>LR753379.1:244285-343899 GCA_902729485.2 Mus minutoides | reverse complement strand
GTTTGTTTTTTAAAAAAAGAAAAAAAAAGCCATTATATGGCTTCCATTTCTGGGAACAAGAATGTAGCATATCTTTTGACCCTGTTCAACTCACTTCACTGTCCACCCAGTCTCATTTGCCACACTTGTAAAATTATATTTCTACCACCCTAGCAGCTTCCAAGTCTCAAGCTATTATGATAGCAATTTCGAGGTGCAAAGTTTTAAACAAATAACATCATTTGAGAAATACTTAAGTTTATTATGTGGGCTAGGTGTGTGTTAGATGCTAATGGTGATCCATTCTAAGACAAAATTGTTCCCCTTACATAGATACAATAACTAAGAGGATAAACATATTTTTCTGATTTCAATAGTGAAAGAGATGGAGATGTTGGATGTAGACAAAGGAGATAATCCCATTCCAAAAGAGAAATTGAAGGGAATGAAGGGATCTAAGTAAGCTTGAAAGGAGCCAGCAGGAATCCCATGAGTTTGTCTGTGAATAAGATTCTGTGCTGTATCTCATGCCAGCTGAGAATGTGACAATGCATAGGCCTGTCCTACCTGCAAGGTTTCACATTGGAGTCTCTCTTCCTCTTCTCTCTCAGAAACTGCACGTACAGTCTGAGAAACTGCACATACAGTAATTCTGAAGTTTCAATCTCATCCTCTCATTTTGGTCCTTATCTTTTGGAGTTCAAACCACTGGTATCCATGATGAAACAATATTATCATGACTCTCTCGACTCTCCCACATATGACACATATGACACAGGGGTGTATAACATTAGACAAGAGAAGACTGCACAGAGCTCTTCTAATCACCACAACTCTGTTCCAGGTATCTATCCAGACCACTGAATGGTTCTTTAACTCAAAAACCTAATTGTTTGAGTAAAAGATTTTTTTTCAGCTGTACTTCAGGCTTCTCTCCAGAGAACACTGGCCTGCCTGACCATGAATTTGTTCATCTTAGGACACTTTGCAGTCTGGAATAGGCAACAGTCTATCAAACCACCATATACTGATTTCAATTTGGCTGACAGTTTGTTCATTAAATTCTGTCTTTCCTACAATACAGGAATGAGACTAGGAAAGGAGGAAGTGGACCAGGCCTTCCATACCTCCCTGGAGACAATGACATCACTTCCTATTCTCCCCATTAGCTTAAAACATAAATCAGCCAAGTTTGCTGCTGCATGTAACAATTCCCAAGTGTATAAATCCATTTCATTTTCAACATTCTCTCCATTCCAATCTGATTTTTTAGCAGACCATTCCTTGGCACCTGTATCTCTACTTGCTCCCTTTAAAGCAACAGGCTTTTCTGCTATGTATTTAAATTTCTTGCAGCCTCTACTAATTGCCTAATTTGTCATATAAATAAGCCAGAAAGGAGCTCACTGTATTAGCTCCCAGGTTGTTTACTTTCCCATTAACTAAAAAGCCTGGCAGCAGCAAATTCAGACATTCACATATTCAGTTGTTTTTAAAAAGAACCCAAAGAGGCAGACCATTGGCTACGTGGAAACTGTCTCCTTTGCATAATCCCATGAAGTTATCTGCAGCCCCAATAAACTCATTGCTAGCTGGAGACAAAAGAAGGTCTGAAACCATGATGACTGGAAGCTGCTGGTTGCTTCTAGAAATGTCTGCTAGAGAATCCGCTATGCTGGTAAAGAACATCTCAATGTGTGCTCCCCTTCTGAGGGGGGCACATTGAAACCTCTACATAGTGTCATAGAGTGAGGGACTTCCTGTAATATGAGACTCTGTCCTGAGCCTGGCCGTGTCTGTGTGTGCTCCTGCTATTGTCTGCTCATACCTTTTCCTTGGTCAGCTCTGAAGTACTTCTACCTCTACAGACAGAGGGATGGAATAGGATTTTTAGGTATTTGTCACAACATCCCTCCACTTTCCAGAGCAATGGTATTGTCTCTTCAGCAACATCATGCAAATGAAAGCAGCCCTGCACAACTTCTTCAGGATGTCTTCCTCAGCTTGATGCTTTTGAGATCCATCTATAGCACTCTAATAAATCTGTCTTTCTTGGTAAACAGTGTTCTCCTATATGAATGAGTCGAATGTCTCACCCAATGAGGATATTTCAGTTACTATCAGTTTGGGCAATTTTTGAATATAGTTGTGAGGATCAGAGGATAAGATATTGTGAATGTGTTTCAATTCTCCAAAGTAAATACCCAACACATATGCCTTCTGGGGTATATCGCATATGTTCTTTAGTTTCATTAAGGAAGGAAACCACAATAAAGCCTCCAATCCTTGACTGCCATCCTCATCCTCACTGAGAGGTGTCTGTTCAAATTATTCACTCGTGCTTTGACTGGGCTCTTTTCATTGCAGTAATCATGTCCTTCACAAAGAGAAACTGTACTAATTTGGTATTAAATTCAATTTGTTGTTTTTATGATTTGCTATTTTGATATTATGTCTAACAACATTTCAATATCGTATCTAATTCCAGGTCATACACCTATGGATTCTTCCAAATGCTATAGGTTTAGGCTTTCAATTTAAATCTATGGTGTTTTTTTTTTTTTTTTTTTAGTTAATATTGATATAAGATATAAAGTTTACTACTTTGTTTTATTGTTTGCATATGCATATCTAATTGCTCCAACAACAGTTATCCAAAAGAACTCTTGGGATGGAGAGGTGTCTCCACCAATGTGAGCACTTCCTAGTTTTGAAGACCCAGGTTCAATTCCCAGCACTCACATTAGGCAGCTCCCAACAATTCCATAAGATCCAAGGTCTTCTTTTGGCCTCTGTGGGCACCTGTATATTCTTGGTAAACACATACTCTTACAAGAGCATATACATAAATAATGAATATATTTTTCAAACTCCCACTTACATATTTTATGCATTTATAAATGCACTTATGCATTTATGTGTATATGTATGTGAATCTATTTTTAATTAATTATTCTGTTCCAAGATCTCTCTGGACTGAACTACTAATGAATACCTTTGCCAATGTCACTGCTTAAAAACTGTAGCCAAAAGTCAGATGCTGCTTACAGCTAACTTGATTTTTTTTCAAGTTTTTTTAACTATTCAAGGTCTTTTGCTCTTTGATAAAAAAGGTATAACTCTATTTTTAGTAGCATGGACTGAATAAGCAAACATTCTACCCCAGCAAATATATTCCCAGTCCAAGAATTAGTTTTTCTGTGTTTACAACAAAATCTCTCTGAATTTTTTTGAGATTTCTCATACATGCAAGTACAATGCATTTTAATGATATATTCCCTTTCCTCCTCCCACTCCCTCTGTGTCTCCTCAAGTTCCTCTATTAAAATGAATGTTTTCTATTATTACTATCATCATTATTATTATTAATTATTATTGTATACATAAAACCTTTTGAGCCCAATTTGTTAGCGCATAGGTGTGGGGCTAACTATTAGAGCATCTGAGTTCAACCCTAAAGAAAATTGACACTCCATCTTTCTGTACCCATACAGTGTACCTCAAACAAGGATGAGGCCCTTCCAATCTGTGTTGCAGTGCTAACTGGTGTGATCTTGTGCAGTCTTGTGCAAGCAACCATGTTGAAAGACCGTGGGTTCAACATCCTCATCATGTCCAGAAAAATATGTACTGCAGTGGTCTCCCTGGTATGCGAGCTCTTACAATCTTCTCCTATGATGACCCCTGAGCCTTAGGTATCATAATTGTGTTATGATGTCCCATTTGGGGTTGGACACAGCACAGTCACTTATTCTTTGTATCTTGCCCAGGTGTGGTTCTCTATAATAGCCTCCATTCTCTGCAAAAAGACACTTATGAACCAGATGTGAGGGTGCCCGCTAATCTATGCATATTAGGCTGAGCACTTAGAATGCAGGTGGATGCCATAGTGCCTCATGAAAGTAACAGTTTCAGAGCCAGGCGTGGTGGCACACGCCTTTAATCCCAGCACTCGAGAGGCAGAGGCAGGTGGATTTCTGAGTTCGAGGCCAGCCTGGTCTACAAAGTGAGTTCCAGGACAGCCAGGGCTACACAGAGAAACCCTGTCTCAAAAAAGAAAGAAAGAAAGAAAGAAAGAAAGAAAGAAAGAAAGAAAGAAAGAAAGAAAGTAACAGTTTCAGATTCTCCTATCGCATCTATGACTTTTCTACTCACCAATTCTTGGCTAGCTTTACAGTACCAAACATGCATTCTCTCCTACTGAGTAGTCACTATGTACAATCAGGCAATCTGTGTGTTACTCCTGAGATATTAGAGCATCGTTGCAGCATTGGGCATATCTTATTATACCAGACATTACTCCCATAGTCAGATACATAGAACCTACATAACATTTTCCAATATTACAAGAGTTGGTACAAGAGCTATATTCCAGACGTACTGACCTCTCCGAGTCCTGTAGGTAACACATACGATTACTTCAGCAACACTCCTACTATTGCATTCTTGCAATCAACCAAAAGCAATGGGAACAGCCTATATTGTTTGGGATATCTTGGACCACCTGACCTACATGGTGAAAAAAGACATTCTGTACCTGGTACTGGGCTTTTGTTTGATGGTGTATTGTAGGTACCCACATTGACTGGGCCAAGGTTACCTGGTATGGCTAGTTGAGGAATTAAACCAGGCTTAGGTCAGAGGGGCCACAGCAAGACTCAGGCCGTGACAGTTTTGTTAAGAGCAATCAGACTTGTTTTACCCTTATCAGAAACAGAATATAATGGCAATTTCTAGGATCAATACAGGTGTGGTTGCCTGGATACAACAAAGTTTGTAAGCTATACAGGGCACACAGGATTAATATTTATTACCAATTGTCCTGTCAAGTTTCCATGCCTCCTTGAAAACTAAAGGAACATATAGAGAAACACAAAGTAGCCTGAAGGCTTCCCTGCCTGAGGGAGGGCATCAGTCTCTCAGGAACTGAAAGGAACACGGTGCCCCAAAAGCCATGAACTCTAACCTGAAAAACCTACAACACAAGCCTCTTAAGGCAACTAGGCCAGAGCAACTCCATACGGTATGTGACTTCTTGAGGGAGCGTTTTCCCCCATGTAGGGCAATTCTAATTACCTATGCTTTTCATATATGTCTCTAAGAAAGCTTATGAAGTAAGTTTATGTCTGTCTTGTTCAAGCATCCTTAGTGTTATCTACCCATCCCACACTCTCCTCTACACTCTCTCTCCACTTGTCCTTCATTGCTCCGTGATTCCTCCTTAGAGTAACTCTACTCTGTACCCACTCTCTGCAATGTCTCCCCTTCCTCACCCCACTGGTAGGTTTATATTTCTTGCCTTCTACAGTTACTAGAAATAAAGCACTCAATCCTAAAGAATAGGAGATCGGATCTCCATATGAGAAAGAACACAGAACATTTGTCTTTCTGGGTATATGTTATCTCACGCAGTGTAACATTTTCTGGTTCCATTCTTTCGCCTTAAATTACCATTATTTCATTGTTCTTTATAGCAGAATAGAATTCCATTGTATGTATTTTCAACGTTTTCATTGTCCACTCATCCCATGATGGACTTCTGGGTTATTTGCAATCTCTAGCCACTGTGCATGGAGCAGCAATAATCATGGATGAGCAATTGTCTCTGCAGTAGGATATGAAGTCCTTTGGGTGTATAACCAAGGGAATAGCCGAGTGGTATGGTAAGTCTACCTTCAGCTTTTGGGGGCCTCTCCATGTTAATTTCTATAGTAGCTCTGCCGATTTTCACTCCTGCCAACAGTGAATAAAGATTCCTCTTCCCCGTATTCCTGCTAGTATTTGTTGTCATTTGTTTTCTCAGTCTTAGTAATTTTGACTGGAGTGAGATAAAAATCTCAAAGTGGTTTTAATTTGCACTTCCCTGCTTGAGAGGATATTGGACCTATTTTTACATATTAGCCATTTTAATTTCTGCTTTTGAGAGCTCTGTGCAGATGTTTTATCCATAGATTAATTAGGGGTTCATTGACAAGTTTGTTGTGTTGACTACTCTGGTACATTTATTCAGTCGAATCTTTTCATTATTTATACTTCCTTAGAGATCTCAGCATATTATTGACTGGTCAAGTTCATTGATATATCCACCATTTTATAATTTTTGTGCATTTTATGAAAATAACTAGTATCAATTTGTACATTGTCTCTATATAGCATAGTTATTCTTTTGTGTATTGACTTAAAGAATTGTGGTATTTGACATTGCTTAATTTGTAGTTCCCATAGATAGATAGATAGATAGATAGATAGATAGATAGATAGATAGATAGATAGAAGTTGGGGCTCAAACCTAGAGCCTCCTTCATAAAAGACAAGTACTCTATAAAAATAGACAATGTGCCCATTCCTCTGATGTCTTAGCTAGGGTGTCGATTGCTGTGATAGAACAGCATGACCAAGGCAGTTTATCTGGAGCTTATGGTTCCAGAGAGAGAATATTTCATCACCATCACATCAGGCAGACCTGGTGACTGAATCTGGAAGCTGAGAGCTGAGTGTTCTCATCTCAAACCACAAACAGGAAGCAGAGAGCAAACTGGAGGTGGTAAGAGGCTTTTGTAACCTCAAAGCCTATGCCCAGTGGCGCTCTTTCTCCAGCAAGGCCTAAGCCTCCATAAATAGAATCACCAATTAGGGACCAAATATTCAGATGCCCAGTAAAGCTGGCTAGCATTTTTAACCAAGAATGGATGTTGATAACATGAAAAAGAATGAAACTGGACTTTTATTTCACCCCACTTATAAAAATCAGCTCAAATTTGGCTAAAGACTCAAATGGAAGATTTCAGAATGTAAATTTGCTATTTTAGAAAAAAAGAAAAGTTTCTTAGCAGTTATTTCAACAACAAGTTAGTTGGACATATCCCCCAAGACAACAGGAAGGGGATCAAAATAAAATCTCTGCACGTTTATGTTCTCAGCAGCATTATTCATAACAGCAAGATATGTAAGCAACCAAGGTAGCATCAATAGGTAAATGGATAAAAAAGTAATTTGAAATTGGAAGAAGGCAGTAAAACAGTACTTGTGCAGTATGCACAAGGCTCTAGGTTCAATCCTCAGCCACAAAATCAAATAAACAAAAAATGAATAAAAGAAAGGAGCAGGGTGGGAGAATATATATACAAACAATAGGGAAATGCTGGGGCTTAAGGAGAAATTTCATTTCTTGGGACCATGTAGACAAACCTGAAGAACATTCTGTTAAGTGGGGTAAACCAATTGGACAAGAGCATCCCTGCCTGATGTCACTCAGACAAAGAATGTGGAGACTGAGAATAGAATAGTGGTTAGCAAGTTTAGATGAAGAGGGAGGGGTTTAAAGTTCAGTGACGGTTCTGAAACAGATCCAGCACGTTGACCATGGTCAGCACTAATGCACTGTGGAGTTGAATTTGTTATAGTTGCAAGTGTTGGGTTGGAGGATGTGGGATGGAAAAAGAAGTGGGTGGTGGGTAGGTTAACTAAAACTAGGGATGTATGGAAAGGCTCTTTGGAAACCCATTGGATAGTGGAAGCCAACCTTAAAAGAAAGAGTTTGGACATGATTGCCCTACATGGGTTCACAATTCCACTCCCAGAAAACATGAGTTATTAGCAGTACAGGGCCTGGGAGAGAGACCCAATGGGTCTCCCAAACAGCAACAGGCTATTACTAGAGCCCTTGGTTACTACCCATAAAAACATTGTAAGATCCTATTACTAAAGAAATCACATGCTTTGGCTATGGGGAGTAAAGAAGTCAATCTAAAACTGACTAAACAGCTTTCTTCTTGCTGATTGGCTTTCATGGTGTAGGAAAGTGCAATGTGGGCAGTTGGGAGAAGAAAGCATCAATCATTTTTTTTACCCAGCACTGGACTCCACATGCTGCAATGCTGACATGCAAGGCCAGACAATGTGTGCCCAGCAGTGTGGTTGTGGTACAACTGCTGGAGGGTACTTAACTGCTTCCTGATTAGATCTGAGCCGTGCTCCACAGGAGGACAGTTCATGCCTGTCACTGTAACCTAGTCAAAAAGCCATGGCTAGGGAGGTTATAGACCCATCGAGCCTGCCACTGTCATTTGCTGAATGGCCATGTTCTCTGGGTGCTTCTTCTAAGTAGTTATGCTTAAACCCATGGAGCTGGCCTGATCTCAACTTCAGTCTGACACACTTCCCTCTGCAACAGGCAGCAGTCCATGGAGAGATGCAAGAATGGTAAAGTTCTAAGAGTAAGACCGAGGGCTCAGGACTAAGTGGAGCATTTGTATGAACCCCTCCCTCCCTAGTGGAAGCAAAGCAGAAGGGAGCGGGAGAGGTGCCGTCAAGTGGCTTCTTCACGCCGTGGCATGGTTACTGAACTCATAAGCCCACAGAGGCTGAGGTGACCTGTACAAGATCAAGCCAATGAAACTTACAGCTTAGATGTGCTAGGTAAAGCCAGGCTTCAAGGTTTGTGGAGAAGCTATTGACAATTGATTGTTAAAAAAGGAAAGATCATTCTCATGAGGATATGACCACTGATAGATTCCCCATGCTCCTGTGGATGGCCCACACCCATGTACATATTGGCACCACTAATTGGACTCAGTAATCATCCTCATGGTTTGATAACACAATACTCAGTAAGCGAGTAAAATCAGACTCTTAATGCTTAATAAACCAACCAGACTTACATATCAATAATATCTCAATTTATAAGATGCTAATACAATAATATCAAAGCCAATTGATAATGATAAAAGCTTAATCCCAGTAAGTTATTTTTAAAATGACATGAAGTTGGGAAAGGGGCACCCCTCTGGGGATGTGGGGAGAATTAGAAGGAGAAGACAGAAATAAGTGTGATGATATTTCATTGTACACATGTATAAAATTCCCCAAAATAAAAGTATTTTAACTTGATTTTACATATATCCATCACACACAAGCCTGAACATGGTGATACACACCTCTAACACCAGCACATAGGACACAGACACAGATAAATCTCTGTACATAGTCTACATAGCAAGTCTGAGGCTAACCTGGGTTACATCATGAGAACAAGTCTAAAACAATAAAGCAAAACAAAACGATGGTTTGGATCTGAAGTGTGCACCCCGCCCCGTCCCGCCCCGCCCCGCCCCGTTGGCTTGTTTTTCTGAATACCTAATCCCCATGTAGTGTCACCATTTGGAGGGGGTGGGCTCTGGCAACGTAAGAACCTATGGCTTAGGTAGAGAAAACAGGTAAATATATAAGTCAATGGAAATTTATATCCCTGGGAAATTCTTGGCTCACTTTCTCTACTTCCTGTTTGTCAACAACAACTGCTCCCAGATGCACTCTCCCATCACCATGGTATTTTGCTCAAGTGCCACCTACTAAAAACCCTCTGAAACCATGAAGCAAAGCCCTCAATCCTCCATGGGAAGCAAAGCCCTCAATCCTTCATGAAGTTATTTCTGCCAGATATTTTGTCACAAAGATGCAAAAATAAGAACAATGGAAAGTTAGCAATGGAGGAGTGAAGTGCTCCCCAACCTTGACCCTGTGGTTCTTAGGCCTTTGGAACTGAGAAGAACTGCAAATGTGGACTAGGGAAGTCCTCCAATGCCATCAGCAGCTGACCTGATGGGAACTCAGGTGACCAAAAACGTTAATAGAAGAGCAGACAGTAAAAGCCTACACGCTTGTGAAGTTGTAGACTAGAACCTAGGTTCTATCCATAGTGTTCATCCAGGGCTAGTAATCTTCTGGTTTTTTCTCAGTGCCTTGAAACTTAATGGGAGGTCGGTTTTAAATGCGAAAGATGAATTAAATTAGTGGAGGCTATTTGAAGATAACATCAGTGAGGCTGTGTCACAGATCTTGGTCATAGGTTGTGATTAAATTTACAGAGACAGACAGCAACAAAGAGAAGAGTAGATGGATTCCAACAACAAAGCCCTTTGGCTATAAAAGGAGAAGCTGAAAATTGTGAATGGGAAGAGTTTAGTTATCAATGATATTAGAACTATTAACGAGAAGCTAAGAACTTTGCACTGGGACAAATAGGAAAACTGGCCAGATTCCACCCATCACAAACTTAGAGTTATAAAAATTTAAACGTATTGTAAAGACTTTCTCTGAGAGCACAGAATACAGCTCTTGGCCCAGGGCCACCCAGAAGCTGCTGCAATCTAAGAAACTGAGCTAATGCTCAGCAGGCAACAGACATCAAGATGATAATAAGTCTCAGTTTACAAAGGCTTGTACCTAGATTCTTTATGAATGCTTTAGAGACCAATCAGTACACAAATATGTCTAATTCCTTATAGAGAGCCACAGAAAGGGATGTGAAACTTTGAGGAGAGAACTGAACAGCAGCGGAGACCCTAGGAAACTAGAAATGCAGACATGCGGGCCATCTGCTAAGATTAAGTTTTTATCATTATCAATTGGCTTTGAAATTATTGTATTGTCTCCAATACTCTAAGAGTCAGAGGGGAGGGAAGACACCAGGAGAGCATGAGTCACTGAATCAACTAAGCAGGACTCAGAGGAGCAAGCATGGTCCTGCATGGTCTGCACCAGGTAGGTCCCCTTTCTGTGGATAGACTCCTAACTGGGGGAGGGGGGGCAGTCACGACTCTGACTCTTCTGCCTGTTCTTGAGGTTCTTTTTCACCTGTCAGGTTGCCTTGATCAGCTTTGGTAGCAGGGATTTTGCCTTGTCGCGTTGTGTCTTGTTTTTATCATGTTTGGTTGTTGTCTCTTGCAGGCCTGGTCTTTTCTCATGGAAGATGGGTCAAGAGTAGATTTCCAGGCGTGGGAGAGATAGAGGTGGGTCTGAGAGGAATGGATGAAGGGAAAACTGTAAGAGCAGAGAACCTATTTTCAAGAAAAAGAGTATTTTTCTTAAGTCTGAGAAGATTTTTTAATTCATACTTTTAAGCAATATTGAACTTGTTAAGTTGTTAAAGATTCATAGGCAAGTACTGGATGAGTATTCATTATGAAACTATGACTTTTGGTGGGCTGTGGGTGAAATTTTTTTCCCTTGTTCCGGTAACCCCGCATGCTCCGCTCAAACCCGCTCGCTCTGGCCGGCCCCTCTCGCTCCAGTCGGCCCTGCTTGCTCCGGTCGCCCCGCTCGCTCAGGACAGCCCCTCTCGCTCTGGTTGGTCTCTCCAGTCCAAGGATTCTTTTTTTTATTATTATTCTTCATCAGTACACTGTAGCTGACTTCAGACGCACCAGAGGAGGGCGTCAGATCTCATTACAGGTGGTTGGTTGTAAGCCACCATGTGTTTGCTGGAATTTGAACTCATCACCTTCGGAAGAGCAGTTGGGTGCTCTTACCCACTGAGCCATCTCACCAGCCCGAAATTTTATTTTTTACAGTCAAGTATTTGATGTGTATTTGACAAGGGGTAGACTTCAGACAGTTAATCTTCATAGTCAGCCTGACCATCTTTGATATCATCTAGATTATATCTAGATGTGTGAACACCTCAGAGTGTTCCAAAAAAATTTAAAAAATAAACCCTTCCAAGTCTCTGTGGTGCCAGACCACATTTCCACGCTCCTGGTGGCCCACCAACTCTCTGTGGCTAACCCCACAGCATCTGGCTCCCTTGTCCCATGAGCCACTAGTTCCCTCTCTGTTATAATCCCCTGTAACTGGTGGTCCCAAAGTCCAGCAATCAAATAGATCTGCCATCCTCATGGTTTGATAACACAATACTCAGTAACCCAGTAAAATCAGACTCTTAATGGTTAATAAACCAAACAGACTTACATATCAATAATATCTCAATTTATAAGATGCTAATACAATAATATCAAAGCCAATTGATAATGATAAAAGCTTAATCCCAGTATTTCTAACTTTGTGAAATCATAGCTACTTGTGGCTGGAAAACACCACGGGTACATATCTGGCGCAATGGTTTTTCTCCCAGTCTCGTCTCGTCTCGTCTCGTCTCGTCTCGTCTCGTCTCGTCTCGTCTCGTCTTTTCTCTTCTCTTCTCTTCTCTTCTCTTCTCTTCTCTTCTCTTCTCTTCTCTTCTCTTCTCTTCTCTTCTCTTCTCCCCTCCCCTCCTCTCCTCTCCCCTCTTCTCCCCTCCCCTCCCCTCCCCTCCCCTCTTCTCACCTCCCCCTCCCTCTTCCCTTCCCCCTCCCAATCACAGACCTCTTCTGCACTAATGTTATTGAACAGGGGAAATCCTGTGACAGAGTACATAGAAGAGAGGGTTTCCAGAGATTAACTGATGGGTGAATACCACCTGTGGGCTGAATGCCTGGGTAGAATTAAAAAAGGGAGAGAAGAGAAGCCAGTTGAGTTCTAGTGCTCCTGATCTCTTGCTTCCCTGTGTATCATGATGAGAACTGGGCTGCGCTGTGCTGTGGTCTCATGGTGATTAACTAGACCCTCTGGAAGAGGGAGCCAAGGTTAACTCCTTCTCCACTGAGTCTTCTTTGTCCCGTCTCTTGCTCATAATCACGATAAAATTAATTAACCAGATGCTTGCTTCCCTCCCACTACAGAGAAAGGAATATCTGAGGCTCCGCCTGTGTTTTTACATTAGTCCATTTCTCCCCTCATACCTGTAGGTTTGCAGAGTTCTGACTCTAAGTGTGGTTGCTACTGATTCTTTTTCCCCTGATATTTTCTTTAGCTGTGAAATCTGCATCTGCCAATGATGTAGCCATTGTATATGTATCTATGATTATGTTTTCATGTAACTATTTTTATGTCTCTATATTAACCTACTCTTATCACTGCGTTTGAAGTAACAGTTTTTATAGATGGCATCAATTTGATTTGTGGTGACATTTCCCCCTGATCCCATTATTTGGTATGTTTAGAACAAAATGCTTAATGCAATTATCACGTTTTCACTTCCACTTAGAGCTGTCATTTTTATTTCTCTTTGTTCCACATATGTGATTTTCACACTTCTGTTTCTCCATCTTATTTCGGATTGTTTTTCCATTTTTATGTGCTAAATCGTATAGTAAATGCTGTTTAGTTTTTGAGGCCCTGTCATGACCTTGCTATTGTTAGTTATTGTCTGTCTTTTTATCATAGCCATTCCAGAAATGTTACCTCATGATTTTTTACTTATCTTTATCATATTTCTGTATAGTTTGGAGGGTTTTTTGTTTTGGATTTTTTTTAATGTTCTACACGACATAGCAAAATTTGTAGGTGAAATATTAATGGACTAATTGTCTTATTAATTTTATCAGATTGATATTGAAAGTACATATAAATAATTATCTTCTTAAATACTTATTGTTATCGTGCTGTCTTTATTATACTTACTCATTCTAATAATGATTTAATGCCTTCCTGGATTTTACTATATCAGTATCATGCCTCCCACAGATACTGCTTAGCTTCTTTATGTTAAAGGTGAGTACCTTTTCTTTCTATTTCTCGCCTTAGTTCTGTGGCTAGGATTTCCAATCCAGTGCTAAATGAATGCTGCACAGCAGACATACTTGTATTGTTCTGCAGAAAGGCCTCCAGCTCTTGTCATTAAATATAATGTAGCTTCTTGTGAGCATCCTTTATCAGACTGAGGAAGTCTTCTATTCCTGGTTTGTGGACATTTCAATCATTTAAAAAATGTGTTGGCTTTGTCAAATGCTTCTTATGCAACTGTTAAAATGATTCTTTCACTTATTTTCACCCTGTTGATATTTAATTGATTTTCAAATAGTAAGCCAAAGCTGGGTCTCTGAGGTAAACTTTGCATTAATAATATATGTTTCCCTTTCCTACTGTGTGTTTCTTTTTAAATAATGGATGTCATTCATAATTATTTTCTTGAAGACTTCCCACTGATTTTAATGAACAATATTAATCCAGAGTTTCCTCTTTATTTTTATTTTTTGATATCTTTTTCTGACTATGGAATCAGGCTAAAAGTGACCTTAGAAAATTATGCAGGGCTCTCTGCTCCTCCCTGTTCCAGAGACAGCCACCTCTTTTTGTGCAGTGCCAGCCTTGTCCTGTACACAAAATGGTGAAGGTCTGTGTGAATGGATTTGGCCATATTGGGTGCCTGATTACCAGGACTGACTTCTGCTCTGCACTTAGCAAAGTGGAGATTGTTGCCATCAACGACCCCTTTATTGACCTCAACTACATGGTCTACATGTTCCAGTATGACTCCACCCATGGCAAATTCAATGGCACAGTCAAGAATGAGAATGAGAAACTTGTCATCAATGGGAACCCCATCACCATCTTCCAGAAGCAAGACCCCATTAACATCAAATGGGGTGATGCTGGTGCTGAGTAAGTCATGGAGTCTACTGGTGTCTTCACCACCATGGAGAAGGCCGGGGCCAACTTGAAGGGTGGGATCAAAAGGGTTATCATCTCTGCCCCTTCTTCCAATGCCCCCATGTTTGTGATGGGTGTGAACCATCAGAAATATGACAATTCACTCAAGACTGTCAAAAATCCATCCTGCACCACCAACTGCTTACCCCATCTCCCCACCAAGGTCATTCATGACAACTTTGGCATCATGTAAAGGTTCATAACCACTGTCCATGCCATTACTACCACTCAGAAGACTGTGGATGGCCCCTCTGGAAAGTTGTGGCATGATGGCCTCGGGGCTGCCTAGAACATCATCCCTGCATCCACTGGTGCTGCAAAGGCTGTGGGCAAGGCCATCCCAGAGCTGAACAGGAAGCTCACTGGCATGGCCTTCCACGTTCCTGCCCCCAAGGTATCCATTGTGAATCTGACAGGCTGCCTGGAGAAACCTGACAAGTATGATAACAAGAAGGTGGTGAAGCAGACATCCACGTGACCACTAAAGGACATGTTGGGCTACACTGAGGACCAAGTTATCTCTTTCGACTTCAACAGCAATTCCCACTCCTCCACCTTTGATGCTGGGGCTGACATTGCTCTCAATGACAACTTTGTAAAGTTCATTTCCTGGAATGACAATGAATACAGCTACAGCAACAGGGTGGTGAACCTCATGGCCTCCCTGGCCTCCAAGGAGTAAGAAACCTTGGACCACCAACACCAGCAAGGACACTGAGAGCAAGAGTGCAGCCCTCCGTTGCTGAGGAGTCCCTATCCCAACTCAGGCCCCAACTCTGAGCATCTCCCTCACAATTTCCATCCCAGAACCCCGCAATAACAGGAGAGGGAACTAGACAGCCCTCCCTACTCTCTTGAATATCATCAGTAAAGTTTGCTGCACCCATTAAAAAAAAGAAAGAAAAGTAGTCAGGACTTGTTCTATTGTTTTGTGAGGAATTATGAATATTAACTTTTGAATCCTTAGTAGATATAGATATTAACAGCTAAGATATTTCTTCTGAGCCTTTCACTTTGGATAATTTTCTATATTAAAGGCTCTGTATGTTTTAACAAGATATTTATTTATAAAGTGAATAAAAATTGCTAACTATAAGAGGTGATAAGCATATAAAAAGTAAAGTGGCTAGTGCTAGGGTTGGAACATTATGGTTTCTTAGTGAACATTCCACTGAGCTAAGGATGTAGCTCATAGGTAAAGGTCTTGGATTCGGTTGCCAGCACCACAAACATAGATAGTAAATAAATGAGTAAATAAATAGATCAAAATTGGAAATGATAGATGTGTATACCACTCATAGGACAACTCTTCAATAAGTCTAATGCTACAAAGTCATGTAAGAACAAGGCAACCCTCACTCAAACCCCATGTAAATGTTTATTTAAAAGCCATATATTTCTGCAGTTTAAAGCCAATTATTTTTCAATATTTCTTGTTAATTACCTGTATATGTTATATGTTGTGAGGAGAGGATATGTATGCCTGAGCCTGCAGAGATCAGTGTATTGGATTCACCTGTGAGCTGGAGTCACAGGTCTTTGTGAGCAGCACAAAATAAATGATAATAAGTTGCGGTAGCCCACATTATGTTTTGATGTAAATATTCATTGTGGAACTGTTGAGTCAACCTAGTTAGCTATTATCTTACATTTTTATCATTTTGTGTGATGTTGACTTTTATGATAAGCTCAATCTTTTCCCTTGTTTTAGCCCACCCACATGGGCTAGGCCCTCCCATGTCAATCATGAAAGAGAAAAAGCCCCAACAGTTTTGTTCAGATTCTGGACTGGAGTCATGACTCGGGGGCTAAGAGCACTCACTGTACAAGCACAGGTTGTACAGGATCTTGGAATTTCAGCACCCACACAACAAGCCAGATGTCCATTTCTCCTTGTTCAATACTGCTGTGCTAAAACACATGACCAAAAGCACCTTGCAGAAGAAAGGGTTTATTTGGCCTACATGTCACAGTCACAGTCCATCACTGAGGGAAATCAGCCCAGAAACTCAAAGTAAGAACCTACAGTCAGGGACTGAAGCAGAGGCCATGAAAGAGTACTTCTTACTGACTTGTTCATCATGCCTTGTTCAACCCACGTTCATATATGGCCCCGGGGATGACACAACCCACAATGGGCTAGGAGCTCTTACATCTATCACCAGTCAGAAAATGTCTGTAGACGAAGGAGTTGCAGAGACAAAGTTTGGAGCTAAGACAAAAGGATGGACCATCCAGAGACTGCCCCACCCTGGGGTTCATCCCATAATCAGCCACCAAACGCAGACACTACTGCATACGCCAGCAAGATTTCCCTGAAAGGACCCTGATATAGCTGTCTCCTGTGAGGCTTTGTCAGTGCCTGGCAAATACAGAAGTGGATGCTCACAGTCATCTCTAGGAGAGAACACAGGGTCCCCAATGTAGGAGCTAGAGAGAATACCCAAGAGCTGAAGGGGTCTGCAACCTGGAACAACAATATGAATTAATCAGAACAACAATATGAATTAATCAGAACCCCCAGAACTCATGTCTCTAGCTGCATATGTAGCAGAAGATGGCCTAGTCGGCCATTATTGGGAAGAGAGGCTCCTTGGTCTAGAAAACTTTATATGCCCCAGTACAGGAGAATGCCAGGGCCAAGAAGTAGGGGGGTGGGTAAGGGAGCAGGGTGTGGGGAGGGTATAGGGGACTTTTGGGATAGCATTTGAAATGTAAATGAAGAAAATATCTAAAAAAAAATTTTTAAATGTCTGTAGGCAATCTGATGGGAGCAGGGGTTCCTTCTTCCCATATGACTCTACTTACATCAAGTTGAAGAAAAACAAAGAAACCTACCTAGCACATCCAAAGAATCTTTGTGGCATCCAATAGTCTTTGGCCTCTTTGTTTGTACAAGGGTGCACAGTAGTACACAAAAGAATGTATAAATGACTTTATACATTCGTAGAGACAAAAACACACACAGAAAAAAATCATTTCAAAATCCTTTAAAGCTCGAGGAGTCACCAACATGTTGAGTACTGTCCCCTGCTCTGAGTTCTGGTCTCCCACTTTCTTACTGACCTACTCCTTCTGGCCAAGCATTTGACATTGTAATGAAAGGTGTGGTCTACAAAGTTAACACTGGAGAATCATGCAAGGGAGTTATCAAAAAATATATAATATTTTCAATAAGTTTTTGACTTTCTGTGGGCTGATTTCCTAACTGTCCTGGAGTATATGCAGTCCATGGGCCACACACCTACAAGTGACTGTAATATCAAAGTCTTTATTATTATTATTATTATTATTATTATTATTATTATCATTATTACTACTTTCTAGTTCTCCTTTAATTTACCTATTTTCCTGCATCATGCATTTTTGTTACTCTCATATTAAGTAATATATATACATATATATGTATACATATGCATATATATGTATATATTTGTGTGTATATATGAACACATATAGGTACATCTTTATTTATAAGGAGTTTAGCTTTCTTGAAGGATTGATCTATTTATAATTACAAAGACTCCTTTTTATGACTAGAAACTTTTTGTTCTCAAAAAACTGCTTTGCCCAATTCTCAGCTGTGCCTGTTTTTCTAGTTAGTGACTAGTGCTCTTACATTCTTTGACTTTAAACCTATCTGCATCTTTGTATCTAAAGTGTCTTTATTTTGTACAAGGAATGGTTGGATCATGTTTTCATTAAAACTCTGGCCTAAGCATCTCAGCTCCGATTTAGTTGCTGAGTTCACTCTCCCTGGAAGTTTCTATTGTGTATATTTTATCCAGTGTGTGCATCATACTTCCTATTTCCTTTGTATGCTTCATGATGTTCTTGCCAGAAAATGGATACTTTTGATAATATACTTAAGTAATTCTGGGAACTTGTCCTGACTTAAGGCTTGTTACTACAGTTTTCTTGTTTACATGTTTAGCAAATGGTGGATCATTTCCATTAAGTCTTTTCTGCATCCTTCTCTCCCTCTCCATCCTTGTACAGTGCAGTCAGCCTCTAATGCTGTTCTATCCAGGATACACAGCTCTGACTCTATTACATGGGGTCCTGAGATACCCATAATGCCGCAGGTTTCTCTTCAGCCTTTACTGGTCTCCTGCCAGAAGTTAGACTCTTGCTAAGTAAGTTCTGGGCAACATTGCTTCTTGGCAACGTTGTTTCTTGTCAGAGCCATAAAGTGTAAGTTCCTCCCAGGCAGCGCTCATCTCTGTCCTTTATGTAAAGAACACCCCTGAATTTAAAGATCACATGTAGGTGTGTATTTTACAGTACATTTTTGCTTGTGCCCCTTTTGAAGATCACTTTGCAACTATGCATTTATTTTATGAATTAGTTTTAGTCATTTTCTTGGGCAGTATATTTATTAAGACTGAAGATAACATTGTGACTTCACCTGTGATCTATCAATGTGCATTTTATAAATGCAGTGTTTGGGAATATCATTTCATTCCTGAGTATTCTCAGTTTAAAATTTTGTTTTAAATGTGATACACTTGAATCTCCACAGTTTGGTTCCCTTCCCAGCTACCTCTTTGTAGTATGGAGAGTTAACAAGTTTGTAACCTACACAAAGGTGACACAGCTATGTAATCTCTTGCTCTCTTGGTGGGATGCTCTGCAGGTCTCTGTAAAAGCCCTTGCTGCCTCAGCAGCCAATCTACTTACAGGGTTTTTTTCTTGGTTTTTTGTTTTGTTTTGTCTTGTTTCCTTTTTAATAGAGGTATGAAAAAGTTCTAGGTTTAGTTGAAGTTCCTCATGAAGAAACACAATTGAGATTTTTTTCAGTGATAAAAGCTGAATATTTTATTTCAACAACGTAGCTAAAAGCTTGATGCAAATTTCTCCTTTTTTCCTTTTTTGACTTAATGAATATCATTTATTCAGTATGAAATCTTGATACAATATGTTCTGCATGTTAAGAATAAATGTACATTAAATCTTAAAAACATTGTGAAATTTTTATTACAAGTATGAGATTTATATTAAAACGTGTTAAAACTACCTAAACTTTAGGCGTTAATGGCATTTAAGTAAATGTTTTTTATTTTATAGTCTGAAATACAGGCTATAAAAATGTACATATCTGTACATATACAAATATTCAGAAATTAAAACCTTAAAACTTAAAATAAATAAATATAAGTAAATAAATTTCTCCATGACTGATCTGTTCCTACCATGGCTCCTAGTATGAAATATTTCTGGAGTCAGTATTGATATAAGTATTGACTTCCTCTTTTCTGTTTGTTACCTTGTTAACTCCTTTAAGCTGTATTATTTCCCAATTCTTTTCTGCAAACTAGATGATCTACTGCCTAGTCTGTACCTTCACTTGAGTCTCTAATATTCTAGCAGTTACTTCTCTGAACAACATTTACTGTCTCTGAGATTGCTCTTAGATTTAGAACTCTGCATTTTGTTTCAGATGACAGTATCTTGGAAAGGAAGTGATAATCCGCTTTATAACTGTATAAATTAATGATCTGACAGTTGTATGGTTAAAGGGGAGGTTTTTTGTTTGTTTTTTTTGGTTGTTGTTGGGGGGTTTTTTTGGTTTGTTGTTGTTGTTGTTGTTTGTTTTTGTTTTTTTATAGATTTGTGAGGAAGAAATGCCAGAGGCATCTGGAAGAGTGCAGAGCAGAGAGAGAAAGTAGACTGAATATGGCCAGCTGACCTGGCCATGAGTGGAGTATGAGCATAGCAGAGAGATTGAGAGAAGAAGAAGAGTCAAGGGAAAGAGAGAGATGAAGACAAAGAATCTACCAAGAAAGTACATGGCTGAAATAGCAGAAAAAAAAAAAAAAAGCTGAGGGAAGAGAAGCTCCTGAGCTGGAGGAAGCTGGGGGGGATGGGAAAAGAATAGGAGTGCCACCATGGACTCTGAAATGTGGAACTTTCAGTACCAAGAGAGCCTGAAGGCTAGCATGAGCTTTGGTATCTAATAGGAACCATAAATAGCCATTTGTCTCCTCTGCAAATGATAAGGAAAGGGCTCCTTTGTTCTTACAACAGAAGAATAAATATAGAAAATGTGATTCATTTACACAGTGGAGTATTACTCAGCTATTAAGAGCAAAGACTTCATGAATTTTGAAGGCAATTGGTTGGAACTATAAAATATCATCCTGAGTGAGGTAACCCAGACCCAAAATGACATATATAGTATGTACTTGCTGATAAGTGGATATTAGTCAAAAAGGTTTAGAATACCCATCGTGCTCAGACCCAAAGAAGTTAAACAAGAAGGAAGGCCCAAGTGAGGATGCTTGAATCCCACTTAGAAGGGGGAACAAAATAATCATAAGAGGCAAAGGGAAGGAATTTGCGTAGATCCTTTTGAATGTACATGTCCTCATTTGGTCTTTGCTTTTACTGTCATTTTTTTATCATTCAAATGATTGTTGTTTTGTGTGGTGTGTGGGTTGAGGCCATTGTTATATGTGTGTGCTTCCGAGTCCTCTGCATCTTCCTTCGTAGGGTATCCAGATGCCACTGCACACCAGGATGAAAGGATGAAGCCTTACTGGTAAAGGGAGTCCTCTAGTTTGCTCCAAGTTCAGAGAACTTATCCAGTCCTGGAAGAATGTGACCTCAATTAGCAGGGTTTCCCCACTGTTTTATAGGTAATGTTCACTCGTTCTGGTGTAATTCTCTACACTTTTATTGTTCAGAAGTCAACCTATCTCACATTTGCTATTTACCTTTAGAAGGTTTGTTTGTGGTAAGATCTAGAGTGCCTAACAACTTGTGATTTTTGTGCAAGTTTACAATGTTTCTCCACCATTGCGTTCTTTCTCTCTTGTCTGTGAGTTGTGTGGATTCAGGAGGAAAGGTTATGAATAGGAAGTTGGGAAGAGGAAGTTCTGCATCCTGGAATTCAGAGGAAGTCATGGAAGTCTTTCCCCTGCCCTGTGACTGATTTGTTAAGGAGCGATCATCTTTTGCTGAAATCTGGCTGGTCTTAAGATATAGAGTCAGCAAGTGACTAACCAAATATAGCAAGCCTGATCCTACCACAGGAAGCCACAAAAGGATGAGAGGCACCAGGGGTACCCAAAGAAAGGAAAGCAATAGAGTATGCCTTCCAATCTTCCTGATCTTGGCTTGCAAGGCCTCCCAAGACTTCTTGAGAGCTGTAACAGTCCTTCAGCCAAATGTCTCAGAAATGATTCTTTAAACTTGAATTCGGGGGTGGGGGAGGTAGGGGGAGACAAAAAACCTGGAATACTTGGGGCTGGAAAGTTATAGTCAGTAAAGTGCTTGCCTCCTTGACAGCCACCCAGGCATACTTGTAAGGGATTATCTGGCCTGGGTATTTTTGTAAAGGATTATGTTGATTAGGCTCATTAAAGTGGAAAGACCCACACTAAAAGTGGGTAGCACCATTCCCTTGGCTTGGGTCCTGGGCTGTACAATTTCCTCTATCGGTCTATTCATGTTCGGAAGAGAGACGAAGGACTAACACTCACCAAGTCCTGGTCTTTGGAGTTGGGAACAGAAAGAACTGAAGGGACTGTGTGATCTGAAATCGGAATTTAACACTAGACTCTATTTAGGAAAGAGTGGTCTCAACAATAACAGTCCTGTAAAATAGTATTGTTGTCCTTTTCTTTAAAAGACAGATCCCCAGCACCCAGGGGATCACCCAGGTATGATAAATGGGAGAGGCAAGAGGGACTTGGCTTGCTTTGAAACAGCCTAATCTCCTAAATTTAAGCTCATGTCACTAAAGCATGATTGATTAACCCGTTCACATCTATGGATCCCCGAGATCTAGTTACCTCTTTAAAGTCCCTGTCACTCATTATCATTACATTAGAAATCTATGTGAGCTTCAGACGGGACAAATTATACTTCAACCTTAGATATCGTGCATATTTGTGTTTTGTTTGTTTGTTTGTTTGTTTGTACTGCTAACACTTTGTTGGCCCTGACTCTGATGAAATTCACAAAGAAAATTCTAAATACAAGTTAAGAATGTGTGCAGGTGGAGAAGTAGATGATAGATACATACATGCATACATACATACATATATACATACATACATTCATACATACACAGGATAGATAGATAGATAGATAGATAGATAGATAGATAGATAGATAGATAGATAGATAGATAATTTCTCACTATAAAAATACAACCTTGGTTGGCCTTGAACTCATGATTCTTCTGTCTCTACCAAGTGCTAAGAAGTTGAGAGATTACAGGTTGGTATTATAAAGGCTAGAGTTTATTGTTGGGTGAGGGGCATGGTTTTTTGTTAGGTTGGTTTTGGGATATTTTTTGGTGTTTTTTCTTATTTATTTATTTATTCATTCATTTATTGACTATTCATTTGTTTGGTTGTTGTTTTGAGACAGGATCCTCCTACATAGGCCACACTGCCTTAGAGCTTACTGTGTGATATACTATTTCTTCAAGGACTATACTAAAAACAAAAGGATCTTTTAAAAAAAAACACTTTTATTTGGACTAGAGAGATGGCTCTGAAGTTAACAGCACTAGTTGCTCTTGCAGGGAACCGAGGGTTAATTCCCACTACATATGTGGTGGTTCACAACCTGTAATTCCAGTTCTAGGGGATCTGATACCCTCTTCTGACCTCAGAGGGCACCAAGTATGCATGTGGCGCACATATGTATATGCAGGNAAAAAAAACACTTTTATTTGGACTAGAGAGATGGCTCTGAAGTTAACAGCACTAGTTGCTCTTGCAGGGAACCGAGGGTTAATTCCCACTACATATGTGGTGGTTCACAACCTGTAATTCCAGTTCTAGGGGATCTGATACCCTCTTCTGACCTCAGAGGGCACCAAGTATGCATGTGGCGCACATATGTATATGCAGGCAAATAATCATATGCAAAATAAAATAAATGTAATAATCTAATGAATCTAATAATCTAAATTTTAAATCTTTTTATTTAGGATTTTCACCTATAAATCTTGATAATGTAGTTTTGCTTGGTGCTAACATGAACTCTTTTTTTTTTAATCTTTCTATTTTTAAGAGTTCTCTTTGTAACCCACTACCTGCTGTCAAAACCTTTATCAGCCTTTTTTCTTTCACTTTGAAGACTAGTTTCCCCAGACCTCTTTGGTGGTATCTATGGCCATGTGACTCAGAGCCAAGTCATGAAACCTTAAAGTACTTCCTTCACAGATGAAAAGAAACAGCCACAGCTCTTTGCTCATCCCTTTCTTTAACATTAAAATAATAATTTGACACCTGGAGTTATAGCAGTATTATGGCGATCATGAGCCAACACATACAAAGTTGTTAAATAATGTTTCTATGCAGCAAAGAAGTAAATAAGTTGCCTGTCTTAGTCAGGGTTTCTACTCCTGCACAAACATCATGACCAAAAAGCAAGTTGGGGAGGAGCTTACACTTCCTCATTGCAATTCATCGCCAAAGGAAGTCAGGACTGGAACCCAAGCAGGTCAGAAAGCAGGAGCTGATGCAGAGGCCATGGAGGGGTGCTGCTTACTGGCTTGCCTCCCCGGGCTTGTTCAGCTTACTTTCTTATAGAACCCAAGACTACCAGCCTAGGGATGGCACCACCCACAATGGGCCCTTCCACCCTGGATCACTAATTGAGCAAATACCTTAAGGCTGGATCTCATGGTGGCATTTCCTCAAGAGAGACTCCTTTCCCTGTGATAACTCCAGCTTGTGTCAAGTTGACACACAAAACCAGCCAGTACACTGCCCAATTAAATTTTAATTTCTTATGAATTCCTAGTAAATTTGAAGCATTAGTATGTTCCAAATGCTTATAGTATATATTTTAAAAGCATAGTTTTGTAGATAATAATACACATATACACTAGTTATATTGTGAACAAGAGCCAACATATTACAAATAAAAATAAAAATAAAAATAAAATAAGAATGCTGTTTGGCTGAACTTTATGTGGAGTGCCATACTCTTTTAACAAATTCCTGTTTTGGTTATTAACTGTATTAAATATCAGATGAATAAAATAATGTTTATGAAATGTGCACATCAAAAGAAAGACCTTAGTCTTCAGTCAAACCACCAAGACGATTTTTCCCCGGGTTGTGTTTAGTTTTCCTCTTCCTTCCTTCTAGTTTCCTTCTTTTGTTCAGCTCTATCTTTGGCTAAAGTCTAGGAACTGAAGCAAGGCCTTTGATTCGCTATAGTAAAGTTAACCTTGCATCCCCCCCCCCACACACACACACAACCCCCTTCCACATACAAAGTGCTAGGCTGACAATAAAGCAAATTTCATAGCTGGAAAGCTCTGTCACGATACTCAAAGGCCACCACCAAGGCAGAGAAGTTGATCTTTTCAGACCTAGTCGGGCTTCTTGATAGACAAGGGTACAAGACAAACTACAGAGAAGGAGGTCTTGCAGTGAAGGTTGAAATATGGGTCTCTGTGTGTTTTCAGAGAAGCAACCTCAACCGCCAGGTTTTCTCAAGGGTCCCTTGGTCTCTCCAGGGTTCAACAGCAGGCACACCCCTGCCCCAGCCTCCCTCCTGAGATCCTGCATATGCTTTCGTGCTAAACCACCCTTTTCCTCACGGGATACATCTGCTGGGTGCCTAGCATCCTCAGCTCCGCTTTCATCTTTTCGTGTCTCAACACATTGTTTCCTCCAGCCCTGATGGCAGTGTGGAAGGGAGCCATCCCACCCGGCCGCGCTTTGGGATTGGCAGCGAATGAATGATTGGCAGCGGGCATCTCTGTCAGAGCTTTGGCATGCCGCAGAGTGGGAGGTGGGAGCCCCGTGTTAATGAATGCCATCTACACCTACCAGATGTGCCACTGGGTGACATGCCAGGTCTTTTACATAATGCCATTCTGCCGGACACGGGACAGCTTGGGGTGGGGGTATCGTTTAATGCCTTGGAGTAGGAGTGGGTCTGTCTTCCCTTTATTTCGTTTTTTTTTTTTATTCAGGCTACCGTCTACTGTCCATAAGCCCAATTAGCTCCCATTATGTTGTCCTAAAGACTATAAAGCTGAGGATGTCAGCTCAAAACTGAAGAAACTTGAGCTCAATAAATATGTCCCCTGACCTCCCGCACACAAAAATAGCCTGTCTTCTACTTCCCTGAGTTTGCTCTCGTCCTCTCGGCGGCAATCACTAGAGAAACCGCTTAGAAGTGTATAGAAGAAATCGCAAGCACCTGAGATATTTGAAATTAAATAAGGGAAGGGGAGACCCGTTTCACCCCACCTCACCCTAGGTTAAATGAACATGTTAAATGAAGAGCTTCGCACGCTTCGGTGGCCCCCTGATTCTTCTCTCTGTCGCCATCAGAAAGAAACTGAAGTGTTTTCCTCAAGGGAGATAGATACCTTGTCCAATGTGTGTGTCAAGTTATGGATAAAGTGTGGGGGTAAGAATGTTTCCTGAAGTATGGTAAACTCTGTGGGAAGCGCAGGGAAGTGGAGACCACTTTTGAGCAATGGCTGTTGTCTGTGCGTGTTGTGGGTGGGAGGTGGGTTGAGGGTCTCCACGCCAGAGGGAGAATTGAGGAGCTCAAAATGTGCTAGATTGTCCCCTACGCTTCTGCCACATCTACCCACAGGAGATGCCCGGAATCTGGGCTACCTGGAGAGAGTAGACCTCAGATCCTCCCTAAACTCCTACCTTCCTCACACTCCTCCCCCCATAACCGCTACTCTGAGGCCACAAGGTTTTGCTGCCACTAGGCGCTGCCCCCACGCGCGGGCCACTGCCCTCGGCCTAGGGTCCCCCAGTCAGGGCTAGTCCTTGTCACCCGCGCCCCACCCGCCCCAGATGGCGATTCCTTGAGCTCTGCTTGCGGTCCCCCAGACGCCACCCCGCAGCAGCCGGCAGCCGCTCCCTCGCTCCCAGCTGCTGCAGAAGAGCCCAGTACGGATCGGAAAACCTAGGCTAGCATACCGGCCAGAGCGCGGTGTCGGAGCGAGGGACTTCGGAAGCCGGATCGCCCGGATTGAGAGCCCCGCATTCCGCAGGTAGGAAGCAGGGGATGCTCAGAGGGACGAGAGCCGGAGCCTGCCCGCAGGCGACCACCCGCACTCTCCCTTGACCTTCCTTTCCCCAACCCCTCCTCCAGCGAGTTGAGGACCGGGCTGGGGCTGGACCACCCGTGGGACAACCAACAGAGGCTGCACAGCCGCCAGGAGAGGGCGCCCAGCAGCTAGAACCTACTCTGTAGGCAGGCTGTGTCTGGGCTCTGCACCCCGGCTCAGAGGAAAGCTGCTTCGACCGCAAGGACGCCCCCTTCCGTCCTAGAGTTGTAATGACCACCACAAGCGTAACAGCCCACTTCCCGTTTTTTTCTATTCTCCCTTGCTTTCCATTTTCTCTACTTTCCCCTCCCCTCCTCTCCTCTCTCCTCCCCTCCCCTCCTCTCTTCTCCCCTTTCTTCTCCCCTTATCCTCCCTTTCCCTTCCTCCCCTCTCTCCTATCATTTCCCCTCCCCTCCCCTACTCTCCCTTCCCCTCCCCTTCCCTCCCCTTTCCCTTCCTCTCCTCTTTTCTCCTCTCCTCTGATCTCCCTTTCCCCCCTCCCCTCCCCTCCCCCTCCTTCCTCCTCTCTCTCCCTTCCTTCCCCCTCCTTGCCTAGTTCTCTTTCTACTCTTTCCTCCGCCCTTGCATTTCGATAATTTCTCCTATTCTTAGAGTCCGTACAGAGACTCAGGAGGAGTTTGTCTGCCTCTGCGAGATGCAATGGAGAGCGCTGGGTTTCCTGCCCAGACTTGTTGCTCTGTACGATGCCTCCCTGGGCGGTGAGTCGAGCCATAAGCCGGGAGTATGACAGCCCCGGGAAGTTGGGATTTTTTCCTCTGATCGTGATGGGGGGAAAAATGGGGTATTTGATCAGGGAGTGAGTGTTATGGTGAGGAGCAGCGCATCCTCAGAATGTGAAGCTCTGGGTTCCCATTGCTATCCAGAATAAGTGAAGTTCAGTCGCTTGGTACTGAGCTTCTTCCTCCCAAAGCTCTCGGGACATTCCATACACTCCTCCCTTAAAGAAGACATTCCTAAGACGGAAAGTCAACCTCCGAGTCCAGTCCTCTCTGTTTCTACAGAAGCTGAAGTTGGGGATGGAGAAAAGACACTACAGGCCCCGATGGCCTGGCCCCTGCGAGCCGATCTGACGTCCCCTTTAATCCCCAAGTGTCCCAGCGCGTGCCCACAGTGCCCACAGTGCCCTCCGGCCGGAGCAGGTTCCATAAGCTCTCAGAATAAATCCCCTCGGAAACATTAATCACAGCGACCAGCAAATGCAAACTGTGAGCTCCCCCCCCCCGGTGTCTGCCCCTTAATCCCTCCCTCTGAAAAAGCAGCGGAGGGCAGGGGCTCAGTTTATTCCTTACAGGAGCGGTCTCTTGGTCGATTGGACTTGCTTTTCCGAGAATTCACGAAACCTTGGCAAAAGTAAAGGGATATGAGAGTGGAGAAAAGAAGTGAGAGGAGATAAGCGGGAAACTGGGGTGCAGGTTAATTACTGCGGAGTAACCCTAGCCAGGAGCCCAGAGATTGTATAGAAACGGCGGCACTGCGGTGGGGGGTGGGGAGCAGTTGGAGGAACAGAACGCTGGGCTAGGTTGGGAGCTGGAGTTGGAACCCAGTTCTTTTCCTTCTGTGCTTTAACCCACGTGACCTCACGTAGGCGTTGTCCCCTTGTGAGAATCAGGGTTTGCCCCTTTGGGGCTTGTTGCTCGCATTTAAGATTTCACTATCATGTCGTTCAATTAATCATCTTCCAGTTCTCCTATTTTATTCAAAACCGTCTTCCAGTTCCCTCATAATCATAATTTGCGCCATTGCCTTTTATCTTTGATTAATTAGGAAGCTGAAAATGATAATAGAGGGTTGGGCCAATAAATTAGCTTTAAGAACAGACAGACCGACTTGCAGGGTTGCTATGTGGGTGGGTGCTGCAAAAGGGGGCGGGGGGCGGGGAGTAGTGGCTTCCTGGGCTCGAAATACACTAGCCAGCTTCAAATACTTGAGCTAGCATCACTCCCTGCCTCAGTACTGAAAGACTCCTTCTCTAGTTTGAGTCTGCATTTGGTGAGGGCGGGCTTCACCTTTCTTTTTGAATCCTGGCTAGTGGGCCAGGGTTTAGAGTCGCTCCTGTTGAAAATATTTCTTCAGCAAGGAGCTAGAAAGTTATCTTTGATTTTTTTTGCCCTTTTCTTCTCTCTCCCCTTACTACTAATAGAGAGACTGAGAAAATCTAAAATCAGCCCGTGGCTCCCAGGCCCAAGAAGCAAGCCCCCTTTCTCCTTAGATGGCTAAACGAGAGAGCACTTTGCGGATCTTCACGGCTTCGCTCCAGCCTCTTTAGCTTTCAATTGAAAACCAATTAAAGGTTTCTATAAATCTGTTAGCTCCCCTTTTATCTGGGGACCCCTGATGCATGCGATATTGCCCTTTAGATGGCTCTTCCGTGTTTTGTTTTACAATTGTTGTATCAATATAATGCGGCCTTTCTTCTCCTGTCTCTATAGATACAGATACACAAGGAAAACCAGAGCTATTCAGGCTCATTTGTCCAGGAGCCTAGCAGCAGTGCCCTTTCTCTGGGGCTGCTTTCTCTGGTTCGGTAGCAGCAGTTATGGTAGAAGCAGATGGCTGCTGATTGGGGGAGCTTTGTGGCTCTAATGCTGAATACTTTATGGAAAAGAACTTTACCATGCTTGGTTGGGCAGAGGAACAAGAGGGTGAGATTTATGGCCAGGAAAAATAAATCTTTTTCCAAGTTGTGGCTCCTTCTCACCAGTGTCTCCTCTGCCCCTGGGGTCAAACACTAAGGAATTGGTCTGATTTGATTTGATTCGCCTTTCTGCTAACAGCATTTTTTAGTCAGGATCTGCGTGGAGCCTGCACCAAGAGCCAGAAGTTTATGAAAGACCCCAGGTTGTGGATGCTGCTTCAGCACGGTCTCACCCCGGGGTGACAAGCAGAAGGACGTGCTCTTAAAGGCTGTTGGAGGCCCTGTTTTCCTGTCTGTCCTGCTGAGTGAGGCTTCATTGCTGGTTATCCTATTATCGGCGAGGAACAAAGGGGAAGCCAAAGCCAGAGGACAGACACTAATCTTGAAGGAGAGAGGAAAATGACAAATGTGGAGAGCCGAGTGTGCTTATCACTTTGAAGGGGTTTGAGCTGGAAGGTGGTTTAAGGGATATCTGTGAATGCAACACTTTTTGGATGGGGATTTAAATTCAGTTGTTGAGGGGTACACACAGCGCAAGCGTCTGCTAGAGGCCAAATTCACCTTAATACACACCCTTACTGTTTAATCTCTCCTGAGTTTTGCTTTTCTTAAGTCAGGTGTATTGTGCCTCTACTGCTGGAGTGTGTACCCCACCCCCACCCCTTGCCTGTAGAAGCTGTTTTAAAGCACTGTCACCCTCCTCCTCCCCAAGGACACATAGACTTTTCCCTAACTTGCACAGCCCCTTGAAAGCCTGGCATTAAGACAGGCTAAGCAATCTCAATGCTGGCTCTCTTTCTACTTCAGGTATAGTCCTTGTTTTCCCAATGTTGGAAATAGCATTTTTTTCCATTTTAAGAAATTGCCAACCCTCCTTCTTGTTACAAAATCCCTTTATCCCACTTTTCATATTTTATCCCAACCCTAGAAACTGAGATGGCCAGGGCAGCTTCCAAAAGGTCACAGTTTTCTACCAAAAATTTTCCCTACATCTCTGAAGCACATTCTAGGCAACTTTACATCTTGTTTCCTTCTAGAGAGGAGAAAACATTTAGTAATTGAGCTAAGACTCAAAACTTATATTCACTGAGCATGTCAAACAGAAGCATTTAAATGCTTCGGACAGCTAATTTCTGGCCTTTTCCTAAGTGCTAGGCCAAATGTTCTACCACACTTAATTCTTATGCTGACACATGGGAGTTTTTTTGTTCGTTTTTTTCCATTAGGTGTATTCTTCCTTCACAGAAAACAGCAGCACAGCACAGAGAAGCTGCCTAACTCAAGCATGTGACAGAGCTGGGATCCCAACACAAGCCTGCTCTTGCTGTATTGGAAGTTTAGAAAGGTTAAGAGGTTTTCTCAGACACCTAGCTAGCTAATTGAAGCCTCAGAGCTCAAACATACACGTGTTCAGCATCCCAAATAGAGAGCACTTAACTTCTGTCTCCGTTATCCTTTAGAAGGAGGAATTTGGGAATCCAGAAATGTTTCTGGATTCAGAGACTGGGCTGGAGATTTCAGATAGCTGAAGATCATAGCTTAGGGCAAACATAAATAATTCTGGCTGAGTAGAGTGTGTGCAATAGGAGGAAGCAGTTGCTAGGCTAGTAGTAGGCACCAGCACTGGGGAGGAAGAAGGGGGAAATGGAGGTTGAGGGCTAGGAAGAGCTTAGCCCTGTCGGTGCCCCAACAGTGTAGGGGCTTAGGGCGTGGCTTGTGAACCGTCCCTGGGAAAATTGGCAGTGCTCTGTGCCTGAGGGCTCTGAGACTGCTGCTCTAGACTCAGCTGCTTGCTCTGTGTATGTAGGGCGGTGGGGGGCTCAGTTTTCACTGTAAAACTTGAGTTAACCCGTAAACACGTCTACAAGTTCCCCATCTTTCTGAGATGTCTTACCTCTGACAATCCCACTCAGATTACTCCGGAATCTAACGTGGCACTGTGATCTGTAACACCTCCCAGGTCCAAAGCAGAGCTTCCCAATGGGAATGGGGAAGGGGGAGGAAATAATGTCCATTCCTTTTATCCATCTGTCCTGCCCTCCTGCAAACTCTTGAGGTCCCTTGCGTGGAGAGGCAGCCAGTATCTTCGATAGACAAAACCCATAGCAGGTTTTGCCTAATATATCTCCTAGTGTCTCCAACAAGAAGTCCTCAGCCTTCACTGAGCCCCCTAGAAAATGGGTGAGCAGTACACTTCCTAGCTTTCTCAATTAGGAAACAAAGATAGCGTTGGCAACCACGGACATCACTGGCATGAGTATTTATTTGCCCTATAGTACCTATTTTTGTGCGCTCTCGCAGTAACTTCATAAAAGGGCTCCTGCATTGCCATGCATTCTTGAACACATGATGCATGCTCCTAGAGCAGGAGCTAAACCCAGTTTATCTCCTCTGGTTGGGGCAGTACGTCTGCCTGTGTACGTGGTGCTGGTTTTTCTTGGGTCAGGGCTCTAGGCTTCTAACTAAGGAGACTTGTTCATTAATGAAGGCATTGAGACCTCCCCAGGATGTCAGAGACTGAAATGAAACTAGCCCTGGCTCTTGGAAGTAATCCCTTACCATCTGCCCAGCAACTAGCTTTCCAAAACTTGCTCGCCCTGGTCCCCTCACCGAGTCCTCATTGCGCTCCCTGAGGCAGCTCTTGCCAGTTAGCTCAACGGCAGGAAAACGGAGGCTGAGCTAGGTCACTGGCTTCCCAGCCAATGAGACTGCTAACACAGGGGCACTCGCAAAAGCTGGCCGACCTGCCAGGGGCTAGGTGGTGGGCAGGAGCAGGTGGGGAGCGATGCAGGCTAGAGGAGTGTTTCTGTCAGAGCAGGTTTCACCGCGGACACCCCTTTCTACTAGCAAAAGGCTTTGAGAGGAGGCATTTGAAGGTTAGGGAGCCTGGGAAAAGTTAACTTAGAACTTCACTGAGCTTCTGCTTTAAACACCAAACAAACCCGTTGACTTGTCACTGCTCTAAGTTCAGGGTTCCTCAGGTGCATCTCTAAAGATGATCCCCTCCTCCACCTCACTGTGGAAGCCATGTTTGTTGGTCAACAGCTCTGCATTCTGGTGAATTAATGCAAACGTTATGGAGCCCTTTCTCCTTATAAGCCTGAGAAATACAGTTGTGTGCTCTCCCATTTGGCCTTCTGGGGGGTGGGGGTGGGGGGGGGACTCTTAGCTCTGTCACCGGAGAAGCAGAAATTTCCCTGACCCAGAAGGACAATACTTTGCCTTGCCTCCCAAACTCTGAGCTCAGATTCGGTTCTAAACACAATGAGTTTAGGGAGAAGATGGAATCTGCTGTAGTGAGGATGTACACCCCTTCTCCACAGGTCCAGGGGAACCCTACCTGGGTGCAAACAACTTACACCGCAGATAAACCTAAGGAGCTATGATGCTCAGACGTGGACATCTCACAGTAAAATTATATTGAGAAATTATGTTCTTATTAACTTTACTGCTCGGCTTCTCTCTGGGGCCAAAGGCTTTGTCATATAATTTCTCCTAGCATGTGTTCTCAAATCAGTGTAACATGAAGACATGCAGCAAGGAGCATTGAGTTCAGTAATCTTTCAGTAGAAGAATTAACGACTAGAGTCGTAGAAAGTGTGGAACAACATTTACATATTCGTGTGTCTCTTTCCCAATTGTTCACAATAAAAAAATAAAATAAATAAGAAAAAAAATTCTAAATAAAATAAATAATATACATTCATGTGACAGCGACAGAAGTCTGTGAGGTCTTCTCCCGCGGTCTAGAGCAATAGGATTGTTGTGAGCCACCATGTGGATGCTGGAATTTGAACTTATCACCTTCGGAAGAGCAGTCGGGTGCTGAGCCATCTCACCAGCCCTTATTTATTCTTTTAATGGAAGATGGCACTTCAAATGTCAGGGAAACAAAGAGTCATCTTGGAGTAGAAAGAAACCCAGCGCTGAGGTTGGTCGGCCTCTCTCATGCCAGGCTTCCATGGGCTGAGCAAGTAGGTACCTACTCATGAGGATCATCTCAGTGTGTGTTTAGCTATGGCTCTTGGGAAGGGAAGGCCTTAGGGAAAGGGTGACACCGCTTTACAACAGGTTCCAAAGGCTGGAGAGGAACATACTCCAGCAGCAGACACAGCACATCTGGCTGGAGAGAAGCAAAACTCAAAAGAGGAAGAGAAGATGCAGGATATGGATATTTTTTGTCTGTCTGTCTGTCTGTCTGTCTGTTTGTTTGTTTGTTTGTTTTTGTTTTCCAGGACAGAGTTTCTCTGAGTAACAGTCCTGACTGTCCTGGAACTTGCTTTGTAGACCAGGCTGACTTTGAACCCACAGAGATCCACCTGCCTCTGCCTCCCTCCAGAGTGCTGGGATAAAAAGACATATACCACCATGCCTGGCTGATATGGGCAGATCTTAAGGTGAATTTGACCTTTAATCAAAGATTTCCCTGTATGTATTTCTTGATTTTTGAATTTCAATTTAAATTAAATTTTAAAATGTTATAGCTACCCAGAGAGAGATGGGGGTTGCAGTGGGGGTTGGGGGTAGAGACACCATGAATGAAGTCCATAGCTATTTTGGATGACATTGAATTTGAGGCCTGGGATATCACTCTATCGTATTCATTATAGTCAATTATATTTATTCTTAGGAATATTTAAAAAGATCCATTTGGCAATTTCTAGTATTATTTATTCTTTAAAACATCTCGAGAACCCCGACCACTCTACCGAGTCGGCCATTCTCGTGGGCTGACGAGAAGGCTTCCACTATTCAAGTTTAGGGTCGTAGGTGTACCACCGAGTGTTGGTAGGCATTGCTCTAGACCGCGGGAGAAGACCCAACAGACTTCTGTCGATGTCACATGAATGTATATTATTTATTTTATTTTATTTTATTTTATTTTTAAAAAACATGAGCTCTTGTTAAAATGTATGGAGGCTCATCTGGTATGTTCAAAAGAGCATACATGTCAGCCCCTACTGTCTAGTATTTCTTCCACCTCATAAAGTTCTTTTACTGTGGTCTGTAACACCTATGATGTCCCTATGACTTGTGACAAACTTTATACATCTTTGAGTTTTTAAGGGTATTAAATTGGAATACTCTTCCAAGTATTCACCTTGAAAACCACATTTGCTGGTGGCTTTAGTACTTTGGAAAATCTGTCGAAAGTTCCAGGCTTTGTACATACCATTTGAGAAAACACCCTCCAGTGTTGTACCACCTGTTGTCCATTTGCACTGAAGTAATGGAAGACAGCGGCTTGTACTCCAACAGTTCAGTTAGCAATCTGAGCAAGGGCATGAGTTAGGTTTCAGGGGGACTTCTAAAATTCTTGCAAAGCAATGTGGATCTCACCTTTGTTGATATCAGTCCCCATACCCCAGCTTCTCAAGAGAGTCTCTCTCGCCATTAGCAGAGATCCCTATCTAAAAAGGCTTGCCCATGTGAGCACTCTGGCTAGACTCCTTCCCCAAGAGAAGCAGTGCTTCTGCTGCTCACTCCCAGGAATAGGATTTCCTGCAGGGAATGTGCTCATCTGCTCAGAGGCTTGGGTAGAAGCTTGGTTGGAATTAGGTACCAGGGAATGAGCCTGCCTATGTGCTAATAAGTGCAGAAAGCTAACTGTTCCTTGTCAGATCTCTAGATGTTCATCTAGGGAGTTGTACAAAGTCTGGCAACATACAAGGGTCAATATACTAGACTTCGTCCACACACCCTCCCCACCCAGGTGAGTGTGAAACATTGGTTTTTAGATCAGTAGTGTACCATTTCAGCCTGCTGGTCCTTCTAGAGCTCACACTGAGAAGCCATTGGGCCAATATGCTGCCACTCAAACCTCCCCCTCAGTCTGAGGAAGGAAAGGCTGCCATGGTTTTACATGCATTACATGTGATTTTAAAGGCTAGCTCGGTCTCAGGTGAACTCCAGAGAAGGTGTAATTGGAACTCAGAATCCCTCAGAGGAAGATACAGACTTTAGAAAAGTAATAACAATGACACCAACACTGGCAGCATTGAAATACCTTTTCTCTTCTTGTTTTTCCTTTTCCCCTTCTTCTTCTTCTTTTTTTTTTTTTTTTTTTTTTTTTTTATAAATAAACACCTAGTGAACTAACTAACAAGAGAAGGATAGATCCAAACTGACCTTATGTGTGTAAAGCACAAATTGTGCCCTCAATCTTGGTGAACCTTTGTCCTCTCCAAGATATAAAACAAATACTCAGATTCATCTCCCATACTCTCTTTAAACCCACCAAGTATTATTCTCAGAATAAAAGAAAACAGATGGCTCAGTGGCTAGGAGCACTCACTGGCTGCTCTTCCACAGTCCTCAGTTCAATTCCCAGCAACTACATGGTGGCTCACAACCATCTGTAATGGGATCTGATGCCCTCTTCTGGTGCACAGGTATGCATGCAAATAGAGCACTCATATCCATTAAGTAAATAATACATCTTAAAATGAAAATTAAAACAAAAACCAGCTTTCAGGAGGTAAAGGCATGTGGATCTCTGAATTTGAGACTAGGTAAGTCTACAGAATGAGTTCCAAGATAGCCAGGGCTACAGAGAAACCCTGTCTCATGCCCTTACTACCACCACACCCTCAATAAAATAAAAAGAGAAATAAGAAATTAAAAATCCCCCATCAAGCTGGTCAGTGGTAGCACACACCTTTAATCCCAGCACTTGGGATTAAACATTGACAAGTGTTTCTGCTTCTAAGTACAGATCATGAGTCAATTCTTTCCCTTGGAAAGTTCCTTATTCCAAGGGATAAGGTTAGTGTCATACTCTACCTAAAGTTTCTCTTCCTTTCTCTAACTCTGACAACCTCTTTTTGTGGGAACTTGGGAAGAGCTGTGAATGGCCTTCCATCAAGAACAATTCTCCCTTATTATCTCAGAATGATTTCTGTTCACTATTAATTGCCAAACTCTTTTGGTCACCAAGACTGTGTTAGTAGACTGCTTTGGCAATCAAGTAAGAGATATAAAGCTAGAATCTAGGCAGACAAAGAAAAATAATAATGTGTTACTACAGTGATAATTCCTTAAGTGGGTTATTCTCAGAAATGTCTTTCTTTTTCTCCTGGTACAGTAGTTTAGCTTCTTGAGCCTGAGGGGGAGATTCACTAGGAACCAAATTTGCTTTCTCATCCTTTCTTTAGCCCTTCTCTTAGGTCATAATAAGCACCACATCAATAGTCCATCATCAACTTCTCTTTAGCCTTCTCTTCCAAAACAACACTGCTATAGTCTACATAAGGGTTTGGGTGGGGGCGTTGTTTGTTTGTCTGTCTGCGGTAGAGGGGAGTTGCTACAGTTTCAAGAACCTTTGCTAAACCAGAGCAGAGTGTCTCCCATTATGGTTGTACTTCTAGTCATTTAAAGGAAAGAGCTCCAAAAAAATTCATAAATCCATTGTTCTATGTGATTGCCTAAAACTATTGGGTATTTTTATAGTGCTGTCTGAGGCTGAATAACTGACTCAATTCTTCATTTAGCATCAGTGAATGCAGCAGCTGATTTCACAATAGCTTGTGCATTATCTTAACCCATACAGTGCTAGAAAAAAATTATCTATGGATTTGATTAATACTTTATTAATGATTGTCATTTTGAGCATTTATATGACCAAATAAAATGTGCACCACTTAAAATACTGGAGACTTCCGTAAGTAAGAATTTCAGCAAACTCTTTGTTTGGTGATGTCGGACATTTGACCTTCATACAAAAGAGCAGCTCGATCCATAAAATATGAGGGATTTAAAACTTAGATACTTTAAGATCAGGAAGGGAAATTTACTTATAGGGTGGGGAAAATGGGATTAAAACATAGGTTGATCATAATATGCGTCTCCTTTGAGCTGGAGGGCTGCTTGCTTAGTGGCAGGGAACTTGAGGAAGGTAGGCCCCCTTCTTCTTCCTGGTGTAGTGAATTCTAGGTTCCCTCTAGATTTAGACTTGAAAGCCAAGCTCATTAACTCCCATCTGAAATGCAAGAAACATTCTTATTTCACACAAGGTAGAAACAAGAATCCAGTCCTTGAGCAGAGCTATGTAAAGAGAAAAGAGAAGCCAGGCAGTAGTGGCACATGCCTTTAATCCTAGCACTTGGGAGGCAGAGGCAGAGGCAGGCAGATTTCTGAGTTCGAGGCCAGCCTGGTCTACAGAGTGAGTTCCAGGACAGCCAGGACAACACAGAGAAGCCCTGTCTCAAAAAAAAAAAAAAAAAGGAGGGGAGAGAGAGAGAGAGAGAGAGAGAGAGAGAGAGAGAGAGAGAAGACACAATAGTAGGTGAAGAAAAGTCAGACACAAGAAAATCACCCTCCATTTAGGACTGGTTTTCTAGACTCCTACCTTCTGGGGTGGGATGAGTGTACAAGGATTGTTAAAATACACGAGCTGATTATGTTTTCTGAGAAAAACAAGCTTCGTGTTTTTTAAATGATAATCAAAGCAGACACAGAGTCCTGTTTTCCTCACAACTCATGAATGAAGCTAAGGTCCCCAACAGGCCTCCCTTAATCCCTTTACATCATTCAAGTCAGGCGTTGTATTCTACACCACCACAGCTCTCTCAGAACTCATTTGCTTATACTTTAGGTGGTGATTCTTGCCTTTGACCGGCTGGGTCAAAGCCCCAGAACTAATTTTCTATCATGTCTTTCTATCGCTTACAACTGGGCCTTCCGGTCTTTCTTGTTGTTCCTTCTCTTAATTCACTTAAAATATCTCTATTCTTCTACCCAGATGCTTATTTTTCCAGATTTGAGACAACTCTCCAATTTGCCTTCAAAGAATCAATATGGGAATGCTGTGTGTGAGAGAGAAAGGGAACTGGAGAAGAGTGAGGAAGAGGAGGGGAGCAGGAAGAGGAGGGGAGCAGGCAGAGGATTCAGGAGGGGGAAGAACCAACAGTCATACGAAATTGGTGTTTGAATATAGCTGAAGACTCTTGCCTAGAGGTAACTGGAGTCTGCCCTTTATCTGAACTCCTTTGCCTGGCTATTTTAAGCTGCACAAACTTGAAGGGAGAAGGAACACTTTAGCTTGAGGAGCTGCAGACTTTTCTTTGAAAGGTCAACAGTCAACCTGGAAGTCAGGTGAAGATTTTGACCTTCCTCCCAGTCTATGGTGCCCCCAGGCCCACCTGATTTTAGGCAGGAATTATATCTGATCGGGACTGGCAACTCTCTGGGGAGGTGACTAGAAGGGGAAAAAAAAGCCAAAGAAATTAACTTCTAGGAAATTCCCCACATTTCCCCATCGCCCATTCTTCCCTGGCAGCAGGTACCTGCAAGGTACCTTTGATGTCTTGCTGGCCTCCAGGCTTCCAGACAGGAGTCTCAGAGCTCCGAAAGGATTATACTGTCAGCTGCTCTTTGCCAACCCTCATATGCTCACTCTGAGAGGCAAGGACAGAGATTGTCTCCTCCTTAAATTCTGGCCCTGACTCCTGCCCTTTAGCAAGTAAACTACACAATTGGATTTATACTCAACCTGACCTATTGCTCAATTGAATTCCGGGAGAGTGGGGGTCAGTATTGAGGGATTGCCTGCGCCACTCAAAGGCCTTTCTTTCCTTAGGAATAGAAAGCCTAACAGAGAAAAACAGTCCGAGAACCCTTAGCGTCATTGTTTTGTGGCTCCCGCAGAAGGAGAAAACTCTCTGGCTGTCAAAGACCTCAAGTCATTAGCATCAGCTGCCGCTCCAGAGGACAAGCCACCGCCTCTAAGTGGCTTAGCGCAAAAAACGAGACTCCGGAGACAGCCTCACTCCTGTGATTCCGTCCATCAACCGCTGGATGTGAAAGGCTCTTGAGAGTCCTTCTCCGTATTTTTTTTTTTAACTTTGAACCATCCTTTCTGTATCCCCAGGTCTTAGAATCCTGGCCGCCATTATGTGACCCCCTTGGGAGCCACAAAATACAGAGAGAGCACAGAAGGTGAAAAGCTTTAACACCTGAGCCCAATGACCTAGGCTTTTGCCAGCAACTCCCTCCTAGCTCATACCCACGCACAGACCCTTGTCCTGGGACCTAAAAACAGCCGAAGTCCCTTTAGGGGTCTGGCTGCATTCCAGATTTATCTTCTTACCCCATCCCATTGGACGGGAGATGGCTAGCCAAGTTCCTACCAAATCATAACCCCTGTCGCCAGTATTTACTCGGGACTTTCTGCTAGGTAGCATGAATTCATTTTAAGGAAGTCTGTTTGTCACCTTCTAGGCCACTAGCTTCACAGATCAGCCGCACTCAATGGCCAAAGAATCCCGCGGGGCAATTTCTCACCCTCCTTTTTTTTTTGCGGGGGGGGGGGGCGCATACCACTCAAACTCTAGGGGCATATGCAAGTAGTTCACGCGCTGGCAACATAGCCAATTCAACTCCTTGTCCTAGGTCCTCTGAGTGCCCAGCAAAAACGGAAAAGAGCCTCTCTGCTCCTCCTGACACCTTCCTTCCTGAACCTGAAACAGATTTTGCCAGCCCAGGAGTCCCAGAGGGACCCAGCTGCAGGAGGAGGCAGGACAGGATGCTCTGGGGGAGGCTTTGCCACTTCGGGAAGGAGCTTAGGATCTGCCTAGCGCTGGCAGGCCAGAAAAACCAGGCTTGTGGCGCCGGAGGGATCTCCCAGACCGGCAAGAGTTAAAGGGAGGGGACGTGGGCTGTCACGCGTCATTGGGCAGATTATGTGCAGCAAACAAAAAGTGTGTGTCTGCGTGCCAGTCAGTCATTGCATCGGGTCCATCTGTACAACTCTCTCTCTCTCTCTCTCTCTCTCTCTCTCTCTCTCTCTCTCTCTCTCTCTCTCTCTCTCTCTCTCTCTCTCTCTCTCTCTCTCTCTCTCTCTCTCTCTCTCTCTCTCTCTCTCTCTCTCTCTCTCTCTCTCTTTGGACAGAACCCACAAGACTGACACCGACACCTCTTGACATGGAAATACACTAATGTAACAGGCAGAAAGGAACACTGGCTTGCACCCCGTCGGTTCCAGGTGGCCTTATTTGGGCGACTCGGTCCTGACCTTATTTCTGGTAAGTCTATTTGCGTTGACGTGGGAGGGGGATGGGAAGAGGACAGGTTGAGTACAAGGAGTGAAAAAATTGTCCCCCTTTTCCTGGTTATCTAGAAGATAGGAGGGAAACGACGCTTAATGTTATCTCCACTGCCAATAAGATTATACAAAGGGAGGAGCGGGTGGGAGCACTTTTCTGGGGAAGCTAGGGACTGGGGAGCTCGCGGCTGCCAGACAATGCCAGCCCGGAGTGGAGGGAGAGCATCCGGCAGTAGCGACCGGCTTTCAGTGAGCCCAGCTGGCTCTGGGTTTCCCAGGAGGATCTGCGGAGGAAGAGAACCCGGGCCTAGGAATGGGCGTAGGACTGTGAAAGGCTAGATACTAAAAGCCCGGGGTCCTGCCTATCGCTATTGTGGCTGATTTGCGTCGAGGCAGCCACCGAGGCAGCATGGACCGCTATAAGCCAGGCTGTGGGACCTTTTCGCTGTATTGTTAGATAGGACTGCATTTTAATGACTGAGTCCCTGCTGTTGCCAAAGTGGAGGGCGATCTCCTGTCACAATAAAAAGCTTCTGTGAAGAACACTTTCCAAAGCGATGCAGAAATCAAGGTACAAAACGTTGAAATGTAGGCAACTGGAAAGAGAAAGCGGTTTATACTGAGAGCTGAGAGAATCTGTATTCTGCAACGTATTTGATTTGCAGTTGGCAGTCAGAAGGGGACAGGACGAGTGCAGAAACAGAAAATAGTATCGTAAACTTTCTATTTTGTGGCTATTTTTCTTATTCCCACTGTCTGGAAAATATACTTGCCATTTGGGGCATATGAGAGAACGAATAGGAAAGAGGCTGGCCGAAGTTACAGGCATTGCATTTTCTTACATTTGTATGACAATTGGCTAGTGGATGTTGATTTAAACAAAATACACATCGCCTATATTGTTCTTTAATGAGAAGCTAACTGAACAAGAAAAGAGTAAGATAGGTTTCCCTCTGCCACTTAAGGTACATAAATACAGAGACATCACTGTCACTGGTGAAATTGCTAGGAAAAAAACAACTTAGAGGAATTGTTAGATTTCCCCAAGAACAATGACATGGCTAACTAAGGTCTAGTTTAAATATCTTAAGTGATTGCTTTCTTTAAGTGCTAAGTATTGCAGGGGTGTCCAGTGGCTGAGGAAGGAAACGATCCCTGTATGACAGCTTAATAGGGAGCCCGCCACTGGGGCATTACTTCTAAATTGCTGCGGATTAAACAGCTGGAGGGCCCACTGAGGACCATTCAAGCAGGGCTGACCCCTTCTTGCCCAAACAGGGTGGTATCCAGGGAAGTGAGAATTCACCAGTCATTACACACAGAATTTCAGACAGGGGACACTTCAAGCCTGCCCTATACCTGCTCGCTTCATGGGCCACAGGCGACTCAATCCACCCTCTTGTATAACAAGGTAACTGGGATTCAACCTCATCCATAAATAAGCATGTCGAGAAAAAATAATTACCTCTGCTTGCTGCTTTTAATTAAAGCCTCAGAGGGACAGTGCTGGATTATGGTAATGAGCAGACATGCGTCCCTTCTTGTAGGCTGCAAAGAAAGGTTAGCTGACATAGAATTAGTGGCCCTGACACTCCACTTGAAATCCATTCGCCATGCTCCGTGGTCCCCGCCTGCTAGCTAAGGCTGCTCCCCTCCTTAGAAGAAAAGAAGAAATCACACCAAGACACTGGGTTCAGTACATGGGACAGGACAGTCCCCCCAAGGGTTAAAAGTTTTTTTTTGGGGGGGAGGGAGTTATGCAGTCAGAAAATCTGCATATGCTGGTTTTAAAACAAACAAAAGCAAACAAACCTACAAAGGCCCTACCTTCGCCCCAATGCCCCTACTCTATAAACCTATATGCACAGCCTGCTCCAGTCTTCATAGGCTCTCTATTTTCTTTTTCTCAAGCAGGAAGTGTGCTCTCATGCTTCCTGTTCCAGTTATTTAAAAGGAAGGAATAATACTTTGAAGTTGGCATCTTTAAAACATGCCAGATTGATCTGCTTTATTTTTAAAGTAGGAGCTATGTAAAAAAGCCGGCAAGTGCAAAGAAAATATGTCTGGTAGCGGAAACGCTCTGCCGAGGTTCGCAGCAGAAAAAGCAATAACAACTCTCTTCTTGTCCTTGGGTATCTGTCTCCAGTGATGGAGGATTCGGGCATCCAGAGAGGCATCTGGGATGGAGATGCCAAGGCTGTCCAACAGTGTCTGACAGACATTTTTACCAGTGTATATACAACCTGCGACATCCCAGAGAATGCCATATTTGGTCCCTGTGTTCTGAGCCATACTTCCCTGTATGACAGCATAGCCTTCGTAGCCCTCAAATCCACGGACAAGAGAACAGTACCTTACATCTTCCGGGTGAGTCTCAGCAAGTGTGATGGAGGTGTCTGAGGGTAATTTCCTGTTGGGAGTGAGCAAGAGTCCATCCTAAGGACGATGTAATCATCTGAGCAGTCAGAGCAGAGCGAACACAACAAAGATTAGAAAAGAAAAGCTAGATTCAAATCATCAAGTGATTTTTCTGAGAAAAAGAACAGGACAGTGCCAAGGTTGCCCGAATTGGTACTCTAGTTCTGGGTTCCTGGATTAGGGCTTCCTAAATTGCTAAGGAGATCTTGTTAGTACTGGGGCTATTTACATATTAAGTAGTCCTTGGGAGTACTTTTACAAGTATTGAGTATGTTTATTTTGTAACCCGGGAGGTCTCCCCATCGCCTGATTATTGCTTTCTTTAGTTAACATTAGCTAGTGTTCAGAGTTTGTATTTAAATATAAATGTTAATTGTTTTGGCAGCAAAGCATCTATAATCCACGTTTGTGTTTGTAATAGGCCTCTTTCTTCTTTTTATTTATTATTTTATTTATTTATTTACATTCCAAATGTTGCTCCCAGTTTCCCCACCCCAGAGTTCTTGGTCTTTCTTCATGAAGTAAAGCTGGTAGTCCCTCGTGTCACAGTTAGAAAGATGGGTTTGAGTGCCATAGAATAATTTCTAAGACCCGAACTGAACTTGCCTTTTACTTCTGAAACACAGGAAATCCCCTCTCCTTTTGTCATGTGAAGTAACTGAAAAGGAAATACTAAAGAGGCTACTCTGTAAGACTGACTCAATCTTGCAAAGGATGGCCATTGTGCCCATTGACCACATACGCAGGGATGCAGTCCGACTTTGGTCAACTTTTGCAAACTTGGTTTCAGATCATTATTTGGAAAGAACAAAAGCCAAACAGAAGAAATATCCCTGGTTTCTCTGGTTTCCGTCTTTCACGTGGATCACCCCCTTCTTGTCTTTCTTAAATACTGCAGGTAGACACTTCGGCGGCAAATGGTTCCTCAGAAGGTCTCATGTGGCTGCGGCTGGTCCAATCAGCCCGAGATAAGGAAGAACAGAATCTCGAAGCTTATATAAAAAACGGACAGCTGTTCTACCGTTCTCTCCGCAGGATTGCCAAAGATGAAGAGTTACTAGTTTGGTACGGGAAAGAACTGACTGAGTTGCTCTTGCTCTGCCCGACTAGAGCTCACAAAATGAACGGTAGGTTGGCTCGCGACCTGCGTGTTGGTTCTTCGCTATCTGGAGAGAAGTGCAAGGACCAACAGGGACTAACTAGGGTGCCTGGGCTCACCTTGCTTATCTTGGGCACATCATAGGGTGGACGAAGCTTCTGAGATGTTGTCCCGAATGGAACTGGGACAGAAGGGGAAGGAAAAGTTGGGGAGCGTTTGACTTGGTAAATGCACAAATCAAGAAAGAAAGTTGCACCAAATAGAATAGTGTATTCCTTTTTTGGGACACTCAGCCCGGAAAGATAAAGTGAATTTGTTATGGGGAGATGGCTAAGTGGCCTAGGTGCGATGCTAACTAACCATGTGGTGTGTGTGTGTGTGTGTGTGTGTGTGTGTGTGTGTGCTCACTAAGCAGGGTCGTCTCCTTACACATGCCTGGAATGCAGCCAACGTTTCCAGTTTGAGTTCCCCTATGTGGCACATCTGCGATTCCGCTGCCCCAAGAGACTTCACAGCACTGATGCGAATCCCCAAGAGGAGCAAGGGGGCGGAGTGGGCACTAAGGACCACGGCGGCGGCGGTGGTGGTAAGGAGCCACAGCAGCAGCAACAGCAGCAGCAACAGGAGGCGCCTTTGATCCCAGGCCCCAAGTTCTGCAAAGCCGGCCCCATACACCACTACCCGGCGTCATCCCCGGAGGCGAGCAACCCGCCGGGCTCCGCGGGTGCCGGCAGCGCCAAGCCGTCCACGGACTTCCACAACCTGGCTCGGGAACTGGAAAACTCCCGGGGAAACAGTAGTTGCTCAGCAGCCCCGGGCGTCGGCGGCGGCGGCAGCGGCCACCAGGAGGCGGAGCTGAGTCCCGACGGCGTCGCCACGGGTGGCTGCAAAGGCAAGAGGCGGTTCCCGGAGGAGACGGCGGCGGAGGGCGGCGGCGCGGGGCTGGCTGGTAGCCGTGCGCGCTTCTCCGAGAGGCCGCTGGCGACCTCCAAGGAGGAGTTGGTGTGCACCCCGCAGCAGTACCGCGCCGCCGGCAGCTACTTTGGCTTGGAGGAGAACGGCCGGCTTTTCGCGCCGCCCAGCCCGGAGACCGGCGAGGCGAAGCGCAGCGCCTTCGTGGAGGTGAAGAAGGCGGGCCGCGCGGTGGCCTTGCAGGAGGAGGCGGCGGCGACAGACGGCGCAGGGGGCACGGCCGAGGACCCCGACGCGGGAGGCGGTGTCGCCGGCGGCGGCAGCAACAGCTCGTCCACCCCCGCGGCGGGGTCGCCAGGGGCCCCCGAGAAGCTGCTGGCCCCGCGTCCCGGAGGCGCTCTGCCCGGACGGCTGGAGGGCGGGAGCCCCGCGCGCGGCAGCGCCTTCACCTCGGTGTCGCAGCTAGGCGGCGGTGGCGGCGCGGGGACCCCCGGGGCCGCGGGGGGTTCGGGGGGCGGCCAAGCGGCCGCACCGGACGAGCGGAAGAGCGCCTTTTCGCAGCCCGCGCGCTCCTTCTCGCAGCTGTCCCCGCTGGTCCTCGGCCAGAAGCTGGGCGCTCTCGAGCCGTGTCACCCGGGAGACGGCGTGGGTCCCACCAGACTCTACCCGGCCGCCGCCGATCCGCTGGCTGTGAAGCTGCAGGGGGCCGCGGACCTGAACGGAGCCTGCGGGCCCCTGGCGAGCGGCGGTGGCGGTGGCTTGCCCAAACAGAGCCCCTTCCTCTACGCCACCGCCTTCTGGCCCAAGAGCTCGGCTGCGGCGGCGGCAGCGGCGGCTGCCGCCGCGGGGCCCCTGCAATTGCAACTGCCTTCGGCTCTCACTCTGCTGCCGCCCTCCTTCACCTCGTTGTGTCTGCCCGCGCAGAACTGGTGCGCCAAGTGCAACGCCTCCTTCCGCATGACCTCCGACCTGGTGTATCACATGCGTTCTCACCACAAAAAGGAGTATGCCATGGAGCCTCTGGTGAAGCGGCGGCGGGAGGAGAAACTCAAGTGCCCCATTTGCAACGAGTCCTTCAGGGAGCGTCACCACCTGTCCCGGCACATGACCTCGCATAATTAATTGATGCGTAAAAGACTCTGGCTTTCCACGCGTGTGCACGCACAGTCAAGCCACTTGCAGGAGCAGACACGCGAGGAGGATATCCACCACTACCGTATGCCCCAAACACTGCAACCAAACACGTGCACACACAGGTCCCTCCCCTCGCCAGGAGCCTCATCATCCAAATGTTTAATTTCACAAACACACACACACACACACACACACACACACACACCCGGACGCACGCACGCGCGTGTGTGCACACATACACAGGATGGTGGATTTTGGATTGGGTGGGTTGTTTGAGCGGGGTTTTCTTTTGAATGCACGAATTTTCACTTTCCCAAAAACAAAAGTACATTTTTAAAAAAATGTCATATATTGCAACATATTGATGCATTTGTCATACGTTTCTACTTAAATTATTAAGCACTTATGGTTTAGATGTAATAATTATATGTAAGGACAAAGTTTATTTTAGATATAAAGTAATGGAGGAAGAGGAGATGCGTTCTGCATTTCCTGATGACAGCTGTGTTCTTACAAAAATAAACAAAATGGATAAAAAGGAGGGCACCATTCAGTTTAAGTTTCCAGGGGGAAGTGCATGTATCATGACATGATTACGGACTTCAGTGAAAAATGTCATCAATGATGTAAATATGTATTCCCTTTTAATACAAAGTGTAATTTTGTGCCAGTGACATGGAGTCTGAATAGTTATGTGTTTCTTTTATCCCTAAAAGATTTATTAAACGTTATAGTTTATCCAGGTATGTTGAATGCTTTGACAATAAATAACTATTTTCCTCAAAGCAAATATTTGGAAAACTTACAAAAATATTTTTAGGTCAGTATAATACTTTGGGTCTTTGATGCATTTTCATTGACTGGTTGAAAAGAAGCAAAGAGACCACAGCCCCCTCTGCAGGTATTAACTACAAGCCAGTTTTGAGCCTAAGGGTGTTGATTGTCACTTGAAGATTTTTATCTGAAAGGTGTTGGGTTTAATGATCAAGGACAAGTCACTTAGGTACAGCAATCGCCACACAGGTACCCTCTCGGAGCTTTGTAGGTGTCTCTTCCAGAAGGAAAAGAATTCATCTCCACATAAGTGACCAATCTGCATGTTTGTTTTTAAAGCCCACTTTACCATCTAGTAGTGATACGTCTCCAAGGGATGTCCTACATTCTAGAACTTTAAGCTTTCTATCATCCATTAAGGACACCATAGAGGATCTGTCAAGTAAGACAATTTGAAAGCCCAAGTTTTGCTGATGGTGTATCAAAGGCCTCAGTGTCCACACATGTCTGTCTGGGAATGATCCCGAGACAAAGATACGGAGGAACTGACTGGTTCTTTATGAAAAGTCACTGTCATCTTGGCTTCTATCTTCAGTTCTTAAAGAACATCATGTTTGTGTCTAGTGTACACTGAAGCCTTTACACTGAAAACCAAATGACCAATGAGCCTTCTTTGGCAGCAGCCTCCCACCACCACACACACACACACACACACACAGACAGAGAGAGAATCTCTCTCTCTCTCTCTCTCTCTCTCTCTCTCTTTCTCTCTCTCTCTAAGATTGAACTCTAACCCCCCCACACACACACTTTCTGTTGATTTCCCCCTTCTGTGTGAAGGATGCTTGTGGAGAGATCTCTAATGAGAACTTCACACATGTCTTCATCTCAAGGCTTTTCAAAAACTTTCCCTAAAGGGTTTTGAAGCTTTTGTTGTTTTAAGGCCACCAGACAGCAAGTTGCATTTAGAGTAGGGACCCTGTTGAAGGGGTGGTAAATTTATTCAGGGAATATGACCACGTTTGGTAGAAAAACTGTTTTTCTGCCTTGGAGTCATTCGAATACTATTTTGGTACTATAATGCTTTGAGGCCTGCTTTCCGTTTCCCCACATAGTCTGATTATTTTACACTCAACCTGCTCCAAGTGTAAGTAAAGAAAGGATGGTCCAAAATTTACTGGTTTTGCCTCTGCTAATGTTGGCTGGTGATGTCATTGTTCACATCATTTGGTGTACCTGTGGATTATTTATGTCTTCTATAAAACCAGTGAAGCACATTCCAGCCTCTTCAAATTACTTCTAGCACAGAAGAGAGTTTTTGTTTCCTTGTTGTTGGTTTTTTCCCCCGCCCCGGTTAAACAAATAATTGGACCTAAAGAGAGATTTCTAGAAAAAGGCCAAGATTAGTTGTGAGGAAAACTGAATAGCAGGAACATGGGGTGATACTTAGGTGTGAAGAGAAAATAGTCCTTAGGTGTTGCTTAAATCACAGTGTCCGACTGATTAAACTCTCTATGCTTGGGATGCTACTGTATTACTGGAACAAAAATCTATTAAAAATGAGCAAGCGCAGGCCATCTTGGGAATCGCCTTTAAGAAAAAAAAAAAAACTTGAATTTGCTTTCCTATTCTATCCCATCCTTCTGGAACTTCAACGTTCACTTAAACAGCTTCATTATCAGTGGGGATCCAGACAGAAATGAATTGTCTGGAAAAAGTTCAGTAAATACTGCTCCTGGAAAGGGATTTCAAAGGGCACGCGCAGAAAAGCTAGTTCCTTCACTATTCTCTTTAGTTTGGTTATTATCTTACACATGCCATCAAGCAGAAGGCCTCCCAATGGATGAGCTATCTCCTAGGCGATCCAGGTAGGCAAATACGGTAGTTCCGGGGTTGGCTATGCGGGTCGGTCTGTTCACAGACCCTTTTGGCGGGAGTAGTACGGGAAGGATGCCCAAAACTAGTTTTACCATTAGCCAAGGCAAACTCGGTAATGTTTTCCCTTAGTGGGGCACTGTCAGATGCACAGCGATCCTTTCCCAGAAGAGAGCTTCTAGAATTCCAAATCTCCCCTTGCTGAGGTCATTGGCTGAAGCGGTGTTAATGCCTGCACGCAGCTGCGGAGGAAACCAGGTCACGGGGCTCCGCGGCAAGCTGGTTCCACAAATTTCATGCCAGGTGTCCCACGCTTCCAGGCCACGCAGGTGGCCCGAGCTTTGAGTGTCCTGCCGGAAAAGCAGGTCACAAAGTCAGCCAGTTGCGTCCCAGAATTTGTTTTATCCCAGTCGCTGGAATCAAGCCCGGGAAGTGATCTCGCATCTGGGGTCTCCTTCTCCAGACATTTGCGCATGGAGGAGCCCATATGTTACAGGGTGTCTTTATGGGGTGCAGCGTGCACCCACAGGCCTGCAGAACAGGGAAGGGGCATGAAGGGACCCACGTGTATCCGCTGGAATTGTACAGCACTGGAGAGTTAAGTCCGAAACGAAATCTTGTCTGGGAAAGTTACCAAGTCCTAGCAGCCTTGAGCTGGCATCCCGTGGACTCCCAAGCCTGAAGTGTGGCAGTCTCCGTAGGGCAGGAACTAGTTGCAAACAATGGCTGTGCTCTGGTATCCAAATTGAGTGATGGGTCCTGCGTAGAATCTCTGAACTGTGGCTTCCTGATCCCTGTTAAACTCTTCCTGTTCCTGTCCCTGATAGCTTCAGTCATTTAGGCGTTTTGCCAGAGAACGTTACCTCTAATGAGATATTGTTGAACAAACAAGGACCACAAAAGTTCTGAAAGGGACGAAGTGCCCTTTCCCCCTCCTCCACACGTTCTTATTTGAGATTTGGGCGAATCTGAAAACTAAAGGCCCTGAACAACCTCACCTGGGGTGGGGGAGTGGGGGGGGGGATGGGAGGTCCAGCTCTTCCTCCCATTCTGTTTCTCAGATGGAGAATGGTTCTCCCGCCAGCCCAAGGTGTGCTGTAAGTTTCAAGGTTGGAACAACGGCCGGCCCCACGGATCTGGCAGAACCCTAAGCCCAGCCCCCGGGAAGGCCAGCCCACCCCGCGACAGGGCTGTGGGGAGGGTAGATTTCCCTTCTTTCTTCCTGGGTGGCTCAAACTCAGGTTCCGGAATTAATAGAACTGATTCTATAGCATCTCCTGCGCTCTCTCTCTCTCTCTCTCTCTCTCTCTCTCTCTCTCTCTCTCTGGTCCTCATCCCCTTACTCTGATGACCTTTCTGTCTCTCAGTCTCCTAAGCTTCTGTAGAGGATTTCCTTCCCAGTTTTATAAGGAAACTCCTTGGAAGCTCTGCCCTTCAGGCAACTGGCATTAGTTCTATATGAAGCATAGAACTACAGTAGTTCTACACTGCAAATTCATGGCATTGGAAGAGATGGACTGTCTAAAACACATACATCACACACACACTTCCTCTTCCAAGTTGTGTGTATACAGGAATGTAAGTTTGCACACGTGTCCATCTATATACAAACATGTGCATTTAGTATATATACAAACTGCATAGACATTTTAATACATATTTGAGCACATAACAGATAGGAAGTATTTTACATACTCTTCCTATATTGGCTTAGTTTAATCCTCACAACCTACCCAAATGGAGAAAACTAAGGAGCCCATTCCCTCATGGCTCAGCATGGTTAGTGTAGCTGTCAATCTGGAACAGAGAGGTGAGTATTTAGTTGGGTAGAATATAAATAATAGTGGTCATAAGTTAGTAGATATGCTCCAAAACTTGTGGCCTAGCTGTTTATGTTTCCTTTCTAAAATGTGAGTAATACCACCTGTGAACGTACCTATAATGATATCTTTTTTTAAAGATTTTATTTATTTATTTCCTGTATATGATGAGTACACTGTAGCTGTCTTCAGACACACCAGAAGAGGGCATCAAATTCCATTATTGATGAGTGTGAGCCACCATGTGGTTGCTGGGAATTGAACTCAGGACCTCTGGAAGAACAGTCAGTGCTCTTAACTGCTGAGCCATCTCTCCAGCCCCTCCAGGATAGATTTTATTCTCTCCTTATTTATTGCCCTGACCTGATCACAATACCCTCATACCTCTATGAGGAGTCTTTTGTGGTCTTAACTTTCTCTAATGGGTTTTGCTTATTTTTAACCATAGGTGAAAGTGATCACTAGTTGACTTTGGAGGTACACTTGTAACCATTTGTAAGACTTCTCTTACAATTGTAGTATCTGAAGCTTAGGCGAGAGCTACTGGGGTTGAGGAGGGAATGTTTGACAAATCAATCAAGCCAAGTTCAGGTTCATTCATTTGCATATAGTTTTAGCTGCCTTAGCTACAAGGAGACTAAAGTCAGGTACTTATAAATGATAAGCCACCATGATTATAAAGATAGAAAGGATCATAAAAAGAATCCAAACTGTAATTTATCCTGTCACAGACAGAGTGATCAGAACCTAGAAAAGTAGATTGTTTCTCTTCCTGGTTTTGCTGTATGACACAGGGCACCTTACTTGGGAAGGCCTGCTGTGCCTGCAGATCATGAGGCCCCCTGAGCTGATGTGTCTGTTAAGATCATGCAAAGGAGACCCTGGCTTTGCCTTCAGCTTTTCAGTATTTAAAGGTGTGCTGTGAGCTACAGGACTCTGTATTTATCATAATTACCTTTAAAGTGGAGACTTGAAAACTCCTATCATGTCTTCCTTTTCTGTGTGTTCTTTGGGGGGATTGCGATAGTAAGGTTTTTTGTTTTTGTTTTTTGTTTTGTTTCATTTTGGTTTTGGTAAACTAAGAGATATAGACATACAAAGCTTGTAAATAAATAATAATAATAATAATAACAATAATAATAATAATAAATAACAAAGTTACTGTTAGTTCTTTGTTTCTCCACTTCTCCCCAAAATGCTGAGCCACCAACTCTAAATGTTATCCCCGTGCCCATTTCCCAGGTTTCAGAAGAGAAATGCACACATCACTTCTGTTCTTGGTGGGGGTGGGGTGGGGTGCTCTGTGTGGATTGTTTCCTCCAGGGTTGAAATCTGGGCTATTGTCCCAGCGCTACACCTTTTCTCTGAGGTCATCTATGGGCAGCTGTGTCAGTATTAGAAAATCAGAAATTGCTTGTACAACTCAAGTAATCGTTCCTGGTTTTTTGTTTGTTTGTTTGTTTGTTCCCTAGTCAAGTTTTAAATTATTATTATTATTATTATTATTATTATTATTATTATTATTATTATTACTTTGCAAAAGTACTTGATGACTTCTTTTCTCTCAAATGAAGTAAATTAAAATCTGTTTTTCTCTCTGGCAAGGTTTTCCCCTGGATCTTTAAGAAAGACAAATGTGGTCAAACAGCGACACCCAGCCTGGAAATCCAGGGAAGTCACAGATGGAAAACTCTTGGTTTGCTTCTCCTCTAGGCTCAAAAGGGGGTCGCAGAAAGAACATAAAGGGAGTATGACTCCAGAGCCGGCCCAGGGAGATGAGAGGTAGCACTGTATTCTGGGAGGGCAATTAATGTTTCCATTCAGTGCTCTCAAGGAGAGTGCAAGTTAACGACTGGCTTTAGAAAGGAGACCAGGCAGGGATAAATACTGAGTGTGTGAAAGCTGATCTCCAGGGATGTTTAATCTGCCAACTGGATTCCATCTCCAACTCTCCATCTTCCATGGCTGACATCACTAGGCTTTTTAAAAATTCCCCCTCCTCCATTTTCCTCCCTCAAGCAAAGTGGTAGAATCTAAACTCCCTACCAGTGCTGTTAAGAGCCAAGATAAAAGTTTCAACTTATATTAGACTTTAAAAAAAAATAGCCTTTCTACCCCCCCCCCCGCCTCCATTTAATTTCTAATTTTGGAAGATCTACATAAAAAGGAAGCATTGGTGGGTGGAGAGGTACTCCAAGCATATCTAAACCTAAAATCAGGAGAGACATTTAGAAAAGGTAGCTTTGGGGACTGGTGAGATGGCTAAGCAGGTAAGAGCACCCGACTGCTCTTCTGAAGGTCCTGAGTTCAAATCCCAGCAACCACATGGTGGCTCACAACCATCTCTAACAAGATCTGGCTTCCTCTTCCTCTTCTGGAGTGTCTGAAGACAGCTACAGTGTACTTACATATAATAATTAATTAATTAATTAATTAATTTTTTTAAAAAAGAAAAGGTAGCTTTCAAAACTTGAATCCCATACCTAGGAAAGAACAGCATGATAGAACAAGTCACATCAGGTTATAGGACTCACTTATGAGTTTCTCAAATCCTTTAAATATTCAAAATGCATTGACTTTTAACAACTCAAAGTGGAGGGGTGGGATTTCCTGCATCTACATAAACCTGCTAGCTTCTCTCCAGGAGATCAAAGGAAGGGTTCCTTTCGCATACATTTGAAAAGAACCCTCTTGTTTTATTACTATTATTATGGCTGCTTTGTTGTTACAGAATCTTTATGTGAGTTCTGGGAACTCAAAAGTCTTACTTCCTCTCCACAGTTGCTGAGCTAACAGGCATGGAACACTCTACTAGGTGGGACCGGAAATCTAAAGCTCATTGGTGTATTGTTTCTGAGTGCCTGTCAGCTTACCTTTTTGTAGAAGTCTCCTCAAAGATGCAGGATACAGTCAACTAGAAAATCAAGTAAAGGTGCAGATATGACATCACAGTCTCATGGACACCATATAGTGACAACTGAAAATAAAGGCTATCTCCACAAGATTCACAATCTCAATAATTCTCATCTTCATTATTATTATGTCTATTAATTTATAGTGGGAGGGGCACTGGGCCACTGTGTGCTGTGTGCGTGCGTGCGTGCATGTGTGTGTCTGTCTGTCTGTCTGTCTGTCTACGTAAGAGTTCTTTCCCTCCATCGTGTGGGTACTAAGGATAAAACTTGGGGCAGCAGGCTTGGTTGCAATCACCTTTACTCCTTGAGCCATTTTACCAACCCAGGAATTTTCATTTTGAACAGTAATAGACATTAGCAGCTACTCGAACAAAGGAACAAAGCCAGAATCCAAAGGACTTTGTAGATAGGAAGAGATTACTTCTAAGTCACCGCAGGCGAGACCTGATGGGGCTCTATGAGGAGCCAGAACCGTTTACTTTTCAACAGTTGACAGGAACCTTAGCGAGTAGTTGAATCTGCCTTTAGCTAAAATTGTAGAAGAGGTCAAAACCAGCCTTACTGGGGCTGGTGAGATGGCTCAGTGGGTAAGAGCACCCGACTGCTCTTCCGAAGGTGATAAGTTCAAATCCCAGCATCCACATGGTGGTTCACAACCATCCGTAACGAGATCTGGCGCCCTCTTCTGGAGCGTCTGAAGACAGCTACAGTGTACTTACATATAATAAATAAAAATAAATCTTTAAAAAAACAAAACAAAACAGCCTTACTGTTGCTAGAAATGCCAGAGCTGCCTCCTTAGAAAACGGCTCTGTCCCTGAGACAGAATGCCTGCTGCTTTCTATTGTTGTAAGTACACACTAATTCTTCAGCACTGTTCTATCTGCATTTCAGATGGCCACAATTGGCTCTTTCCTTTCCACTAAAGCCCAAGGAGATTCTGTAAATAAAACCTATGAGAATGGGACTGGAGAGATGGCTCAGGGATGTTCTTTCAGAGCGCCTGGGTTTAGTTCCCAGTCCTTGCAAGGCTGCTTACAGCCTTCTGTAACTCCGATTCCAGGGGATCTGACTCCCTCTTCTGGATATCTTTTGCTGCCTATGTGGGACTGTTGAGATATATATTTTAATGAAAGCTTCAGGATAATTTTCTAATCGCCTTTTGGAGATTAAGACCGGTAGCTCTCCTTTGTGGTCTCCTATTGCAAGCCTTTGAAAGATTTAAGCCGGGCGTGGCAAGCCTTTGAAAGATTTAAGCCGGGCGTGGTGGTGCACACCTTTATTCCCAGCACTCAGGAGGCAAAGGCAGGCGGATTTCTGAGTTCGAGGCCAGCCTGGTCTACAAAGTGAGTTCCAGGACAGCCAGGGCTGTACAGAGAAACCCTGTCTCAAAAAAAAAAAAAAAGAAAAAAGAAAGAAAGATTTTAAAATTACTTATGACCAGTTCCATTTCAAATTAATTTCTAAGACTTTCTAGTGTCTGGGTTTGGGGCCTGTGTTCTAGTAGGCAGAAAAGCTCTGTGGGTTAAATCATATCTAAGAGGTCCTCTTAGGTTATTTTTAATTCTCATTTAATTACAACATTCCCCCTGCCCTTTCCCCTCTGCAAACCCTCTCATATACACCTCCTCATTCTCCTTCATTCCCCCTCAAAACCATGGCCTCCCCTTCTTTTTTTGCTAATTTTATTGCCCGCACACATGCATACGCATATAGATTTCTAACTATGACCTGTTGAGCTCATACAATGTTATTTATGTGCATGTTTTAAGCGCTAACCACATGGCACTGGATAACCAATCACTGTGCTCTTCCCTGGAGAGTTCTCTCTCTCTCTCTCTCTCTCTCTCTCTCTCTCTCTCTCTCTCTCTCTCTCTCTCTCAGCTTTACTCATTTCCCCATAGTTCTTTGAGGTTGAGGACCCGTGGGTCTCCGTCCTCCCCACGCCCCTCTCATTGGTGCTCTGCCACTTCCGCCCCTCTTGGGTGGTTCTGTTGGTGAGACTTTACAAGTGAAGCTTCTGATGCCACCAGAAGACCCGGTCTCACAGAAAACACCCTGCTCCTCTGGCTCTTACAATCTCTCTGCCCCCTCCCCCCTTTTCACAGGGTTCCCTGAGCATTAAGTGTGGGGGTGTGTTATAGACATATTAGGACTGAGAGCCACAGCTCTGCCATTTCACTGGCTGTGGCTTTTTTCTGCAGTGGTCTCTGCTCTAAAGAGGCCTTTCCTCGACGAGGGGTAAAGACTACACTTACCTGTGGGTATAAGGACAACTGCTCACAGATTGTTGTTAGAGGTTGTGTGGCTTTAGTAAATTCGTCCTTGTAGAGTCTCCTCCTGTAGCCATGACTTCCCAGGTGCTGGGAGTTCAGCTAGGTTTTCTGTGCCTTGAACACCAATTATTCGTCTAGATTTCTGCTTCTGTACTCTCATAGTTTAGCTTGTCATTGTGAACTGGATCGGATATACAGATTTGCTACTGTTGTATGGAGGATTGTTTGTCTCCAGGGCTGGAGAGATGGCTCACTGGTTAAGAACGCTGACTGTTCTTCCAGAGGTCCTGAGTTCAATTCCAGCTCATAACCATCTGTAATGGGACCCAATGCCCTCTTCTGGTGTGTTTGAAGAGAGCAGTGGTGTACTCATATAAATAATAATAAAAAATTGTTTGTCCCCAAATGTATCCATTGAGGTCCTGACACCCCAAAACTTTGAATATGATTCTATTTAGAGAAGGTCATTACTGGGGTCACTAGGTTAAATTCTTCACAGGACAGATGTTTTTATTAGGAAAAAGGATGGCAATACAGAGAACACTGGCCGAAGGACTCTCACAAGGAGAGACAATGAGAAGGGGGGCATCTATGAATCAAGGAGAGAGGTCTCAGAGAAAGACTCGGAGATACACTGTGAGCTCCTTGGTCTGTTAGACTGTGGACAGCGAGAAAGCAAACACGTTGCTGTTGGTCAGTCCACTGCGGTTTGTCTATGGCAGCTCTAGCACACAGTGAAAGAGCTTACTAAACCCACCAGACTTTAACAAGCACAGTGGTTGTTTTATTTGTTCAGAGACATCATGCTATAAGTGGACTAAAAGAAGCCTAACTGTTCAAAATAATGAGTTTAATAGGATTTTACCCCCAAAATGATTATTAAAACGATCTGTGAAAATAAGAAATATATTTAATAGTACTATAATCTGTTTCCAGGACTAATGTATTAAAGCAATAGGACTAAGGAAAAAATAGAACAAAGAAAATATGCAATAATTTTTATCAGATAAGAATATCCCTACTTCACTTACTAAATTGTTATCAAATATTTAATATGATACTTTTGGAGTTAATGCAAATCCTGGGTACAAACATATGTGGAACACAGTTTATTATTTTAGTTTTATGCTGGTAATATACATCCTCATATATTCCCAGGTTCCTGAATTTCTCTGTGAAGTTTTCTTCAATTGTAATTTTTTAATCTTAATTTTCAGTTGGTTCCACCAAAGGGGGGAAAACTCAAATAGATATTTTCATTTTACCAGAACTATAAAGAAAAAAGATATATTGCCACCTAGTGGAAAATAGGCTGAATCTCTATGTAATCCAGATTTTTAACCACAAAATGGGTGGTGGGGAAGTGTTTCTGAATGAATATGCATGTGCTGTAAGGCAGAGAATAAGCTCTACGTACACCTGCCTGTCATGTCGTTAGGACCTTTGTGCCTGGTGTCATCACTGTCTGCGTCAGCCACCCCGTGGATCTGCTGCTGCTCTGCGCTGATTGACACATCTAAGCAGTTTTCCTTAAAGGCATTTAGCTCTAATAGTAAGACAAGACACAGAAAAATACAAAACAGTTGTCACTACAGAAAGCCAGTAAGTAGCATGGTAACCAGGTAGGGTAATTACAGTCACCTGGAAAAGTCATGACTCTAGACGTACTTCTTCATCCCCCTAGATAAATAAGTAAGTAAATAAATAAGAGAGACTACATGATTTGTAAAATATTTTCAATTTTACGATCTGACCACATACTTAGACTGCAAAGTTTTCTTCCTTTTAGCATTGTTTTTGTTTGTTCATTTTTTTGCTTGTTCTGTTTTGTTTTGTTTTTCCTTTTTGCTCTTAAATAACTGCACGGGTTCTTTGTAGAAGTAGTATTCATGAGTTAATAGGTGTCTGTCTTGGAGTAACGTTTCAGAGCAGAGCTGAAGGAGCTTATGAATGAAGAGGAAGTTCCTATCTATTTACTTGGTTGCCAGGTTTCCAGAGGTATTTCTTTTCCCGTAAGAGTAAGGTGACCTAGCTAATTTTATCTTCAGCAATTACGTTCCACCCAGCTAAGTTAGCCTCACAGCTTCTATCTGGATATAGCATCCTTTATTGTTTCCTGTCCCCGAGTTTAAGGAAGTGCTTATTAACTGATTTACTGGCACTGACCTTTAAGAAGTATGGAGGGCGGTGTTAATTACTTGGTACACTCCTCTAAGAGCCTTTCTTACCATAGACCAGAGAGTGAGGAGAGTTTAAAAATACTTCCCTTTCAGGAGCATGTGGTATGTCCTGAGAATGTCACAATCCTTAGTTAGACATAGAAGGTGGATGGCTTTTGACAGGCTCTATTTCAGCTGATATAACTAAGGCAGGAAGCTTAAGTTATCGAATAGTTGGATAGATTTTCTTTTGCACTAAAAAGAGTCATTATCGGGTCCTTTCAAATAGTATGGGCCTCCTATAAAAATGTCAAGTCTGGGAAATAAGGAAGTCATAACATACCTTAGATAGTCAGTTGGTATCATTATTTAGCTTTAAAATAATTAGTTATAAGAGACTTACTTTTAAATATTTTAAAGGGAAGTATTTTTAAATACTCCTTCCTCCCTGGTCGATGGCAAGATAGGCTCTTACAGGAGTACTAGCTGTCCAGGAATACCCCATTTCTGACTATATTTTAAAGTTGTACAATTCAGTTACAAAGAACAAGAGAAACAGGATCTCATTTTTCTTCTGAGAAACTTTTAAAATATATCCTCTTCAGTAAAAGTTGATTCTTAAACATATTTTTGTACCATTGCTTGTTTGATCCTGAATGAGAAACTATAATCGCCTACCTCATAGAAAGTCTAACCTTCTTGTCTATTGTATTTTTTCCTTTTTATACAAAAATTATTAGGTTTGTCTGTTTCTTTCATGTATATGAGTGTCTTGCCTGCATATGTCACCACGTGTGTGCCCAGCCCGGGAAAGGTCAGGAGGATGTCCTGGATTCCCTGGTACTGGAGTTATAGATGGTTTTGAACCATCATTGTATGCAGTGAGAATGAAACCCCAGCCCATCACAGGAGTAAGAGTCACCCTTAAACTTCTAAGCTAACTTTCCAGCCCTTATTGTGTTTCCTTTAGAAGTAATATAGAACACAGATTCACTTCATGGCAGAGGTAAGACTGTCCATTTAAACTGTGTCTTCGTCAGGGTTTATATTCTTGCACAAAATATCATGACCAAAAAGCAAGTTGGGGAGGAAAGGGTTTTTTCAACTTACACTTCTACATTGTTGTTCATCACCAAAGGAAGTCAGGACAGGAACTCACACAGGGCAGGAACATGGAGGCAGGAGCTGATGCAGAGGCCATGGAGAGATCTTACTTACTGGCTTGCTTCCCCTGGCTTGCTCAGCTTGCTTTTTTATAGAACCCAAGATTACCAGCCCAGGGATGGCACCACCACAAGGGGCCCTCCCCCTTGATCACCAACTGAGAAAATGCCCCACAGCTGGATCTCACAGAGGCACTTCCCCAACTGAAGCTCCTTTCTCTGTGATAACTCCAGCCTGTGTCGAGTTGACACAAAGCCAGCCAGTACTTCCTCTCTCTCTCTCTGTCTCTCTGTCTCTCTGTCTCTCTCTGTCTCTGTCTCTCTCTCTGTCTCTCTCTCTCTCTCTCTCCATCACTATATCCATCTTCAGTTTTTCAATCAGGCAGGCTGCCTCAGCAATAAAACATGGAAAAGGAGTACTGCATGCCTGAAGCGACATTTGGAAATGACAAAGACAAATGAAAGGTCCTGACAACACATGGCATTAGGCAAACTTTCTATACATTTAAAACACACACACAAACTTTTAGATTGATCTGACTCCAATTCCAGTATAATTTAATATGCCTGCTCCAGGAATAAATACATCTGCCAACTCATTACCATTATTCTCTGTAAGATAACATTTCTCCTCCCCTGAAGTTAAGTAGTATCAGACAACAACAACCCCTCATTTTGAGCAGTTGTTTTAAGTGCAGACCCCTGGTTTGGATTTTAAAAGGTAACTTCTATTGACTGTACTATTCACTGCTAGTATTAGCTGATAATTAATCAAATATTACTCCATAGTAGAGTGTTTTATTATTGGAATGCATGTTGTTTTAATATACATTCCAGAAAAGCTGAGGTTAAAAAGTCTTATCATAATAAATGAGAAGAGATTTCTAAAGTTTCGCATGTTAAATTCCAGGCATTTTCTGTAGCTCTTAATAGAAAAAAATAGTCATAGAAAAATGAAAGATTTTTGGCAATGCTACTATTCTCAGAATTTAAGGAGTATTAAGTTAGGAAAAATTCTATGAGGCATATGTAAACAGATAATGATTCTTCCTACTACAATATTCTTCTGCTTAGGTATAAAATGTCTTATTTGCCCTCATTTCTATTGAATGCAATTATACATATGCATGATAATAAGCTTATTTATATTCAACAAAACCTTCATTTGGCAAGCAGCCTAGAATATTCTAGTACTCTAAGAGTCAAGCAAATGCCGCAGAGATTCAAAGTCTTTGTTTCCTTTTCAATATTGCAAAGCATAACAATACTTTATCCTCTTGTCGCTACATTGTTAAGAGTGTATTAATTGACAAGTGATACAGGTTGCCCAGATGTTTCTATGCCTACTAACAGTTGAGCATCCAAGTAAGATTTACATCTGGTACCTGCAATATGTGTATATACTTGAGTGGATACATTTGGCTTCCAGATAGAATAAAAAAAATCCACTAGTCAAGTGTATGTTCTGTTTCGTTTCGGTTTTGCTGTTGATTTTTTTTCTCATGCATTGGTGACATACAGCTTAGGTCAGTCAGGGCTCAGAAGCCTCAGCTAGGCAGCTAATGAAATCGAATGTTAAGATATCCGACCTCTGAAGAGGGAAGGAACAACCGTGATCCCCTCCTTACATTTCGGGTCTGTATCGGAAGATGGAGCAGTAGTGCGGGTCAGAAAGCCCCCAGTGACTCCTACTACTTGGGTTGTGTTTGATGACTGTCTGAACTGTTGGCAGGTCACCTTCTGAATCTGTTTACTCCTCTGCAGCTTGAAATACTGAAAACTCTCTGGAGTTGTAGTAAAGAGTGGAGATGAAGCAAGGGAATCCCAGTCACGATGCATACATAAGTACTATCAGCTCTGTAATTCTCCCTTGGAGATCTCTGCGATTTCTTTATTACCTATGGCTTCTCCACTTCAATGGCATAAACACGTTTCTTTTCTCACTTATGAATGAAAGAGTTATGTCTTGTCTTCTTTGTGTAAGTGGAACAGGATGTTGTTGAGAAACCCAGAGAGAAAATGTCTTAAGGATACACGGTTCCTTGTCTTTGAGAAAGGAAAATTAAACCAGACCAAGTCCAGTTTGACTCTGAATCACCTCCCGCACTCCTCGGAGTAGATTTCTTATCTCCCCTAAACATCTTGGGTTAAAAAAATCATTCCTCCAAGACTGTCTTGGGGGTTGAGTACTCCCCAGCTCCCTTCCCTGGTGGTCCGGTGGAGCCCAGGAATGCTGGCCTTTAGGGCACATGGCCAGACCTGTTTGTTCACTTCTGCTGGAGTGAGCAGCGTGGGAGGTCCTGATAAGCTGGCTACTTACGGGTGCAAAATGCTTTCTGAAAATTTGTATACATTGATGAGACAAGCTGTCAAACGGTCACCAAGAAGTTTCTAGTCAAAAAGAATACAACTGTGTATTGTATTGGCATATTACCTTATACAATCATTGCAATGATCCTCTAATACAATTATTTTATATTATTTATACAAATTTAAAGAGTAGCCACCTGATTCTTTAAAATAGCTCTTAGCCTCTTCCAAACTGTCTGGGTGCCAGGAGATCCTACATCTAATTCTGGTATGAACTGAGTAACATTTTTTAAAAATGGAAGAGAGAGTTGACTTCTGTCTTTGTTAACTCATTCATTATTTGAGTAGTTCTCAAGATGTGTGAAAAGTGAACACCAGTAAGACCAAGCTTTCTGCAGCCTACTTTATGTTCACTCTCTTGATCTACAGTTCAAAAGTCCTCTAAGCTCACACTCCTGAGCAGAGTGAGGCTGAACCAGGGGAGGGTTGACGTCAGTAAAGTTTCTCTAGTCTTGTGAGATACATTGTGTGAGCTGGGGAAGGTCTACAGGGTTCAGCTTCTAAAGTGCCCTAAGCTTAATACAATGAAAATATTCTAGGTGAGAAAAGCCAAGTGACTGTGGGTAGCACATGCTTGCACTTAGCACCGGGAGGCTGAATCACGGAGGAAAAGCGGTTTGAGGCCAGGCCAGGCTTCACAGGAAGAGTGTGCCTAACAAAAGGCAGGGTAAGAGGAAAGGAGGATGGAAGGAAGGAAGGAAGGAGGGAAGGAAGGAAGGAAGGAAGGAGAGAGGGAGGAGAGTTGGTGGAGGGAGGGGAAGAAGGAAGGAAGGAGGGAGAGAGGGAAAGAAGGAGAGGAGACAGAAAGAGAGAGGAAAGAAAAAAGGAGAGGGGGAAAAAGAGAGAGAGGGTGGAGGGAGGGAGAAGAGAGGAAAGGAGGGAGGGAAGGAAAGAAGGAAGGAAGGAGGGAAGGAAGGAGGGAGGGAGGGAGGAAGGAAGGAAGGAAGGAAGGAAGGAAGGAAGGAAGGAAGGAAGGAAGGGAGGGAGGGATGAATCTGGGACATTCTCACATGCTGTTTGAATTTTGTGTGCTTCTGGAATAGAAAAAAAACACATTCTGAATATATTCCCTTTTCTCCTTTCTTTCATTTCATTTCATTTTCCTTTAGTCTCTTTTTGTGAGGCAAGTACCCTATCATTAAACAACATCCCCAGATTTCCCTTTCATTAGTCAGGACATGGCGACACACACCTTCAGCTCCAGGTAGGCAGATTTTTGTGGGTTTAAGGCCAGCCTGGTCTACTTTGTGAGCTCCAGGATAGCCAAGATGATATACACAATGAGATCCTGTCTCAAAAACCAAAACATCTGGCCAAACAGAGCCAAATAAATAGTTTCCCTTTTTCCCCCTTTGAAAATCAAAATCTATACTTTTAAAGTAAAATAGAGCTTGCCCTGTGTCCTGAGAGATGTGTGTCTGTAATTTGGTGAAGATCTCCTTTGCTGTCATTATAAAACCGTAAATCAGTACCGTGCATGTTTTCAACGTGTGCTATTAAATGAAGTTAACTCCTGATCCTGAACCAGGAAGCAACTGATACTGATTTATGGCCCTTGTTCAACTTGTTCATGGCAGAGGGTTGACTTTATTTTAGAATTCAAGGGACCAGTATACACTGTCTGGTCAGTTGTGGAAATACATGCTATAGTGTATTTCCATACATGGGTGGCAAATCCAGTGAACTTCAGGCCCAGAAGTGTATGGACTGGTTTGTACTTGTTTGTTGCTAACAGTTCTAAGCTGTATATGCCATAGGCTGACCAGACATACATGTTTGTCTGATAAACAAGATGCCATGCAAACAAAAACAAAAACAAACAAGCAGACAACTCCCAAAAGCAGCAACAACAAACCTGTCTTTTAAAATTCACCTTATTTCAAACATGTTAGATCAAACCAGTAGAATTCCTGAGTTTCCATTGAAATTCCGATTTTAGAGCTTAGATGCAATTGAAATAAACGTGCTAGGTTTCTAAGTTTGATTTTGATGCTGTCCTGAGTGAGTGACAGAGCAAATAAATAAATAAAAATGGGGAAGGCGGAGGCAAGAAAAACTCTTTCAAAACAAAAGGGCCAACTTTCCCAGTGAAGAAAAAGCCCACTAGAGGTCACTTTTCAACTCGTTTCTCCAAATAGCTGAAAAGTGAGTCTTGATTCTAGCTACTGTTTCTGCCCCCTTCATGTCCCGGAATTTCTGGTTAGAAGCTGTTACTGAAGGACCTGTGATTTACCCGCAAGGCTGCATAGTCATTTCTCAAGTAAGACTCTGTCGTGACATTTCTGATGACTGTTTGGGGTCCCTCACTGATTCCGTACTATTTCTAATTGTTAAATGCCACTATTGGAACCAAAGCAAGCTGTGCTCATCTCCAGAAGTTTTTGTGAACTTTGCAGTGTTGTGTTTCCATGAACAAGTCACCGAGGGCTGCAGACTGTGAAGAGCCCATTCAGTCACCTTCTCTTGCTACAATAGCAACACTTCCACAAAAGCACCGTCAGTTGGCGTGAATCTCTGACAAGAATCCCATCATTTTTTATTTCCCCCAGTATTTATTAAACTAGACGTTGATCCAGTTTGTAGGAAGGTAAAGGTTTGGGACTGGGAGATTAGCTCGGCTTGGTGGTAGAACACTTGCTTAGATGTAGCCCAAAGATTTACTTATGGTAACACACACACACACACACACACACACACACACACACACTACAATTCTAAGCTGAAAATTCCTAACATATCTAGTTTAACAAAAAGACGTCCGAAAATTACTTTTCCTTAAAGTTGAGCACCAACACACTCACAAGCTTCTGTTGTGTCACTGCTACTACTTGTACAGAAAGGGAATCACTATAAACAATCTTGTGCACATACGAAGGGCCTCTGAGCTTCTCAAAGGCCCACTGTATCCTTCCAGTATTAATATAGTTACTGATCTTCAAAGACTTCTCAGTTATGTGAAATTTCAGTCAAAATCAAGGACATTGAAACTTGATATTTCCCTATGACAAGTGGATGGTTGACTAGACTTAGGCCAAGGAGTAACACTATTTGCTGGTATGCAGAAATTATTTTGGCTTCTAAAACCCTACCTGTCTCTTAAGATCATTACTGTCTCTCACCTACTTATTTGTCATAGAATACCAGACAAGGGTCTTAACTCCTGACCCCACCCCTAACTTAGTCCACTCATACTGTCCTTCAGAACAGCAGCTCAGAATAACTCTAGTCTCACAACTTCTTATTTAAAATATACCTCAAAGGTACCTGGATTCTTGATTCTGCAATTTCACAGACAGTTCACTAATTTTTGCTACACACACCCCATCAGAAAACATAGTTCATACCTCACTATTTCAGTCCTTACCAGTCTAACTATACCATGCCATAATGGCCACTGCACTGATAGGATAAATGTTTTTGTCATTTTTTTTTAAATCAGAATTTCTCTGCATAGCCCTGGCTGTCTTGGAATTCACTCTATAGAGGAGGCTGCCCCCAAACTCACAGGTCCTCGGGTTTCTTCTTTCCATGTACTGTGAATAAAGTCATGTGCCACCATGCCAGGCTCCCATTATCATCTTCTGCCTTCAGAGAACTGGCATGATTTAAGTTGTAAAATCAATATTCTGGTAGCCATGTTGAAAATGAAATATAGGTAAGAAAGCAAAGATGAAAACAGTATGATTAAGAAACTGCAATAATCCAGGCAGGAGATGACTGTAGCTGAGTGTCAGGTGGCAAAGCCAGCAGAAGAACTATAAACTGCGTATGGCTGCCTCATCTTCAGGTACATTTTCTGAAAACAAAACAAAAACAAAAAAAACAGTTAAGAAAATACTTAATTCAATCCCTGACAACTAATGGAAACCAGAAAGAAACTTTATAGAAGCCACACACTTTGAAGTGTGCCTGTCAGTTTTGTAATTTTGTCAATTCCACACGACTGACTTGCAGTAATGCAGCTCTTACATAGTTGATAAATCTCATTTTCTCACATAGAATCTTATTCCAGTTTCAGAACAGCACACTGAACTAACCTGGCTGAGTAGTAGGATCTCTGTAACACCTGAAGAAGGAACCATGCTTTTCTTGCACTGTTTTCAAATGTGAGCTGCTACAAGGTAGCACTGAGCTAAGGCTGTTTGACTGCACCTCAAAGAACTGTGATGATGCTGGTGTGTTCGCAGTTAGTTAGTTGCTGTGGACACAAGGAATGGGGTGAGTCAAAGGACATGCATGCACAACATTGTTTTATTATCACTAATTTGGCACACCTGGGTATTATGAATGTCAAGTAGTCAGGATTGGGTCACAGGATATATAGACGGACTTGGAATGAGCAAGCAAAAATAACTCTCAGAGTATGTAATACAAGAAACATGACACTTGGAAGCCTGCTCCTGGCTTTACTGGAGAATTTAGTGGAGACTTATCTCTGACCAAGTTTTCTTCTGTCTGATTACAAAGAAAATATGGTTGTTTATAAACCAAAAGTTTAGCTTTGTCCAATTATATTTTGACTTGAATATGGGATTCAAAAGCTGGAAGGAAGCCTTATTTCCAGTATTCTAAAGAAATTAGGCTGGAAAATTAGCATAATAAATTAGCATTGTTCAGAAAGGTCAGGCTGAGGAAGATAAATGATGCACAGGATTGGAGATAAGAGCAGGAAAGGATGGTGTAAGTGTGCAGTCCCGGCACTCTGGAGGCTGAGGCAGGAGGACCCAGAGTTTGAAGCTACCCAGAGTTATCCAGAAAGTTCAAAGATAGCTGGAGCTACATAGAGGGACGCTGTCAGTCAATTGAATAGCACAAGGGCAGCCCAGTGGTTAAATACTTACCTGGAATGAGCAAGGCCCTGGGTTTGATCCTCAGATTAGCAAAATCATGTTTAACATTGAGAAGTATTTCCTTTCCATGTCCACAAATTAGAACTTTTTTCCTAGTAATTTCTTTCAGCTTACCCATGGTGTATTTTTCTCTGTTATAGTCAGAAAAGTATATGTTTTTTGTTGGTACCCATGCCTAGGCTTAAAATATTATCACTTTACTGATAGTATAACTTCAGGAAGTTTACTTCACCCATAGCCTCATTTGCTTTATTCTTAAAAATGACAATTATAAGATGTGCCCCATGTGCTTGCCATGATAGCATGGAAGAACAACGGCAGAAGTGCCTGGTGCTCAGTTGGTCTATTTCACAGGATAGGCACTGTCATCTAGCCTCGACTTACCTCTTCGTTAGCCTTCTACTGAAGGGGTTCATTCATTGAACTGATTCTATAGAAAATGAAGCAGTTCACCTTTGGAAGTTTGCATTCTTTCCTGTTTCAGATATCCATATCCCTTTCTTCCATAATATAAAAAACCGTCCACAGCTATAGTCATCTAGTCATTTACATGGGCTTAATATGGAGTTTATTTCTTTGAGTTTGAAAGTTACATAGAGATAACTTAATCACTTGCAATTAAAAAACTTTTAGCTAAAAAATATAAAAAATTTTCTCTCGAGGTACATGGTGACAAAGACTCAGTTCCGGGAAGACAGAAACTCAAGTCCATGGTGGCTCTTTGTATAACACCCCTTCCACCATTTCGGGTTTCTTGGGATTGGGGAATGGCAGGCTTTTGTCATCGTGACAGAATCTGAGGCTCTACTAAACAAGCACAAAGACATGATTGTAGTAAGGAGGTGGTGTGGAGGGCTGAGACCCTTCTGATTCCATGATCCAGAGAGCCTTGTGAAAATGAAGACAGTACTATTAAAACACTCAAGTATACAGGCTTGAGGAGCAAAAACCTTACGAGTTTAAGTCACTTAATATTGCACTAAGGGAAACTAAAATTCTAAATTTCAATTCATATTTTTATTGTTTATGTTCACTCATACAAAGACAACTTTAACTGATGATTTTAACTGTACATCTCTCCCTCTCTCTCTCACACACACACACAGACCCCTTGTATGAATTTTATTCTTACAGGGCAGTGAATACATACAAAAAAAAGAATCATAATTATAGAGAGACATCTTTTTTTTCCAGTACTACTTTTAATATTAGGTTCCTAGAAAAGAAGGAATGATCATTAACAGATGTGAACAGATGTGAACAGATGTGAACAGATGTGAAAAGATGTGAACAGATGTGGTTGTCCAACACAGAAAACAGTCCGATACCATCTCCTTCCTTCTGCATTCAAAGTAAGTTTTGAGAACGTGTTCTCTGGGATGTTCAGCAAGACCCTTCTCATCCTGGCTCACTCTTAGGTGCAGCCACAGGCCTGACTAGCACTGTGAGCCTCGCTGGCTTCCCATGTTTGGTAGATGAACAGGAGTGCTGTTTCATAGGTGGGACAGTCAGGAACAGTGGCAGACACTGACACTGTACCTAGGTCCTCTGCTCACTCCCATTGGATTTCATTTCCAAAGGGAAATTCCATGCCAACTTAATAAGAATTTCAAGACGGCAGTAGCAAGACATGAAACGAATCTGAATCTGCACAGGTGCAAAGTCAGGAAACTGACTGTAATTCAGGAGTTCCTGCATCCACCAGCTTCCTCTGCACCACTGCGGCACATCTGCTCTAATGGTAGGTACCACCTCCTCCCTTTCCCTCTCATTCAAGCATCTTTTGTACAATATCTCTACCCCCGTGCCTGACAGTCAACTTTTAGTCCCCAGCACATACTAATCTAAATTGTCTTGCTTTCATTTACCTTTGACCGCACTATTCACCAGTTAAGTAACTTACCTGAAAATAGCCCCCCCCCCCTTTTTAAAAGAACACTGTCATTATCTTTTCAAAGCCATTTATTATTCAAGTTATTATTCGATTGTTATTTTAAAATAGAGCAACACTACTTTTTTTGTATTGAGATGTTTTTCTGAATGTGTCTCAGTGTCTCAGAAATAAATCTCTGTATAGAATTTTCCTCATAACTAAACTCATCTAGTTTGGTTATTGATAACCAGGCCATTTTGCATTTAAGAAACCTGAGCTAGGAAATATGAACAATTTCCCCACTTGTACATGATAACAAGATTCAATTCCTGTCTTAAAACAGTTTTTGGGGCCTGGTGAGATGGCTCAACGGGTAAGAGCACCCGACTGCTCTTCCGAAGGTGATGAGTTCAAATCCCAGCAACCACATGGTGGCTTACAACCATCCGTAATGAGATCTGATGCCCTCCTCTGGTGCATCTGAAGTCAGCTACAGCGTACTTATGAAGAATAATAAGAAATGAATCCTTGGACCGGAGAGACCAACCAGAGCGAGTGGGTCTGTCCGGAGCAAGCGGCCGGCCAGAGCGAGCAGGCCGTACGGGGGTGGGGGTGGGGGTGGGGGGCTGGCTGGAAAACAAAACAGTTTTTGGCTGAGCATAACATGCCTTTAATCCCAGCACTTAGGAGGCAGAGGCAGGCAGATTTCTGAGTTCGAGACCAGCCTGGTCTACAAAGTGAGTTCCAGGACAGCTAGGACTACACAGATTTTTGAAACCCTGTCTCAAAAATCAAAACAAAACAAAACAAAAGTCTAGTCCATAGCTGTCTCTATTATACCTTTTAAAATACATCTTTTTTCCAGACTGGGTGTCTTGTGTCCCAGTAGTCGCTTGGCTTCCATGGTAGGAGAACCATTTTAGTAGATACTTACTTCTTGACACCTTGTCACCATTCCTTGGAATGTTTAAACATAGCTTCTTCAAAGTGTGCAGAACTGTGCTCTTCCTTTAGATGTGTTTTGTCACACAATGCTATGGCTCCATTGAATCATCTGTGAAGCACATTGACAGTGAGCTCCCTTTCAGAAGAAATATGAAGAATAGTATTTCTCCACTATTTCATAGAGAGCAAAGTGCTTCACACATATTTCCTTATTTGGTCTTCACAGAAACCATAGCAAATGACTTTCACATGTATGTTAGCCTTAAAATTAATAATCAGTACACCAAACAGCAGATTATATACTTATTTTCCTATCCTAAAGCTTAAATTATTATCAGAACATTTTTAAATATATATTACAAATTATATATAACATATATGTATAGCACATATATATTTCCTCCCGCTAAGATCCTCAAATAGGTCTTCATGAGAAATAAATAAAATTACTACTTGGGGCATGGTGTGGTGGCACAAGCCTTTAATCCCAGCACTCAGGAGGCAGAGGCAGGCAGATCTCTGTGAATTCCAGGCTAGCCTAGTCTACAAAGTGAGTCCAGGATAACCATGGCTCTGTTATATGGAGAAACCCTATCTTTAAAAAATAAAATCTACTTGGTGATTATGATAGGTGAGGAGGTTAGTGATGTACAGACTATTATCCTAACTGGAGAACCTTAGAAGCAGTGATTCTTTTTTGTTTGTTTGTTTGTTTTGTTTTGTTGAGACAAGGTTTCTCTATGTAGTTCTGGCCATCCCCGAACTCACTTTGTAGACCAGGCTGGCCTCGAACTCAGAAATCCGCCTGCCTCTGCCTCCCGAGTACTGGGATTAAAGGCGTGCGCCACCACGCCCAGCGCAGTGATTCTTCATTGCAATGTTAATGGGTCCTAAGTCATTTCACAGGCCTCAGAGACCACAGTGAAAGAGGAAGCTCAGAAACTTAGTCCCTGTGCTTCTGTTGAGAGAATGAAGTTAGCAAAAGCGGCATTTAACTGTCATAAAATAGATTTAAAAAAATTTACTGAACCCATACTACTCATTTTCTTATTTTCTTTCTTTTCCTTCCTTTTTTCTTCTTTTTAAAACTTTTTTTCCCCAAATTTATTTATTTTATGCATGAATACACTATTGCTGTCTTCAAACATACTAGAAGAGGGCATCTGATCCCATTACAGATGGCTATGAGCCACCATGTGGTTTCTGGGAATTGAACTCAGGGCATCTGGAAGATCAGTTAGTGCCCATAACGCTGAGCCATCTCTCCAGTGCTTCTTTTCCTTCCTCCCTACCCTATGTATGCATGTATATATGTATGTATGTATGTATGTATGTATGTATGTATGTATGTAGAGGTCAGAGAACAACTTGTAGGAATTTGATTCTCTCCTTTTTGTTGAATGTGTTCTCTGTGCTAGCTAGTCTTATTCAACTTGACATACTAGAGTTGTCTGAAGGAGGAACTCTTAATTGAGAAAATGCTTCCACAAGATCCAGCTATGGTGCATTTTCTTAATTAGTGATGGTGGGTAGTGCCATCCCTTGGCAGTTGGTGCTGGGTTCTATAAGAAAGCAAGCTAAGCAAGCCAGGGGAAGCAAGCCAGTAAGCAGCACCCCTCCATGACCTCTCCATAGGTCCTGCCTCCAGGTTCCTGCCCTGCTTGCGTTTCTGTCCTGACTTCCTTCAATGATGGCTACTATGTGGAAATGTAAGTTAAATAAAGCCTTTCCTTATAAATTCATTGTTTTTAATAGCTGAGTAGTACTCCTTTGTGTGGAGAAAGAGGAACACTCCTCCATTGCTGGTGTAATTGCAAGCTGATACAACCACTCTGGAAATCAGTCTGGTTGTTCCTCAGAAAGGTGGACATAGTATTACCGAAAGATCCAGCAATACCCCTACTGGGCATATACCCAGAACATGTTCCAACTGGTAATAAGGACACATGCTCCACTATGTTCATAGCAGCCTTATTTTAATAGCCAGAAGCTGGAAAGAACCCAGATGTCCCTCAACAGAGGAATGGATACAGAAAATGTGGTACATTTACACAATGGAGTACTACTCAGCTATTAAAAAACAATGAATTTATAAAATTCCTAGGCAAATGGATGTATCTGGAGGATATCATCCTTAGTGAGGTAACCCAATCACAAAAGAAGTCACTTGATATGCACTCACTGATAAGTGGATATTAGCCCAGAAACCTAGAATACCCAAGATACAATTTCCAAAACACAAGAAAATCAAGAAAGACCAACGCGTGGATACTTTATTCCTCCCTAGAATAGGGAATAAAATATCCATGGAAGGAGGTGCAGAGACAAAGTTTGGAGCTAAGATGAAAGGATGGACCATCCAGAGAATGCCCCACCCGGGTGGTCCATCATATAATCAGCCACCAAATGCAGACACTACTGCATATGCCAGCAGGATATTGCTGGAAGGACCCTGATATAGCTGTCTCCTGTGAGGCTTTGACAGTCCCTGACAAATACAGAAGTGGATGCTCACAGTCATCTATAGGACAGAACACAGGGTCCCCAATGTAGGAACTAGAGAGAGTACCCAAGAGCTGTAGGGGTCTGCAACCCCATAGATGGAACAACAATATGAACTAATCAGAACCCCCAGAGCTCATGTCTCTAGCTGCATATGTATTAGAAGATGGCCTAGTTGGCCATTACTTGGAAGAGATGCCCCTTGGTCTAGCAATCTTTATATGCCCCAGTACAGGGGAATGCCAGGGCCAAGAAGTGGGAGTGGGTAGGTAGGGGAACAGGGCAGGGGAAGGGTATAGGGGACTTATGGGATAGCACTTGAAATGTAAATGAAAAAATCTAATAAAAATGTGGAAAAAAAAGAAACTTGCAGAGCTATGTCTAATTCTCCTCTTAAGCCTATTAAAACAATTATTAAAAAAAAAAAAACTGGGGCTGGTGAGATGGCTCAGCAGGTAAGAGCACCCGACTGCTCTTCTGAAGGTGATAAGTTCAAATCCCAGCATCCACATGGTGGCTCACAACCATCCGTAACGAGATCTGGCGCCCTCTTCTGGAGCTGTCTGAAGACAGCTACAGTGTGGTGGCGCACGCCTTTAATCCCAGCACTTGGGAGGCAGAGGCAGGCGGATTTCTGAGTTCAAGGCCAGCCTGGTCTACAAAGTGAGTTCCAGGACANAAAAAAAAAAAAAAAAAAACTTTCCTCCACAAGTTGCATTGGTCATGGTGTTTCATCACAGTCATAGAAACCTTAACTTAGATACTCATTGACAATTTCAGACATTATAATGTTAATTCTGATTATTGTGACCGTTGCTGTCTAATTTCTTGATCTCATTCCCAAGTGTGTAATCCCTTCCCTACAATTCTCTTTAAAAACTCTTTCTCTTTCCCCTCCCCCACCACTGCCAGCTCTTCTTCCCTTTCTCTTTGATGTTGTGTCCCAATAGGTAGCCCAGGCTAGCCTGGACTTAAGACAGCTGTCTTCTCTTCTCCACCCAGGTACTGGGATTATAGGCACTGACTAAAGGCAGTACAGGAAGTTTTCATTATTATTTTTTTTAACAGGTTCTCATTAACCCATGCTGGCCCTAAACTAGCTTAGAGTTAAGGGTGGGCTTGAACTCCCAATTTTCCACTTCTCAAATGCTGAGTTGACAGTCATGACCTGCTATGTTCAGCAAAAGTATTTCATCTATTACTTTTCTCCAAAACTTTGAATTATGCACAACGATACTTGAGATTAGAATTGCTGCAAAATAGTCTTGCTATTATTACAATACCCCAGAGAGTTTGAGAGTTATCCAGTCTTAATGAATCAACGTTTCCAACATGCATAGCAGCATAGTTACTTGAATCCTAAAGAATCTTCTTCTCATTCTTACTGTATCAGTAGCTTAAATTTCTCAGGAAACATCTTCATGTAACACAACATTTATGCTTATATGGACTAAAATATATGACTTTATAAGCCTATCAAAATCTTTCTGAGAGTGTTCCTAAGTTTTATCCAAGTCCTCACACACTGCTTTCTGGAAACTGCATTCTGATGACTAATTTCTATTTTAAATTCAGATTCCTTCTCCTGCTAACTGTCCATGGCTTTAGCCGGACACACCAATACTTGGAATACTTCTTCACACTCACACTTCCTCTCCCTGTGGTTTCATCTTACTTCCTTTTCCTTTAGAAGGTGTTCAGTTTCTCTGCTCCTAGGTCCTTTCATCCCCCGCCCCCTTCCTGCCCTTGGGCTGGTATGTATGTCTGAGAGTCTTCAGGTCTCCACAGGGGGAGAAAGCATATATTTCCATCCTATACTTCACAGCTTTTTCCTGCTACTAGCCACGTCTGCGTAGACTGCCCAGAGTTCATGCTCCCCTATGTGGATTCCAATTTCTTTCTTCCCCAGTGTATTTACGCTTTTTATCATTCCTCCTACACTAATTTCTTGTAGCTGATGTGGAAATTCTTGCCATTAGTATTTCTTAGCATAGGAAATCATAAGGCAGTCATCATGTCCAGCTTTCAGGAGAAAAAGATCCAATTACTGATAAAAAGAAGGAACATCTGATGTTGATGTGACTGACTGTGGCTCACTCTGGCAGTCACTACCAGGATGGAGACTGGAGATTAGAAACCTCCATTCCCTATGCAAGCACAACCAGGACTGAGTTCTTCAACGATATATACTATTACAGAGGACTCTGGCTCAGCACTGCTAAAATCTGCACGAGAAGGGTATTTCCTCCTTTGCTGAAAAGCAAGTATTTTGTATGTAAGATGCTTAGGAATTCATAGGTGAAATAAGTTATCTCCTCTCTTCTGTTTCATATTTGTGTTGACACTGCCTTGAAAAGAAAGAGTATCTTGTGGAAATTATTCATGAGGAAATATATAAACATGGATAAGAACAAGAACTAGGAGCTCATAACCTTTACCTTCACATAAATGACAGACTGATAAATGCAATTAATTGTATTAATTAAATGTATTGTCAGAGAATGATAATTGTAGAAAAACACTTTTACTGTAATGAATATGATATATATGATGTACTGGCTAACTGTATTCTTTTTCCTCTATTTAGATTATGTATTTTTGCCTGTGGCTTAGATACATTGAGTGACAGGAACATTTTTCCCTCTGAGGAAGATTCTATCGTGTGCATTCTTCAGAAACATCCTGATATACATAGGATATGGAGGAACTTATCAGAGGTTCTATCACACTGCTTTTCAGCTAGGGTGATTTTGTTCCCTAGAAGACATTTGGCAAAGCCTGGAGACAGTTTTACTTGTCACAATATGAATTGGCAGGCTACTTGGCCAGGAGCCAAGGGGGCTGCTGGGTGTCCCACAATGCACAGCACAGGTCCCCACAACAAGGCATCCCTCCTTTCAAATGCCCGCAATGCTCCTGAAGGTGGCAAACCTGAGCCTAGCAGGACAACATTCTGGTTTACAAAGCTAATCCCACTTAGTCCTGTGGCCTAATCCTATTTCACGTGTAAGAAGTCAAACATTACTGCATTCCTTCTTGTCATGTCTCTTTACCATCCTTCTCCAATTGTTCAACAATTAGTGTAAGCTCAATAATTGTCATATTATAGCAGACATCTGTAACTTTAAGAAATTTGATTCAAAAATATGATTGATGTTAGAAGCATGTCACTGTTATAAATATCCATAAAGAGCTTCACAACACAGCTGAATAGGGGTTTGAACGATTACATTCTTTTCACTCTGTGTGGTGGCTTGTTCTGAGTCAGTGACTGTACAGTGGGTAGAAATAGCATGCACTACACCACTGTTCAGTCAGAGGATTTGTGGATGCATGCAAGAGCATACAGAGAATTCTTAATAACCAACAAGGTGTTTAGAGACTCGAACTTGAGGAAGTACTTTTCTACTACCTACAGACTTAAGGGACAACTACCAATTATGTCGGGAAGGTCCAGTGAGGTACAGATGTGTGCTTGTGAAGGGAACAGCTGGGCTTGTGAAGCTCTGTAGCATTGTGAGTAGGAAGGCTTTAGAGACTGCACACACAGAATACCATAAATGAGGCTCAGTCCACAGGAGCTCTGTGAGAAGACATGGCTAAGGTCTCCTAAATTAATCCAACCTTGCTCCACATTTGAATAAGAAGATAGAAGGCACAGAATGACTTTCTCAATACTTTGTAAATCTGGCATAATGAGGACTATGAGAAACAAACCCAGTCATTAATTATAAATGTAATTATATGCATATAATATATGTAGTATATGTATATAATAACACATATAATTTATGTTTATATTGAATTTTATATATACATATAATATATTATATATGTGCACATATAACATATCACTCTAATATATAATATGTAATATATGTGTGTTCATAATATCACACACACACACACATACACACATATCTATATATGGGTTTCTTGCCTGTGTGATTTATATTTTCAATTTCAAACCCACCAGAAGAAAGTATTTTTGCTCCCCCCTCTCTTTTTTTAAAGATTTATTTGTTATATGTAAGACACTGTAGCTGTCTTCAGACACACCAGAAGAGGGCATCAGATCTCACTACAGATGGTTAGGAACCACCATGTGGTTGCTGGGATTTGAACTCAGGAGCTCTGGAAAAGCAGTCAGTGCTTATAACCGCTGAGCCATCTCTCCAGCCCATATTCTTGTCCCTTAACACTGGAATTTAAAAAAAATCTGCTCTCATGAACCAGTTACAATCTCATTTGCACGCAAGCTGTTTAAGCCCCTTCAACTGACTAAAAATGGCCTATTGACAGATTGTGAAGATAACTCTTAAAGAATAACAGTTCACATGAGAAAAAAATCGTAATGCCACCCATGTCCAGCCTAAGTATTGCTCAGTGAAAGTGTGTAGTGCAAGCCACATAAAATGTACTGAAGGTGAAATCTCTTTAAAGATGTATTTCTGAGAGATGGTTGGACTTAAACATTTTATCCCATACCCTATGTCTCTGGTCTCTGACCCTCCTCATGAGCACAAAGCACTTCACTCCCTTCTGCTCTTCCCTCTCTTTGTTAAACAGTCTCCCTGGTGCCAAGTGGAACTCCTATTGAACCAGCAGATTCCATTATATTTCCAACTGTATTCTCAATTGTTCCTTTCTTCTGGCTTTAACTTTATCTTCAGTCTCCCCAGTGCACATCCCTCATAGCATCTCAAGTTACCACAGTTACCCTCTTTCTTGATTTTTCAAGGTGCTTTGGGTCAGAATCAGGCTAAGTATTCTTCCAGACCATGGCTTGTCACTTCTTAAAGCACCCAGCTTTAAGGCTCATGTGGTCACACTGCACCACTTGGTCATCTGAAGATGTTCAGTTCCTCAGTCCGTCCTGTGGTGATCTTCAGCTCAAGGCCATGGACTAATGCCTTAACCATACTGACTGGCTTTTACTCTAGTTCATTGCCATTGCCTGCAGTGCTCCCTGGCAATTCGCCGGCCTTCCTGTCGCTTGCTCTCCTAGCAGTCAGGAGAATCACAATTGAGGCAGCTGATGCAACTCTGATGCACTAAACCATCCCTATTTACAATAGCTTGTCTCTCCTCTATTACATCAAGGTTTGCTTCTTACCTAACCAGTTCAACCTTCATGCAGACGGACAGCCATGATCTCCTATAAACAAATGAATAAAAACCTTACTTCACCTTTTAAACCTTGATTATGTCTGTAAGAGTTCATCCAAGTGCATTTTGAACATCTCATTTCCCTCCGCCCTTCCCCTTACCACCCTTTCAACCATCCCATCCCTTCTGATCCAACCTGTGACTTCTCCTTCCATCTTTGTTCTTCCTGCTTCATCTTTCCACATTAAGACTAGTATGTGTTGGTAGTCGGCCTTTGAACTGGAGCCTGCTGGCCTGTGTAGTCACTTTACCAGGGGTCAGTCATATCATTAAAGAAGACTGATTCTCTTTCCCCCAGGATCAGCAAAATGCCGATAGCTCCTCAGATAGGAATGGGATGTCATGCCAACTTCTTTCTTCCCCTTCTATTCTGGGATTTTTGTCTTGCAGACCTTGCATGGGACTTGTGGATGCTTTCACAATTTCGGTAAGTTTGTATATACATATTCCCTGTTTTGTCTGAAAAACACTGTTTCCTTGAAGTTACCACCTCTGACTCTAAAAGTCCTTCTTCTCTTCCACAATAATGCCTAAGCCTTGGAGAGAGAATTTTGTTGTGAATATCTCATTAAGTGTAGGCACTCCAGAATTTTATGTTTTCTGTATGTTGACCAATTGGGAGTCCCTACATTATCCGCATCTAACACAAGGAGAGAAGTTTCTCGTATGAGGGTTGAGAAAAGCTCTGATCTAAGGGGACAGCAACAAATCATTAGGAGTTATTTTAATATGATGTACATTTAGCAGAATAATCGTGTTGAATCCTCCCCTAGTGTCTATGACCTGTGAAGCCACACATTCCTGGCCCCATTAATTGTGGCACGTATGGGTTCCATCTCAAGATAGTGATGTAATCATAGTATGATTGGTTGCATTTGAAACATTTGTGCTACTATTGCACGGGTGGTCCTTCTTACCAGACTAGTTGTTATTACAGTTTTCAGGGTTTACAGCCAGGAGAATTTATTTTTCTCCTATAGTAGCATGCATAGCACCTTCTGTGAAAGCTAAGCAGTAGAGATGAAGCTTGCAGGTGATTCCCACAGGTGAGTAGCAGCTCTCTGTTTTATGATTCAAGTCTATAGTGTCTTCAGCAATAGGCTCTCACCTTCAAATTCTGAAGGACATTACTCACATTAGCATGTAATATTTGAAGTCTCTGTGATCTCATTAGCCAACAACTCAAAAGGAGACTACCCATTTCTGGTACTTGTATTTTTATTTGCTAAAGTGGGGGTATTTTGTGAGGGTATTTTCCTTTACTGTAGTGTAGCTCAATTAAAACTACTTTTTTTTCCATTTTTTATTAGATATTTTCTTCATTTACATTTCACATGTTCTCCCGAAAATTCCCTAAACCGTCCTCCATCCCCCACCCTGTTCCCCTACCCACCCCACCCACTCCCCCCTATTGGCCCTGGCATTCCCTTGTACTGGGGCATATAAAGTTTGCATGACCAAGGGGCCTCTCTTCCCAGTGATGGCCAACTAGGCCATCTTCTTCCATATATGCAACTAGAGACATGAGCTTTGGGGATACTAGTTAGTTCATGTTGTTCTTTCACCTATAGGGTTGAAGACCCCTTCAGCTCCTTGGGTACTTTCTTTAGCTCCTTCCTTGGGAACCCTGTGTTCCGAATAGGATTGAAGATCCAGAAATGAATTCACACACCTATGGTCACCTGATCTTTGACAAGGGAGCTAAAACTATCCAGTGGAAAAAAGACAGCATTTTCAACAAATGGTGCTGGCACAACTGGCGGTTATCATGTAGAAGAATGCAAATTGACCCATTCTTATCTCCTTGTACAAAGCTTAAGTCTAAGTGGATCAAAGACCTACACATAAAACCAGAGACACTGAAACTTATAGAGGAGAAAATGGGGAAAAGCCTCGAAGATATGGGCACTGGGGAAAATTTTCTGAATAGATCAGCAAAAGCTTGTGCTGTAAGATCAAGAATTGACAAATGGAACCTCATAAAGTTGCAAAGCTTCTGAAAGGCAAAAGATACTGTCAACAAGACAAAAGGGCCACCAACAGATTGGGAAAGGATCTTTATCAATCCTAAATCAGATAGGGGGATGATATCCAATATATATAAAGAACTCAAGAAGGTGGACACCAGAAAATCAAATATCCCCATTAAAAAGTGGGGCACAGAGTTAAAACTACTTTTAAACATGCATATGTATATATTTTATGAACTCTTTATAGTAATAGATTTCCATATGACTTTAATATCAGTTATTCCTATCCATTTTCCCTCCTCTTCACTATTCTCCCATCTGTCATGTTCCTTAATCTGGTCTACTCACAGTGGTGATATTTTTTGAAAATTCCCAGGTAAGTTTGCTTAGTATCTTTCAACCATTTCCCTTATCTTTTGGAGTAAAATTTACAGTCCTCCTCCTCGTCCTCCTCTTTCCCCTTCTCCTCTTCTCCCTCCTCCTCCCCCTCATCAGTGATGTCACACATGGTGGGCAACCCCTCCCTTTGACCTCTTCTGCCACTCTCAGGCTCTTGGTCTGTGCTTCAGTCACACCACTCTCCCTGCCTTTCTCCATCTCCTGATAGTCCACCATCGCACCATCAGTTTGTTCTCCAGGATATTGTTCTTATTTTTTTTTTTAACGTATTTTCACAGTTTGCCTCCCTTTTCCGTGTCTTTGTCAAATAGTCCTCTTTTGGAGGCTAGAGAAATAAGAGAAGGTACTGCCCCTGGAGAGGATCCAATTTGGCTCACACCCACTTCCAATTTCAGTTCCAGGAGATCCAATAATCTCTCCTAGCTTCTGAAAACACCACTATTCAGATGTGCACTTGAATTGAACACACACACACACACACACACACACACACACACACACACACAGTAGAATATGGAGAAAATAAGCTGATACTGATAATGATAAGCTTCATTCACACTGCCTTGCTTTCATAGTATTGGGAGCCGCTAAGCAAACCACCAGAGGAGCAAAATAACCACTGCTCTTACCAACTTGTCAAACCTACAAGCTCCAATAATGACTGACCTGGCATGGTATGTCCAGTGGTACATCAACAAATGTTATGGTAAATAGGGGACTTTTGGGATAGCATTTGAATTGTAAATGAAGAAAATATCTAATAAAAAATTGTTTAAAAAATGTTATGGTATTAAGCAAACATCTGATTGCAACAGAGGTCCATGTCTTGAGATGGGATCCATAACTGGCATTGTTATTGGAGCCAATCATGTGTGTCTAATGGTTAGATGAGTCATAGGTCTGCTGCTATTCTTCTACAAGATGCCCATAATATTAAACAGACTCCTAAAGCTTCTATGTGCAGATTAGTGCAGCTCTCAAACCCAATCAGAGGAGGTTCCTATAGTAAATGATGATTGACAGCGAGGCACAACAACTGTTCATTGATGGGTGACTAAGAGACTGCAGAGTGCTTATGTTTAAATGGAACACTTATGTCACATTTATGTCCTAAGGCCACAGCTATCATTACAGAAGGGGGGGGGGGGGCAGAGAGATTGTCAGAGCCAGAGGACGTGGATGACTAGGTGATACAGTAAGTTTCAGAAAAAACAGAACAGTTGGATGTATGAACTCACAGAGATTGTGACACATTGCATAAGACCTGCTCAAGAACAAACCAGAGAGAATCCCAGCACGGGAAGGGGAGATGGGCAAGAAGTTCCACCCCATCTGAAAAGATACTCACAGGTGATGGCTGCTGAGAGAGGGAGGGTCAGTTTTCATTAAGGGTGTAGCCCATGGGAGTTGATGGCCCCACAGTCAAGAACATTTGGGAAGTAATTGCACTGGAAAGGTTATAAAACTTTTTAAAAGTGAGTACACATGTAGGGTAGAGAGGAGATGAGAAAAAAAGGTAGGTTTGGTTAAAATATAGTATATGAAGCTCTCAAAGAATCAAAAAATAAAAATATTTTTCAAAGTTTTCTTTTGATCATCCCTGTAAACCAGCAACATCCCTTCTTATTATAGCCCAATGTCTTTGTCCTACTATAGATAATGACTTTGTTTTACTCATTTTAAAATATATATTTATTTATTTTTATGTATATGTGCCTATATGGGTTTATCTCACAGAAGGCTGAAGATGTTATATGCCCCAAAGGTGGAGTTACAGTAGGTTGTAAGCCATCTGATGTGGGTGCTCTGAACTGACCCCAGATTCTCTGCAAGGGCAGTGAGCACTGTTAATGACTGAGCCATTTCTGCTGCCCCAATTTTATCTTTAATGGATCATTTATTATCTTCCTTTCATTGGAAGAAAGTTCCCCAAATATAATTGTGTGGTTGTTATTTTGTTTATAATTATATGGTTGTTATATGTGTTTATATTATTATGGCTGTTTATTACATCAGTAGAACCCGGTACAAAGTAAAAGCTAAAACAAAACGAATGAATGAAGTAATTTTGCCAATACTGTAAATTTATATTTTAAAGATATGCCCATGGATGTTGTAGTGGCTATTCCTAGTTGTCAACTGGAATGAACTACAATCCAGAATTGGAAGGCTCACCAGTAATCCTAATCTGGAGGCTGGGAGATAGAAGTTTCTGACCCAGTTGGATGTGGTGGCACACGCCTTTAATCCCAGCACTTGAGAGACAGAGGCAGGCAGATTTTTGAGTTCAAGGCCATCCTGGTCTACAAAGTGAGTTCCAGGACAGCCAGGGCTATACAGAGAAATCCTGTCTTAGAAAACCAAAAAAAAAAAAAGAAGTTTCTGACCTGAATCTTGGTATGGAGATCTTGAGGCATAGTAGCTATGGATTCCAGAAGATTAAGACAGGGAGATCTCTGAGTTCAAGGTCATCTGGGATTAAAGGTGTGGCGGCACACACCTTTAATCTGGGCTCCACCTTCTGCTAGAGACCTACATAAGGACATTGGAAGAAGGAAGTCTCTCTCCTTCGACTGTTTGTCCTGTGGGACTGAGCAACTGCTAGATCCTTAGACTTCCATTCACAGCTGCTACTGACCATTGTTGGGAGTTGGACTGCAGACTATAAATCACCAATAAATTCCTTTACTATATAGAGACTACCCATAAGTTCTGTGACTCTAGTAAAACCCTGACTGTTACAGGTGTTTTATCTGAAAGTGTGTATGTACATTACTTGCATGCCTGGTACCTACAGAGTCAGAGAAAGACATTAAATGCCTGAACTAAGGTGTGAGGCAGGTTCTCCATGTGGGCCCTCCAGTAGGTATCCATAACTGCTGAGCCATCTCTCCTAAACCCACGAGTTCACAACTTTAAACTATCACACTTAACACTCACTAAGTCTCAGAGACTATTAAATACTGAGTGTTACACACTGGAACATACTTCAATTAACTGTGCTTGCAACTTAATTCTCCCTTGAGTGGGACTGACTACCACCCTCCTAATGGATTACCTTTGTTGCATGAGAAAATTTGTCAGGGAAACTTGATAAAATATTGATGGGCTTCTATCACACTGAATTAGAATGTCTTGGCATGGCGATGTCAAGGCTTGGCTGCAATCTCACGCAGCGACGCTCCACCGCGATCCACTGTTGTTTAGAACTTTGATGCAGCAATCTGGCACTGATAAACACTTTACTCAGTTTAGTCATATGAGGGATGAATTTTGCAATCATTTATAATTACCATCTTGATATGGGTGTTCAGCATGGCTACAGAGTTGCTATAAAATCAAGTTCAAATAAGTCATGCAACCTCTGATTGCCAATAAGAGCTCTGGGTCCTTAGAGAAGGAGATCATGTTCAAATGCTTCTCCCAGGCTATCGTTCCTCTCATAGAAAAGCAGCAAAACATAAATGATGAATGAAAATCATGCACCATCCAGCTTCATTTCTCTTTGTTGTCTAGAGTGTACCAGCTGCCTTCTGGCATGCATGCTCTGGGCGACTCTGAGGTCGGCTTCCCTGTCACTGTGGTATGATCCTCCCAAGTCACTCAAGGCTGTGGGCCACCTCTTTCATTTTCATCATGGTCCCTGTTCGTGTGTTCAGGGGGTGCCTGTCATCCTGCGACAGCAGTCTGTTCTACCCTCCATGTGTGATCATAGCTGCGATTTCTCCTCTGTCAGTGGTTCCTGAACTCTGACTCCAGACAGCTTGCCAACGGCACGCTCTGTGCCCTTGACATCTCTACCCCATCACACCTGCTGGTGCCACCTGCTCCTGTACCTTGCCAGAACCTCCCCTACTGCCTTCATGGCTGGCCACGATCTGTCAGGAGGAGGAAGGACTCTTGCTGATCAGTGGCTACTTCTCAACAGCCACACATCTACACAGTGACATCTGGGGACTACCAAGTCACCTGTCCTTGAGACTGGGAGCATCTTGCATCACAGCCGAGACTGCTACCACTCAGTTCATGGATCCTCAATGTCCACTGTCCTTGGTATACTTTCTCCTCTGGCTGTCTAGGAATTGCACCCCCTACCAAAATAAATTCTAACTCCCAGTTAAAAATCACCCCAGTAAGTCTTGATTTTGCAGTTTATCCTTGACTGCACCATGAAACTTTGTGGGGAGAAAGAGTGAGCTGTTCCTTTGATTAAAGCTGGTCCCAATGTCACTGACAGGAACTACAGTCACACAAGTCTAAAGCGAAGATTTACATTGATAAATAAGTCTTGAAGGAGACACTTAGATTCTAAAGTGAATTTTGTTAAGTGATGTGTACAGATAATTAATTAGGACATTTGTAAGTAAACCACATATTTCTGAACAACTGACCTATAACATAGTTTTTCAAAGTGCCAAAGGAAGATAGAATTGGAGGAAAAGAGGAGGAGGAGTTGGGGGATTATATTTGGGATTAATATAATCTTTTAATTACATTAATACATATAACAGGAAGATTGTTTTAAAATTACATAGTCATAGAATAATAAGTTAATCTAGATCAAACGATTAATAAAATTAAAGCTTATGGGTGTGCTATAAATGATAAAAATTATGCAAGTATTGGGCTTGTTTTTAGAAAGAGTATTTCCAAAGCACAATTTCCAGGACAGTAAATTAATCTTATAACAAAAAGGTTTTGTCTGTATGTCTGGGCACTCTAATGGTTACAAAGATTGCAGTAGACAAAGCCTACTGTGATTCATTTACATTATCAACACTTCCATGCTTCAAAGGGCAAAATGGCCCAAGCGTAATTTTAAAGCCCTTAAAATAATTGAGTGCACTTTTATAAAAATGGAAAAGTTCACAATAACCACATTTTTATACAACTGAACACTTAAGAGCTTCAAACACCCAGGAGGCCAAAGCCTGCCTAGTCTATGTTGTGAGATCCCACTCTGAAATAGTGGTATTGTTGAAGGAGTTATAGAGAGCCCCCAACTTCTTGAAAATTAATATGGCAATATGTAGTAAAAATTTTAAAACACCCTATAAAAGGTTACAAGAATAAACTCATTGATATAGTTCAAGGCTTACTAACATATTTAAGATGAATGATAAAGTGAGATTCAAAATGATTTGAGTAATTATAAGAGAATATTTATTTATTGTTTATCCTAATGTATAATAGAAAGCAAACATTTCACAGAAGAAATTAGGTCCATATATATGAAACATTTCATATATATATATATATATATATATATATATATGAAAAAACACTACCATATTGTCATAATGCCAGTTCTTTCTTTCTTTCTTTTTTTTTTCCCCTCGTTCCGGTCAACCCTGCTCACTCTGGTCGACCCCTGCTCCGGCTGCCCCCACATGGCCCCCTCTCGCTCTGGTCGGTCCCACTTGCTCTTCTCCAGTCCAAGGATTCGTTTTATTATTATTATTCATAAGTTCGCTGTAGCTGACTTCATACGCACCAGAGGAGGACGTCATTATGGGTGGTTGTAAGCCACAATGTGGTTGCTGGGATTTGAACTCATCACCTTTGGAAGAGCAGTCGGGTGCTCTTACCCACTGAGCCATCTCACCAGCCCATAATGCCAGTTCTTAACAGAAATTCATCCATTTGTATTTAGGGCATAGATTTTTCTAATGGAAACATTAGACGCACATACAAAACCATTCTACATGCTATTAACAATACTTATCTTTTTAAAAATAATCCCTTTGTTTTAATACTTGTTTTCATGTTTAAGTTATATCATTTAGGGCTGGTGAGATGGCTCAGTGGTTAAGAGTGCTGACTGCTCTTCCAAAGGTCCCGAATTCAAATCCCAGCAACCACATGGTGGCTCACAACCATCTGTAATGAAATCTGATGCCCTCTTCTTGAGTATCTGAGGACAGCTACAGTGTACTTACATATAATAAATAAATCTTTTTAAAAAAAGTTATATCATGGGCTGGTGAGATGGCTCAGCGGGTAAGAGCACCCGACTGCTCTTCAGAAAGTGATGAGTTCAAATCCCAGCAACCACATGGTGACTTACAACCACCCGTAATGAGATCTGACGCCCTCCTCTGGTGTGTCTGAAGTCAGCTACAGCGTACTTTTGGAGAATAATAAGAAACGAATCCTTAGACTGGAGAGACCAACCGAGCAAGCGGGCCAAACGGGGACGGCCGGAGCAAGCGGGGTCGAGCGGAGCGAGCGGGGTTGAACGGAACAAGGGAAAAAAAAGTTCTATCATTTAACACTTAAAAATATGAAGCATCTTTTTAAATGTTAAGATCATTCTACAATGCCTTTGGCTGGGCATGAAGTCAGAGGTGCTGTTAGGGTTTCTTTTGGTTTGGGAGTTGTGTACTCACCTCACCAGTCAACACTGACTATTTAAGCACAGCCAGATCCTAGTTTTGTTGTTTGCTTCGTGTATGTGTGTGTGTGTGTGTGTGTGTGTGTGTGTGTGTGTGTGTGCATTTGTTTTTTCAAAACAGGGTCTCACTATATAACTCTGGCTGTCCTGGAACTCACTACATAGGCCAGGCTGGCCCAGAACTCACAGAGATCTACCTGCCTTTGCCTCCCAAGTGCTGGGAGCTGGGATATATGAGTTATCATTTTATAAGTAGTTGTTCAACTTAATAAGCTGTGGCAACAAGGCTTTTGTCACTTGTTTTTCTTTCTTTCTTTCTTTCTTTTTTTTTTTTTTTTTTTTTTTTTTTTTTTTTTTTTTTTTTTTTTTTTTTTTTTTTTTTTTTTTTTTTTTTTTTTTTTTTTTTTTTGGTTGCTTTGTTCTTAAATTTCACTAGTTTTCTGTGTAGGAGTATCTGCCCTTCCTGGATGTGTGTGGAGCTTGACTGTAGCTAAGTGCATTTCAGGATCAGAGAGGACATTGGATCGTCTGGAACTGGAGTTTACAATGGTTGTGAGCACTATGTGGGTGTTAGGAGCCTCTGCAAGGGCAGGGTGTGCTCTTGAGCACTGAGCCATCTCCAACTCTTTTGTTTCTGTTTGTTTTATTAATTTTGTTTGGCTTGGCTTTTTGAGACAGTTGCACTGTGTAGCAGACTTGCCTTAAACTCAGATTTCTCTGCCTTGGCCTCAGGAGTGCTGAAAGTTTCAGTATGTGTAGCCTTGCCTTGGTTTTCTTTGACGCTTTTGAAGTATACATATTCTTATGTCTAAGTTGAATTTAGGAACATAAGTGTCAAAAGTTTCAGCTTCAAAATCAGATGTTTTCTCCCCTATATTTCTATGCCCCCTGCTCAATGTCACTAAGCCTTTTGACTACATTAGGACTTGGAGATGCTCTCTCCTTCGTTATTTTTGTGTTAAGATACATCATTGTGCTTTTGAAGCATTTACCCAGTATCTTTGAGGTATTCCAGAATTTCAGTAGGCTTTCACAAGGTTTGGAGATTTCTGTTAAGACTGTGATGGATTACTATCATAATGCATTAATAAATAAATGTGTGTGTGTGCATACATGTGCACATATATGTGTATATGCATGTCTCTGTGTGTATGCATGTGTTTGTGTGTGGGCATGCATGTGCACATGTGTGTGTGTGTGTGTGTGTGTGTGTGTGTGTGTGTGTGTGTGTGTATACATGTGAGTATGTGTGTGCATGTGTGTGGAATAGGTGTGCCCTCATGTTGGTGTGTGACTTAATGCATATGTGCCTGCACATGAGGAGGACAGAGGTTGCTGTCTTTAATTATTCTCTATCTTATTTTTAAAATTTTTTGGGTCTTTTTTTTCACATTTGTGCTTTCACTCATCAAAGAGAAAACAAATAAGACATCAAGGCTCACGTAAGCACAAGTCATGATATATAAATAGGGTTCTATATCACAATTTTTATGAAAATTTTGTGATTAGTTAAAACATTTATAATTATTTTATATGGGGGGGGGGACTGTAACAATAAAGAAAATAGCAAGTAAAAAACCTTGAACATTTTGTTTATGATTTTCAACTCTGAACCATACAGTTCTTCTGGTAATATCTCACCTTAAGTCCAAGTAGTCTATGCTTTAGCTTATGGGCATCTTTAGCAACTCTAACTGAAAGAGAAAGTGGAACAGACTGAAATATCACATGGAAAATTCCGACCTCTTATACACACAGGAAACTTAGATTGTACAACTCCAGAGACTGAACAAAGCACCTTGATGTTCAAGTCTAGCACTAGCTGGACATGTGAGGAACAATAAGTGAGTATATTTGTTCTTAGAGTAAATGAATAAACAACTGAATCAAGTTTCTTACATAAATACCCTGAAAGAATACCGCAGAGCTAACCCCCAACAGTAAACAGCTTTACACCAAAGGAGTCTGAGATGTAAGGCTGTATTGTCCAACAACAATCATTCTCTAAAATATGCTGTTCAACAAAAAATTAAAACTTCTTAATAAAAAGCGAAAACATGCTGGAACTACATAACTGATATTTTTTATCGGGGGCCACTGATATGGCTCAGCAAGTAAAGATGCAGTTTGCCAAGACTAAAGACTGCATGAACTTCAATACCTGGGACCCCTATGGTGGAAGAAGAAATCTAACTCTGGCGAGAAGTTTTTCCTCCAACATATACACACAGCACATACACACACATGCACACACACACACAGGTGCACATGTGCACACACAAGTAAATGTAAAGAAAATAAATCAGTGCATTCTTTAACGATTTCATACCATAGCCACATTCATCTCTCCACCCCTCTTACCCTCTTCTCGTTCCCACCCTCTTCCTTCCTCTCGCCACATTCCCATCCTTCTTTTGTGTATTTTTTATTTTGCTTTGACCCACAGGCTTAACAAAGGCCACCCATTGATGCATGCATGGGTAAGTCACCAGTGGCTACGTACTGAAGAAAATGACTTCTCCAGCAACTCTTGACTGCCATTCCCTTGCTAGTCAGCAAGTCTCAGGGTCCTTTTATTAATTTTTTTTCTAGATACAGGTTTATGGATACTTACTACGGTGCCCAGATTTTTACATGGGCTTGGGGACTCCAAACTCAGGTCTTCATGTTCATGTGGCAGGAACCTTACCAAGTAAGCTGTCTGCGACCTGCATTCTAGGCTGTTTCAACACAAGCTGTGTGTTGTCTCTCTTACCTATCATGTTCCTGAAAGAAAACACTTCATCCTACAAGCAGTGCCTCACCTTTTTTTTTTTTTGGTTTTTCAAGACAGGGAACTCACTCTGTAGACCAGGCTGGCCTCGAACTCAGAAATCCGCCTGCCTCTGCCTCCCGAGTGCTGGGATTAAAGGCGTGCGCCACCACCACCCAGCAGTGCCTCACCTTTAACTACAGCTAGTTTGGTTCTATTCACCATGTTAGTGTTAAGAAAGTAAGGCTATACTATACATTTGTTATNGTTATGGTCACAGTAATGTAAATAATATACCCACCTTATTATGATAAATAAGAAGAAACTCAAACAACCAAATTGCTAACTTTTATTAGGGTTAAGTATGAGAACTTGGGAATTTTGGCCCTCCCTTCTTCCTTAAATAATATGTTAAGTGAAAAGCCATATTATTTGAATAAAACTTTAGCATTTATCTTGTTTGAACAAACTACTATCAGCTTACCGACTCTTTACTCTCAAAGAGAACACTTCAGTGGATAAACTGTGTCTTTGAGCTTTGGGTCAGGAAGAAATGCAGTTACGTGGTGAATGAAGTGATTGCTGACCTAAGATGACCCATGATGGAAAGCCAAGTGTGGAGACCCACTCTCACCCTGTGAATTCAAATGCGTTAATAAAGCATTCGTAAATACCTCCTGGTACTCACTACTCCATAGTCCCTGGAAATGCCGTGCCAGGGGCACCAGCATTAGCATCTGTGGCTGTATCACTTCTCCTCAAGGGAGTACAGAAAAGCTCAAGATGGGCTCGTACCATCAACATGCAGTTACCGAGTGTGACACTTGTGACAGGTGGTGGAATGACATGAACCCAATGGGAGAGAAGACTGGATGGTGCTTTCTTCTACCTCACTACTAAGATTGTAGTCTATCCACCATGTCCCGACAGCTTTCCTGAGCTTACCACAAAATGGAGGATTCCCCTCTTCTCCACTTGATCTGGGGAGCCCGACCCCTAGTAATCTACCTAAGGAATGTCAGGAAATCCTTGGTGAAATTACAGGTTGAACTTCCTGGAATGCCTCTCTGTGAAAATGAGGTTTGCCCATAACCTTTAAACCTCAGCCAATGAAACTTCAATGCTAAGAAGAACCCCTCCCCACTCTCCAAGGACCATATATGCAGCCTTTGATTCACCCCAATGAAGTGTATGAGCACAAGCTGTTTTGTTGACTATCTTCTAGGAGAGCTTTTTCTTGTTTTTCTCTTTCTTTCTTTCTTTCTTTCTTTCTTTCTTTTTTTCTTTCTTTCTTTCTTTCTTTCTTTCTTTCTTTCTTTCTTTGTTTCTTTCCTAGACAGAGTTTCTCTGTGTAGCCCTGGCTGTTCTGGAACTCACTCTATAGACCAGGCTGGCCTCAAACTCAGAAATCTGCCTGCCTCTGCCTCCCAAGTGCTGGGATCAAATGCCACCACTGCCAGGTTATAGAGAGAGCTGTTTTCTTAAAGAGCTGTTAACACTGAAATCTTGGGAGGAGACACCCCCCTACCAGCATTCACTGACAGACCAGGATCCAGTGGATCCACCAGCTCAGACTTTGCTTTATCCTTTTTCCCATAGTGTGTGTGTGGTCCAGGATCTGTTCCATCCTTTTCTACCTGGTGTGCAGCAGTACCTGGACACCTCAAGGAAAGAAACAAAACAAAACAAAACAAAACCAGAACCACAGTGCTGCTGGGAAAAACAATGGAAAAATCTTGAAAGATGAAAGCAAGTAATTAGTGATAGGTGGATTGAGAAAGGCATTATAGTCAAAGAGACAGTCAGTGTGACGTCAAGAAGATGAGACAGATTGCGAACTGGGGTGCATGGATCTATGCTTAGTTTACTATGAATGAAGCAATGAACAAGAAAAATAAGCAAAGGTCAGCCTGTGGAAGTATTTTTAGCCTGGATCTCCGATACGAATTTGTGTTTTATGTGCTGAACATCACAGGAAGTCACTGAGATGATCTTAAGTAGGAGAATGACATAATCAGGTTTGCAATGTGATAACCCCGGTGAACACTAAGACAAATGTACTGAGGAGGAGCAAAGCTGGAGTGTGAGAGCAGTGGCCATCAGCTAGGCCAAGTGGAGAAACGGTGGTGGTGGTGATGGTGGCAGTGGCGGCTTGCTGTCCTGTTGGCAATGGGAAGGGGCGGTTCAAGAAAAGTGGGAAGCTGGGGCGGTCGTGGTGCACACCTTTAATCCCAACACTCGGGAGGCAAAGGCAGGCGGATTTCTGAGTTCGAGGCCAGCCTGGTCTACAAAGTGAGTTCCAGGACAGCCATGGCTACACAGAGAAACCCTGTCTCAAAAAACAAAACAAAACAAACCTATAAGAAAAGTGGGAAGATTGTAAGGGGTAGTGTTTAGCTTTTGAGAACTCTCTCTTCTGTGCACAGTAATCATATTTTATAATCCAGCAATCCCAGTTGCACAGTCAAAATAATCGAAAGTATGGCCTTAAAGAGGTACTGCAGCCAAGGTTATTATGGTTCTGCTGGCAGCAGCCAAGAGATGAGAGGATTCCAAGGACCACCAGTGCTCACTCGATGAACACAGCGAGGTGGTGCAAGAAGCAAGGAGACCACACCACACAATAAAAGATGGGAGAACTTTGAGGACTTAGGCTAAATGCAAGCCAGTCACATAGATGCCAACACTATACCATTGTATTTAGTGAGACATCTCCAACAGTTGAGTGTGCAGAAACAGAAAGTATGGGTGTTGAGCGCAGGCTGTGTCGGGGTGGATGTGGAAGTCGTTTAGCTAGTATGAAGTTTCAGTTTTCGAAAAAAGTCCTAGAGGGATGTTTTAAAACAATATAAATACACTCATCACAACTGAACTGTACACACAAAAACAGGGACAGTGATGTGCTGTTTGTTTTTTGTCAAGTTGACACAACCTAGAGTCGTCCAAGAAGAGGGAACCTCAGGTGAGAAAATACCTCCATCAGATTGGCCTGTAGACAAGTCTGTATGGCATTTGCTTGATTAGCAATTTGTGTAGGACAGACCAGCCCACTATGGGTGGTGCCATCCCTAGGCAGGCAGTCCTGGTATCTATGAGAAATGTAGATAAATATGTACCACAAGTAACAAGTCAGTAAGCAGCACTCCTCTGTGGTATCTGCTTCAGTTCCTATCTCCATGTTCCTGCCCTGCTTGGGTTCCTGCCTTGGCTTCCCTTAGAAACAGACTATAATTGAGATACATAAACAAAACAAAACAAAACAAAACAAAAATTCCCTTTCCTCCCCCAAGCTGATGTTTATCATGGTCTTTGTCACCGCAAAAGAAAGTAAAGGAGAACAGATGATGCAGATGATAAATTTTGTGTTAATTCAAGTATTTTTCCATAATTAAAAAAGTATATAAAAAGTAAAAATTGTTCATAATAGATGTGGGAGATAGAAAGTTGGGGGACTATATGTTAATTTAGAGGATCTTGGCTGGGGTAGGAGGTAACTGTAGAAACAGGAAGTGAATGGGTATGAGGAAGGACTTGACAGGATTACTGTAAATCCTAGGGTACTTCTCACAATCTCCTGCTTGCCAGAATGCTCTCAGTCCTGCAGGGATCCACGCTGCTGACAAGGCTCCCAGTGCAGAAAGTATACTCACTTCTCTATCCCAAGTGTTTCTCATCAAGTCTGGTGTCATCAAGGAGCACGTGGGTGCATCCTGCATGTAGGAGGAAGTGGAGTTGATAGGTCATGCTCTGACCTCTCATTCTCCTATGAATCAGTTGTTGAGGTAGTTTCTCTATAGTGCCCTGAGGTATGTCCAGGCCATCTGAGTCTTAGATGCTGATTCTGGTAGCCAGCTCTATAGTCTCTCTGTCCCTCTTTGCTCACCCTCTCTCCATCTCCCTCTCCCTCCTTCCCTCCCTTCCTTTCTCCCTCCCTCCCTCAGTCCTTCTTTCCCTCCCTCCTCCCTCCCCTCACCCTCCCTCTCTCCCTCCCTCTCTCCCTCTCTCAGTCCCTCTTTCCCATCCTTTCTCTCTCTCTCTCTCTCTCTCTCTCTCTCTCTCTCTCTGACACTGGACACTCTGCTTCATCCTCTTCTTCTTCCAGTACACTAGTGGTGACCAGACACAGCTCTGGATCCTTCTCAGAGACTCTTCTGTCTTGTCTTTGCAAGCCTTCCGTCTTGTGTGAGCAGTGGAATCTTCCGTCTTGTGTGAGCAGTGGAATCTTTCATCTTGTGTGAGCAGTGGAATCTTCCATCTTGTGTGAGCAGTGGAATCTTCCGTCTTGTGTGAGCAGTGGAATCTTTCATCTTGTGTGAGCAGTGGAATCTTCCATCTTGTGTGAGCAGTGGAATCTTCTCGGCCTTCCTTGTACTTTAATTCTATCGGAATACAAAGCAGAGATAGAAAGCGAACAAACCTAATAAAAACACGTTTGACTCTGTTGGATTTTCATCTTCCTACGAGTTTGCCTCTATAGCAGTTAGGTGGGTTTCTGTGCTGCTTCGCGGAGGTAGGACCCCATCCTGCCCGGGTGTCACATCATATTTGATGCATGAAGTCAGAAATGAGAGTGAAATCTGGAGACATCCAGGATCTTTGGCACTCTTCCAAAGGCTAAATGAAATGAAGGTGCTTGCAACCTGGGAGAAATATAATCTTAAAAAATGAAATCAAAACTCTGTTCTCGAAGAATGACAGAGTTAGAGGATGAAGGGATGACTACTCCGGCCTTGCGTCACAGCGTTCTCCCCTTCATGTGTCAGTGTCAGCGATCACCTTTTATGGTGGTCATCTTCCTGTAAGCACACGCAGCTCTCATGCCAGGCGTTGTTGTCACCTCCTTCCCGTCTCAGATGTATGTCTAATTTCTCTTGCCTTTCCTTAAAACCCAAACTTCCCCCTTTTATTAAGCTAAGAGGACTTATTACTCTTTGACTTCAGTTTAAAGAAGATCATTGGACACTGAATGTCATTTGAAGGACGTGAGTTCAAAGATTTTTTTTTTTCTTAAATCAGTAGTACTTTAAAGCATGAAAGACACTAAAATCCTTAGAGTTGTTGCTGTAAAAGATCAAAAACATCCAGTGTGCTGCCTCACGTTAATTCACAAGCAAATGAGAGTCACATCCTTCTGGGGGTATGTAGAAAGCTACATGCAAATAGCCACCCTCTTCATGACTATAACACACTCTTTCCCCCTTTAAGGCAGTTTGACTGAAGCAGTGTATAACACTGTTGAAGTCTGAGATCAGACATGGATGTGACTTTTTCTTATTGTACCTGTTTTTATGTCATTTGTTTTGTATTTTAAGGTCCCAGAGTGATTATCTAACCCCTTTTCACCCCAAGATTTTGTCTTTCACAAGTGAGGAGAAGCTGATACAGGAAAGGGGAACCAGACCCTCCCAACCACATGAATACTCTTTGGGAGCCCCTCCCTTATCCAGGCACTATGTGAATGGTGAAGAATCTGTATCAGTTTTAGGCTGGGGTATCCCTCTGAAGTCCACACTGTCCTTCAGTGTATGGTAATCCTCTTACCCCAACCTCCAAAGTGCTGGAATAGCATATATAAGCCACAACCTGGTCTGCTGACTCAATGAAAGAACGAGCAAAAATAGAATCCTGGCTCCTGGGAGCTCATGTGGATCTCTGGGCTGCTGTTTATTTGGTTGTAGAATAAGAGTGAAAATTTGGTAGTACATATTTGAAGGCCTCAGTCACGGGCTTGGCCTGTTCCTGAAGATTAAGTGTATAAAGGATTCATGCACTTTGAGTCCATTTATCTCTAGAAAACTTGAGGAACTCACCCACTTTGCACAAACCCACATATGGAAATGGGTAGCCGCATGCACTACCTCGCTCTTGAGTGCTCCTGTTGTATGTTCGGTTGTTCCTTCCTGTTGGCCTACCCTGTTGCAAAGCTATGTGAAACCAAACTTTGTAAACATCTGAGTCTTGCAATATTTCAACCCCAGACATACTTTTTAAAATTAAATTATTGCCGGGCATTGGTGGCACACTCCTTTAATCCCAGCACTTGGGAGGCAGAGGCAGGCAGATTTCTGAGTTCGAGGCCAGCCTGGTCTACAGGGTGAGTTCCAGGACAGCCAAGACTACACAGAGAAACCCTGTCTCAAAAAAACAAAACAAAACAAATTAAATTATTTGGGAATTTTATACATGCATATGATGTGCTTTAATTGAATATATTACCCTCATCCATGCCCCTCAAATTTCTCACCTATTCCTCCTACTTTCTGTCCCAACTTCATATACTCTTCTTTTCAACCGCCTGAGTCCACCTAGCGCTTTACCATGTGCACGAGTGTAGGACCATGTCTCGGAACATGGGCTAATTTCTGAGAGGCAACATCCTAGACTCGCCCTCGGTACTATGCATTACCAAAAGCTCCCGATTTAGAGGTACGACTTCATGAGCCCTCCCCAGTTCATGCTAAGATTTTGACGGACTCGGTTTCGTGTGGGTCACGCGCACACAGTCACAGCTGCTGAATTCAGCGTGCATTGGTCCTATCGTGTCCCGCAAAGACAGTTTGCCTGCCGCTGTCCTGGTAGTATCTCTGGCAGCCCTCCTTTAACAGGGGCAGCCTCACTTAGAGTTTAGTGCCCAATATAAACTACGAAAAGTCACCTGACTCCAAGTGAAGTGTCACTAACCTAGAGGTAAGCTCGTACCAAAAAATAATTAAAGATTTCACATTGACTTCATTCTGTCATGATGGGCTTTGCTGCCAGGTTTCTGTCCTCAGCCCGACTCCTGACCCCCTACCCAGACCCCAGCGCCCCTGACTCTCAATTCACACAGATTTTGATGGATCACTGGATGAAATGCAGTTGAGTGTGCTATAATAATAATAATAATAATAATAATAATAATAATAATAATAATGTCTGTTTATTTCAGTCCAGTGCTTGAAGAAGACACTGGAGCAAATATTGTTTTGGAGGGAGACCAGCAGTGCCTACCACACACTCGGCCTGCTTCTTCACTTAGGTGTGTGGGGAGATAGCATAGCTGTGCAGAAAAAGCTCTATTTGGACGCAACAAAAGGAAAATTTTTAAAGGATGGAAACCTTTGAAAATACAGCACGGGAGGACCTAATCTAGATATGGGGTAACACTTCTCAGAAAGTAGATTTTAAACGGAAATAGTGAAATGAAGAAGCAAAATGAAAATATGGCGTTTGTGGAGGGTTCATTTTAAAACTCAGAAACCCAGATACCTTCCTCTAATCTTTCCTCACAGTTTGCGTTTCTCATGATTTCCGTGAAGGACCAAATCTCATAGGGATTCTCCACAAATTGCATATTTATCATTTTTAATTTATAATTAGTGTGTGTGGGAGTGACTAATGGGGTAAGGGGTGGGAGGCACTGGTGCCGTGCTGTATGCTGGGAGAGCGCAGGTGTCATGGCGCATGCGTAGAGGTCTGGGTAACACCATCCTTTCTCCCCTCCCACCTTACATGAGTCCAGAGAATTAAACTGAAGCTGCCATGCTTGAAGCATGTAACACGTGCCTTTACCTGCCGAGATATCTCCCAGCCTTACATATCTATAGCAGACTAAAACCGCGTTAAAGTCTCAGTTGTAGTGATTGTTATATGAATTCATCAGAACTCAGTTAAGTACACTTCAGAAGATGAGTTTTACCACATGGACGTTTTAAAAAAAATCAAATCAAAATGCAAATTAACTGTGCTGCTGGCTACTGCCATCCGGTTCCTCTCTCAGCTTCACCCCGAAAGCAGCAAGGAGATGAACGCAGAACTGTGAGCTTCTCGTACTGTGAGCTTCTCCTAAACCCTAATCTACACACACACACACACACACACACACACACACACACACACACAAACACATAGCAGACAGAGGAATGGAATAGGCCCTCTTCTTTTGACTCGTGCATTCCTTTATATTTTTAACCCAAGAAGGTTTCTGTAATATGTAATATATAATAAAATGTAGGCAGGCTAGGGAAATTCCCCGACGAAAGTATGCTTTGTAAGTTACTGATTTGACAAATGGAGTGTCAGTTTAAGGCTTTATTCTGGCACCACATGACAGGTGCCTTTGTTATCTGGAAGAGATACAGTGACCCTCACAGAGAACACATGATGTAGGCAACTGAACATCATCACTTCAGTAATGGGGAAGGCTCCAGAGATCATTTCCTAACCTCTAAGACTTTGGTATGATTGTTGTTAAGTTGGAGGGCTGTCATTTCTATACACATCATCTGGTGTTATTATTTCTGATATTTATGTCAAAAGAAATCCCTTGCGATTTTTACAACTCCAGTTGAATTACATTTTCTTTACAGAATTGAAGCCATCTCACTTAGAAAGGGAAAACCGTTTTAAAATGTGGTTTACCACTGCCTGGAGAGGGTTTTCTGTCCTTTCTTGCACACAGGGTGGGCAGAACCGATTTACAAGCTACATCATTTTTACATAAACAGTACAGAGAGACAGGCCTGGGTGCTCTTTCTACTTTACAAAGGAGGAAAATAAGACTTAGAGAGCTCAGGACACTTGCTCCATGTTGGGGAGCCAGGAATTTGGAGAGGGAGACCTATCTTAGAGATTGTGTGCTTCCTGCTCCCAGGCTGGGGAAGGAGATGTCACAGGACAGCTAGCTCATCCAGCCAGTCTTTTTATCATCATCATCATCATCATCATCATCATCATCATCATCATCATCTCTTTACAGTCCAGTCCTTATCCACCTCCTGGTCCTCTCTCTAACTGTTCCTCATCCCATTCTTCCTTCCCCATCTACAAGAGTATGTTCTTACCTCCACACTCCCACCCCATCAGGCCTCCCCACTCCCTGGGGCCTTAAGACTCTTGAGGATTAGGTGCATCTTCTCTCCCTGAGGCCAGACCAGGCATCCCTCTGCTGTATATGTGTCAGGGACCTCATATCAGCTATTGTATATGTCAGGGACCTCATATCAGCTATTGTATATGTCAGGGACCTCATATCAGCTATTGTATGCTACCTGGTTGATGGCTTAGTGTCTGTGAGATCTCAGGGGACCAGGTTAGTTGAGACTGCTGGTCTTCCTACAGGGTCATCTTCCTTCTTAGCTTCTTCTAGCTTTTCCCTAATTCAATCCCAGGGGTCCCCAGCTTCTGCTCATTAGTTGGATGTAAGTATCTGCATCTGACTCTTTCAGCTGCTTGTTGGGACTCTCAGAGGGCACCATACTAGGCTTCTGTCTGTAAGCACACCATAGCATCAGTAATAATGTCAGGCCTTGGAGCCTCCCCTTGAGCTGGATCCCAAGTTGGGCCTGTCACTGGACCTCCTTTCCCTCAGTTTCTTCTCCATTTTTTGTTCCTGCAGTTCTTTTAGACAGGAAGTATAATGTTTATGTGTGTGATGTACTTCTTTACCTTCTTGCTGGAGGATCACATCTTGTATCCACTCATGTTAGTAGCAAAGTACAGGCCCCTTCCATTTTCATGGACCAAAGCTTCTTGTGATTTCTTTTAAGGAGCTATAAGCAAAGGCCCTTAAGGCTTTGCTTGGCTAACAATCCTGGCAGGGATGTCAGTGTATTAAAGGTCAGAGAGTTACAAAGGCAGGATATAAACTTTTTCTCCTTATCAATGATCAGAAAGATAATAGAAATTCTTGGGCTGGTGAGATGGCGGGTAGGAGCACCTGATTGCTCTTCCGAAGGTCCTGAGTTCAGGTCCCAGCAACCACATGGTGGCTCACAAACATCTGTAACGAGATCTGACTCCCTCTTCTGGAGTGTCTGGGGACAGTTACAGTGTGCTTACATGTAATAAATAAATAAAATCTTAAAAAAATAAATTCTTAATAATAATTTCAAATGTCAGTGGCAAACCAGTGTTTAAGCCAGTCTTTAACACTAACATCGGCCTTTCCTGTACTTCTCTTCTTAGCTCTGTTTGTTTGTAGCAGTTTGGCGCCACCACCAGCCTTAGCCAGCATGATTCTTCTCCTTAAAACACATTGACCTTTCAAATTTCTAACTTGACTACATTCAATTTTTTTTTCACCAAAAAGGCCTATTATATTCGGCATACAGTGGTGCATAAAATCTGTCAAAACAGACCCCAGGACATATCAAATAGCACGGTAAAAAGTCCTAAGGTACTTTGCAAATATATCCGAGTAAAATTCTTTAAGCTTCAAATTTGTTTCTTGGTTTCTAATTGAACGAGGGACTGATGTGGGAATATATGAACAACTTCATCTCTAGCAACTTATATGATATGAAGTCATTCAACTCAGTCGTGAGATTCTCTATTTTTGAACTACCACAACACGAGAGTGCTTGCTATAAAATATTCTAACATGGAGACCTGAAGCAAAAACCCTCTTTTTAAAAGAGTAGGCAGATGTTTATCTGGGGTCCCACACACTGCAAACTCCCGCAGCAGAGATGCAGTCACTTCTGGCTCTTACATAGTTGCAGCAACAGAAACCGATGCTGTTGAAGACATTGGAAAACACATGTGGGGCTTTACGGTCGGTCATCACATTCCTTTCCTTTGGTATTGTCCTTCGGGATAAAGGCAGCTACGGCCCTCCCATATTCACAGGAGTTGCCTTTAGCCAATCAACCGCCCACAGGCTGTACACGCTTGTAAAGAGATGCTACATCATCCCCTCCTGCCATAAATCATGATGTTTAAAATCATTAATTTTGGGCTGGTGAGATGGCTCAGCGGGTAAGATCACCTGACTGCTCTTCCGAAGGTGATAAGTTCAAATCCCAGCATCCACATGGTGGCTCACAACCATCCGTAATGAGATCTGGTGCCCTCTTCTGGAGTGTCTGAAGACAGCTACAGTGTACTTACATATAATAAATAAAATAAATCTTTTAAAAAAATCATTAATTTTATTTTATTGTCCTCACTTCTCCAAGTCAAATGAATTAATTAAGACCTTTTTATCATTAGAATTGTGCTTTTTGTGTATTAGGAAACTTTGTTATTTAGACATACTTAACACAAAAATTATATTTGTGCAGTGATTTCACATTCACAGTAACACTTAGGCTCTCATTTTCTGCTAAAAACAAACAACAACAACAAAAACAAAGAAACAAAAACAAGAGATGGCAAGATAAAAATTATCTCCCAATTTTACAGAAAAGGAGTGTTAAGTTCTGAGGTTTTATAGATGCTAGTCAGTTGCTATGTGCTTGTGTGTTGGGGTGGGCTGTAGGATTGGCTCCTATCATCAACTCTTTAGTTTTGAAGCACTGTGAGCTTCCATTTTCTGCTCATTCTTTGCTTTGTGTACGTAGCACAAAGAGCCAGGCCCATCTGTCATACTGTCCCTGTCCTCTGGTATGGAATCCAACTGTGTTCAATGCGCCAGTGGAGAAATTCCCACAAGGAGAGAGATCTCATGGGTTATGCGGTGTTACCTGTGGGTGTGTATAAGAGCAGGAGTTAATGCTCAAGGTGTCTCTCCCTCTTGTGTTCCTATCGCAGACATCTGTCCCATTTACCCCGCCAGTACATAGAACTGAAGAGAACATCCCCAAAATCAGCATCGATGGGGCCATTTACCACATTCAAAAATAATACTGTGGGGCTGGTGAGATGGCTCAGCGGGTAAGAGCACCCGACTGCTCTTCCGAAGGTGATAAGTTCAAATCCCAGCATCCACATGGTGGCTCACAACCATCCGTAACGAGATCTGGCGCCCTCTTCTGGAGTGTCTGAAGACAGCTACAGTGTACTTACATATAATAAATAAAATAAATCTTAAAAAAAAAAAAAAAAAA
>LR753379.1:223983-244185 GCA_902729485.2 Mus minutoides | reverse complement strand
CGGACACAGGAAACATTCCGATTTCCATCGAGCTTACAGATTAAGCAACAGATTGAAACAGACAGCTCTCACAATACTGAAATTCTCCTGCGAAAGGTTAGAACGTGATACACTGCCATGAAGATTCAAAAGCCTAGCTTCTGGAACAAACTCCTGAGCTTGAACCCCAGCCTTCCAAACTACAGGAAGTGTGTGTGTATCTTAGCTTCTTTGTGCCTCATATGTGTTAGTGACCTAAAAGGAAACAAGACGATGGTTCCTGTTTCTGAAAAATTTTGTGAGCATCTGACGAATTAGTGCCTGACCAGAATGCTTGCCTTATAGTACAGCCTTTGTAACTGTGAAAAGAGAAATAAAGACCAAGGCTGCCCGGGGAAGGAATCAGAATGCAGCACAGATCTCACGGATGGGTTTCTTCTCATAGACTTGCTCAGATGTGAGAAGAAAACATCAGAGAAAAGATTTGGAGAGGTAAAGGAGTTAACCAGATGCCTATACTGGAAGGCTGAGCCTCAGCAGAGGAAGCAGACCTGGTGGCCATCTGGAGATAAGGAGGTGGTTGCCAGGTTGGAAGAACTGAGGGGAAGCCAGGGTGACCTCAGTGGAGAAAACCTCACCAGGTTGGGACTTGAAGGTCACTCATGACACTTTTATTTTGGATGAAATGAGAATCTATGGGGAGTTTTAAGAAGGAGAGTGTGTTATAAACTGATGATAGCTTTATAAAAAGATTACTTAGATATGATGACATCAAATTGCAATTGCCCAGAGCCCAAAGCAAAGAGACCTGAGGTTGCAAACATCCACGGACAGTGTGGTGGCACATAAGGTGTGATGGCCACTTTATTCTATCTGGGTGCAATGGGGGAGGGTAAGGGGGAATGTACACAGAAGTTACATTTTGTAGATAAAAGGATTCTTTATAAATTGAGTATGGAACATGCAAGGAAAGAAAACCCAGCAATGAACACAAGAGTAAAATCCTCTAACAATTCTCGTCTTCCCTCCTTTCTTTGTGCAACATTTTTAACTTACCTTAAATTCCCCTTTGGAGTTAAGTGCAAAGAGCCATCTGAGAGTAGGAAGGACCACAGTGCAAGGAGAGGATCTTGGTGTTATGAGAGACAATAGGGCGGAGGCAGGAAGAGCATCTGCCTGGAAGAGGAAGGCTGGCTGGCAGCTCCCCCAGAGAGCATCCTGTAGAACAGTTCCAACTGGAATAGGTGCAGAAGGATCCTTAGGAGACCCAGCTGTGTGGGCAGTCCTTCACAGCAGGAGGCAGGCTCCAGAAATTTCCGTGTGCCAGCATGAATTTCTATGCATACTGAGCCCAGGCAAGAAAGGTTTAGGACATCTGATAGTGAACAGTAGTGCTGAAATCTCTTACCCGTGAGCTATTTATTTTGCTTACTCTCACTCCCTAATGTCTGCTCCTTTTTGACCCCTTCTTTCTCCATATAAGGATATAAGCTGTTGTCAATATCTAACCTGTCCAGGAAATAGTGATTACTTAAGGGATTATATTTTTTCTAGTGATGTCTAGTACAGCATATTTAACTGTCCCTTGAAGCACCAGTCTAGTGCCACCAACCTCCTCAGAACACTCCTTTACTGGACTTTTTAAATTATTTATTTATTTATTTATTTATTTATTTATTTATTTATTTTGGATTTTCAAGACAGGGTTTCTCTGTACGGCCCTGGCTGTCCTGGAACTCACTTTGTAGACCAGGCTTGCCTCAAACTCAGAAATCCACCTGCCTCTGCCTCCCGAGTGCTGTGACTAAAGGCGTGCGCCACCACGGCCGGCTCTTTTCTGGACTTTTATAGAGAACAAATTTGCTGGGCTTTCCTGTTAATATCATTGCCTCCTTTCCTCTCATAGCCTTTCTTCTTCTTGTATCAGGTGGGTAGTCACCCATGAAATCGTTCTGACCTGCTAAATTAGAGCCTCCCTTAAAAAGGAGTTCTCCAGGACTCTGAGCATGTTCCTTTGCTCATTAACAGATGTCGCAGCCCCAGGCTGCATTTCTCTGGGGTAGACAGAGGAAGGCCAAGAAATTCATGGACATCTTCTGTTAGGGCAGTTGCTTATCCTTTCTTCTGACAATTGCAAAGGTTCCCAAGACCCCATGACCACACTGAGTGGCTCTCCTAACAGGTGTTCCTCTGAATAACCAGACAACAGGTGTGAGCCTGAAACTGCCTGCCAAAAGGCAGGGTATCTGGAATAGAAAACAGTTCATTTTTAAAAATGACTACTATAATTAAGCTCTATGGTAATGCAAATGATGACCACACACACACTCATGTACCGTAATCACCCAAATCCTCTGGCCACTTGGTTAAGGAAACGATAGAAAACAGATTAGCCAGCATTACAATATACTTTCTTTTTTTTTAAATTTGTTATTATACATAGTAGCTGTCTTCAGATACACCAGAAGAGGACATCAGATCTTATTATGGATGGTTGTGAGCCACCATGCTGTTGCTGGGACTTGAACTCAGGACCTTCGGAAGGGCAGTCAGTAGTTTTACCTGCTGAGCCATCTCATCAGCCCCCCTACAATATACTTTCAAATGTTAAAAGTTCTTACTGCTTTTGGGGAGACCTTTAAACAATTATTCAGCATCACTGGAGAACATTTCCCATAAGGACACTACCCAGGGTTGGCTCTCGGTGGTGTGGGGCAGGAAACGTGAGACAATGGCTAGGAATGAGAGCACCACAGTATGTTCGTTCGCTCAGGAGTGACTGTTACCACACCGAGTCTTACTGTCCTCTAGTCACCTCAGGAACTGCTTCATTCATAAGCAGTACAAAATTTGATTCTTGAGGGGCATGCCTTATCTGCCCCTTACTTCTTTTCTTCAGAATTGTGCAGAAACCTCCAAGTCAGGGCAACCAGAATGATTTACAAAAGGTAACATGCCCCCCCACCCCCACCCCCATTTCTCCTCCTCCCTCCCTCTTCCTTCTCTTCCTGAGACAGGATTTTTATCATGTGCCCAGGCCAGTCTCCAACTCCTGGGTTCCACGTGATCCACCTCCTCACTGAGCAGGGAACTGCAGGCAAGCCTTGCTGGCTACTGTGCCCAGAACTCCTTCTTTTCCTCCCCCCCTCCCCTCCCCCTCCCCTCCTCCTCCCTCTCCCTTCCTCATAACCCCTCCCCTTCTCTCTTTCCATTTCCCCTCTGCCCCTCTCTGTCCTCCCTCTCCCCTCTCCCTGGTCTCTCATCCAGGAGCTAAGCTATGAAGACTTGAAATCCTTCATTGCTCTAACCCAGCCAGCTACAGGGATGGAAAACAAATGTATCAGACCCAGGCACAAATTATAGCAACATGATTTTCTGGTTGTGTATCTATGGTCATAATAATCAAACTGGTTCACATAGGTTAGAGCTGTGTTCTACTTTAGATTTCTTGGTTTGCAAGTGAAAGGAATGGGGTATTGGAGAGAGATTAATTCCAGCTAGTATATACTATGGGTTATCAGTAATTCCCACACCACCTTCAATAAACAGTCTGGACTTTTAAATTAGCTGTTTCCTAGTTAGGAAAGAGTGGTTTGAAGAAAATAGAAGGATGGTCCAAGTAATTATTCTTGTAGAGGCTGCAGAAGGATATTTTCCTATCCTTTTCTTTCCTTTCCTCTCCTCTCCTCTCCTTTCCTTTCTTTTCTTCATTCTTTTATTTTTTTCTTAGCATCTTTTGGCTAAGCTAAAATCATCTTTTCAACTTCTAAAAGAAAGTATGCAACAACCCTTTCTCTAGAATGTTTGCCTAAACCAGGTATGAGGTGCATACCTTTAATCCCAGCACTTGAGAGACAGTGCCTGGTAGATCTCTGTAAGTGAGTGCATGGTCAGCCTGGTCTACATAGAGAGTTCTAGGTCAGCTAGTGTTACTTAGCAAGACCCTGTTTCAATAAACAAACAAATAAATATTATGTATTCATTTTTCTTGGAAGAACAAAAACTACCATCACACCAAACTTAAACAAATATTCACATGTGCTATTGTCAACAACATCTTTCAAATTTTGTATACACTCTCCAGATGGCTGCATGGCTATGTCTCCCTCCTTCCTGTTCACATAGGGAAAAAAAGTATCACATGAGTACATACACCTAGTTTGAGAAAGTGTCTTCAGAGTCCCTCCCTGAATGAAGCCTTTGGGTTGGCTGGTGAATAGACAACATTGAGAGGTCAGCAGTCTCCAATCAGCTTAGGGCCTGTCGCTGCTGTTCACATCCCATACCTTTTCCATTTGACATGAGAAGAATTTCCCAGGTGACAACTCAGCATTTCTCTTCTTCCCATCCCCTCCCCCATCTTCCTCAATGCTTTCCTGTTTGCCATGGTTTGCCTTTCTGGATACAGATAAACTATTCAGAGGGTTAGATGAACCTATCTGAAGAGCAGACCTAATTTTCTTCCTTCTCCTTCTTCACAGATGGAAAAAGCCTATGATCTCTCACCCAGTGTTCCACGGTAACCTGCTGAGACCCAGGATGCCGAAATCACCCCATGTGCACACAATATGTCCTTTGACATGATTAGAAATGGTATAGTGCCTGTAACAACAATCTGTCACATACTGCTATTGTCTATGAATCTTGCACAGGGCTGCAGAGGGCTCTGTATTGAAGGAGGGAGGGCTTGAGTAAACCAAATGACTTTGGCATCCATAATAAATAAGTAATCCTCCAGACATCTCATCTTCTACTGCTGACCATCTAATACTTTTAAAGTAGTTATTTCTCCACTGTTGCATCTTGAGCTTTGAGATCACTTGACAGTGTTTGGGGGGAAATCGGTGCATGAATTTATGCATAAACTCAAACATGAACAGTTGCTAGGTTAGCTCAAAAGCCTAGGAACTGAGCTATACTGAGAAAGATATAGCTGACATCATTGAGTTCATTCAGGTTACAGAAGGTCTCTTTACATCTGATGCCACAAATGCCAAAGAGGGCAGCGAACAATTCCAACCATCACCCTCTTTGTAGAGAGACCAACGGACTCTGAAGACAAGGGAAGAGATCTAATCCTCTTCTGCTCTCCTTGGCTTTCTTCTTCCACCGAAGGCCCTTCCCACCCTTCTCAACCTGTTCAGCCTGCTCCTGTAGCCGTAGGCAATTTGACTGCTGTGCTGGCTGCCAACTTGGCTGGTGGGAAGCCAGGCCTGGAGGTGATTGATGGTCATGGCAACATCGTGGTCTGAGGGCCGTACAGGTCAGCTCCAACCTCTTCCCACAAGACAACCTTGTTGCTTTTTGTCTTCAGCTGTTTTAACAAGAGCATTCAAGACTGGATGGCTTAGAAAACATGTAACTGAGCTACACAGTGCCTGAGTCTGAAAAGTCTGAGATCAAGGTACCTTATGGCTAAGCTCTTACTTTCTTACATGGTGGCAGGGGCAGGGAGGGAACCAGGTCTTTCCTGTCCCTTTTTATAAGAACACTGATTCATGAGGAATTCATCCCCAGAGCCCACTTACTCCTCAGAGTTCTACTACCAAGTACCGCCATGCTGGAATTTAGAGTTTCAGTGTGAACTTTGAGACACACGAAGTCCACAGCAAACTTCTTGAAACTTTGTATGGCATCCCTGAAAACCTGGCTAGGGAAACATGGTGTGTATTGTTATGTGGACATAGCTTCTTAGCAAGGAAGGGAGAGAGAAATGGGAGCCACATAGCCCTTTTTAAACCAGAGTTGAGACAGCTTTTGTAGGAAAAAAAAGATTCTGGCTGTCTCCTTATATCAAGGAGAGGCCTTACCTTCCAATTTTATGAGTCACAGACCCTCAAACATACAAACCTTTCCCAGGACTTGCATCGTCAGGGGCAGAGATTTGGCTCAAGTGGAGCTTTAGGGCAGAAGTCTAGGTAAGGTGCTGGCACGGGAGTCTGCTTCCAGGTAGGAGAACCTCTAGGATGGCTTGCACTGCCCTGGGTGATGCACCCTTAGCCATTATCTGCATCCTTGCCCTCATCCTAGTCCTACCATGATGCACATTTAGGAGGGATGCCTCAGCAAAGCTAGGCCTTGGCTTACAACCAGTGCAAGGTCATTAACAGTGAACCTGTTCCTTAGGTAAAAGGAGGCCTCCACCTAAACCTCTATCTTCTTAGGCTTGTGAGGTGTATACGGTATCTTCCTTACTGATGATTTCTAGGGCTAGAAACTAGATCAATGCTGTAGCTGATATTTTTCTCAAATAGGAGTGGATTGGAAGGGTCCAGATGCTATGGTCAAGGAAAAGGGAGTCTGAGGTGTTGGGGCTTCCAAATTTGAGGTTTAAATCAATAAAGTGAGCAAGTGAGACTGAAGAAACAGGACGGTGAAAGGCCACCATGATGGGATGGGGCCGAACAGACTGCACACCCCTAGTCTGGAGCCTACCTAGGTGATTGGTGGAATCAATCAGCCGCCAGAGTGTTTTATTGCTCTGTTAGGCAGCAATGAGTACTTGCACAGGCTCTTCTAGAACTACTAGCTTTACAATGCAGACAGCTAAGAGCATAGGTTTGTTTTGTTTTGTTTTTTCCAGGTCTAGCCTCTCAGCTCTGAGAGACTGGGAAGTGGGGAATGAATGACACCATAGTGCAGGCTATGGGCACAGGCTTTCAGGAACTGTGTCCAGGTTTCAGAGGCTCACAAAAAGCACCTGTGGGACTAACCCCAGCAGAGGACTTAGGGTGGCGACTGCCTTTTAGAAAGCCACCCGAGGGAATGGAGAGAATGTGGGATAGAGTCACACTCGTTTTGGGAGCAGCCAAGACGTTGAAAGGAGAGATTGTCGCCTCCAACAGCGAGTTTCCTCTGAGCCCAGCTCTTGCTGAGACCAGCTAGTCATGTGTGAGAGAGGATGTGAACACCGTAGGTATGCACAGCACTGGTGTGTGGAGCATGAGCTAAGCTGCAGAGGAAAGCTGGCTGGCTTGGTCACCCAGCTCGCTGGCAGGTGACAGGCATGCTGTTACTGTCTCAGTTCCTCTGGCTCACTTTTTGCAGCCCCCATCTCTTAAATAAACACAATCCTAGTTTAACCGTCTTTCATAAATATTAAATTAGTGGCAATTTGCTTAGATGCAGCAACAGGGTTTTAGATGCACATGTACACACTTCTGCCTTCTGAGAAGAGAGCTAAGTTGCTTTGCCAAATTTAATCACTTTCCCCAAAGCAGCTGGAGTCTGTCTCTTTTTTAGGGAGCCCCACCCGAACTTTCGAATGCCAGAAAAAGTTTGCCTGGCCAGGCCCTGAACTGAGACAGGCTAAAGCCTGAGTAGGTGGTAGCCTTCCTAGGTCACCCTGTGATAAGGATTTCTTTCAACTTGGTTCTTACCAGAGATAAGTAAGAGTAACACAGAGATACTGCCTCAACTGAAAAGGAGCTCCAAGAGTAAAAAGTCAAGAGGCTGTGTTTCAATTTTAGAAAACTCCCAGAGTCCTCTGCTTTCCCCTCCTCCCCTGCAGCAGGGGGGATGATCAGACACCTAAGGAAGAAGTTACTCCCTCTGCTCCTTCCATAGACTCCTTAGGATGGGAGCTGGTGACCCATGTTAGTCTTAGGCAGTGGATTGTGTGACACTTGCGAGTCTTACTGATGTCATCCAGATACACCAAATGAGGCCTAAAACATGTAAGACTAAGGGTTTCCTCTTCAGAAGGCACACACAGTAGCTCAGCATGCTAATTTTTTTAAAGACTTATTTATTGTTATATGTAAGTACACTGTAGCTGTCTTCAGACACACCAGAAGAGGGCATCAGATCTCATTACGGATGGTTGTGAGCCACCATGTGGTTGCTGGGATTTGAACTCAGGAGAGCAGTTGGTGTTCTTAACCACTGAGCCATCTCGCCAGCCCCAAAGTGACTCTTCAAAGGGACCTTTTGGAAGGAAACCGGTGTTGTTCTCAAAGTTCAGGGCTGTGAGAGATTTGTGCTGTGGTGCACACCAGGGGCACCAAGCCTCAGGTCACAATCTTTTGTGTTGGATATTCCTTTTATTCCCTTTGGTGACTTCCTGTGTTGATCAGTTGTCTGCTGCCTTGTTCCCCCATCCACGGAAGATTTGCAATTCTGAAAACAAATCTACATCTGTTTTATAGGTTTTCACTATGAAGATAGGAAACCTGAAGCAGATACCCAGTAATTAATAAAGTCATGTCTTAACATCATGCATGATTGATGTGAGTTGACCCCATTGGCCGGCTTCATTGACTTTTCGTTTTAAATGACCAATGAGTGATATATCATAGCGTAGTTTAAAGTTTCAAATATGTTTTCAGGCAGAAATATTTCAAGAATGCAAGTCAGGTATATTTCTCAGATAAATAACAGCCACAACATTACATACAGGGAAATTCTCCCTTCTCAGGTTTCCCTAGGTTGAGATTCAGGGGCCTGTCATTAATCATTCATTGGGGTCGGTCCTCCAGTCAATGGAAGTTGAAGAGAGCTGTTGGCTAACTCCTCCAGGCAAGGGATCATGGGGTCAGAGAGGACAATTGGGCAGACCTGGTGTTCAGACTCAATTCATCCTTGTCTGGAGTTCAAGTGTGTCTGGTGTGGTGGTGTGGTGGTGGTGGTGGTGGTGGTGGTGGGGTGTGTGTGTGTGTGTGTGTGTGTGTGTGTGTGTGTGTGTTTTCGAGGGCGTTCACCTGTTCCAACACAGACATGGGTTTTCTTGAAGAAAAAGCTGGACACATTGTGCATCGACAGAGTTTCTTAGAGGGCAGCCTGAGTCCTGGCATAACAATTCAGAGTGGCTTTCTTATGGAGAAATAAACGCAATAAAATTATAAAATTAGTTCTTTAATAAATCAATAACAGCAAGAAACCAGTCTTCTTTCCCATCTGGGCCACCCCAAAGCCTTCCCAAGTTCAATCAAGCTGCCAATCAGTTTTTGGTTCCCTTTGGAAAGTGGTTCCCAGGCTCCAGATGGCAGGGGCCAGCAACCTGGAATGCGGGTGCTGGATAAAGAGTGAGTTGGCTGGGACACATGTGACCACAGAGGACGGGAACCCATGCCCACGTTGCCGTCCGTCCGTGCCCCTTGCGTGGAGAGCAGCGCGCGCGGAGCCGATTTCTGAGCCGCTGGCTTGGGCAGGGGGTGGGGTGACTGGGTGTTTCTTGACAACCACTGGGTTGGATGACCCGTGCATCGTCGCAGCCAGCGTCCCGAGGGCAGCTTCTGAGGGCGAGACATCTCCTCCCACTCCCGGGATCGCATCTCCCTCCTCCTTCACACCCCCGCCCCCGGGACCGCGGCGCTCCCTCCCCGTACCGGCCGTGAGTACACAAAGCGGCGGGTGAGGGGAAGCTTCGCAGGCGTGCACGGAGCAGTGAGATCACTGGCGTTATAAATATCCCGGTGCCAGAGCCGAGATCCGCTCGGGTGGCCTCTCTCTCTCTCCCCCTCTTCCTCTCCCTTCCCCGAGGCTATGTCCACCCTGTGCGGCGAGGGAGGCAGCGCCAGAGGCACGCAGCCGCGCGGGGGCTACGAAGCCCGGAGCCAGCCCTGCAAGATGCACTTAGGACCCCCGCGGCCGGAAGAATGAGCCTGTCCTTGCTCTTCCTCATCTTCTGCAGCCACCTTATCCTCAGCGCTTGGGCTCACGGGGAGAAGCGTCTCACTCCCGAAGGGCAACCCGCGCCTCCTAGGAACCCGGGAGACTCGAGCGGCAGCCGGGGCAGAAGTAGCGCGACGTTTTCTTCGTCTTCTGCCTCCTCACCAGTCGCAGCTTCTCCGGGCAGCCAAGGAAGCGGCTCGGAGCATAGCAGTTTCCAGTGGAGCCCTTCGGGGCGCCGGACCGGCAGCCTGTACTGCAGAGTGGGCATCGGTTTCCATCTGCAGATCTACCCGGATGGCAAAGTCAATGGCTCCCACGAAGCCAGTGTGTTAAGTAAGTTGCTCACTCTCCAACAAAACCTGTTCTGGGAGGGACGGTCAGGATTCCTTTGGGCCACGGGCACCTCTAGGGGCCCTAGCGTCTGGGACTCTGCTGGTTCTGGAAATAGTCCCGTAAGGTTTCGTGGAGATGCGTCTCCTCCGGGCGAGGAGACGCACCCTTCTGTCTTGGGTAGTAAGCATGGCTAAGCCCCAGGTGAGGTTACTGTGGTGAGACAGGCAGCTCTTTTCCCGAATGCCCTGGCCGAAAAGACCAGCCACCCACTCTAGCTGGAGGAAAGAAAAAATAATGAAAGAAGTAACAATCTTTCTCCTGGTACTGTTTCTTTCTACTTATGAACTAGAACCGCATTTTTCTTTAAACGTTAAGTATATCTCTATTCCCTGTAAATAATTTACGTTAGTTTATGAAAAGAACCCATCTGAGTACTTCCATTCTCCAACTACAAATTATCCTATATATCCCATATTATGTTTGTTTATTAATATCTGTGTAACTCCGCATGCATAGGCATCATTCACAGGTATACATGCATACATGCATACATGCATACATAAGCGCTCACACACACCACATGTCTACGTAGAATTTACGTGTACATGCGTTTTGGAAGGGCAAAGTTCTGCTTGCAAGAAAGCAACATGATCTGGAAAACCGGACAGTCAGTATTATGACTAAGTCCGGTGCTGGGTTTAACAACATTTAGTAGGCTGAGACCCTGACAATACCTTGTTAGCCTTTGGTTTCCAGGGACAGATGGAGGAAAGTTCTTAATTTTAAAAGAATTACAGAGGAGGTTGAAAATGGTTGTAAATTGAGCATAACTTTAAAAAAAATCAACCAACTTGAAATTTTTCTGAGTTCTCCTTCTCCTTTCCTATTCGCTTCCACCCCCACCCGCGTTCCCTCCACTCCATCTGCTTTTCTGGACCACCACGTTAGTCATTCGCACTCCCCTCGCTGCTCCTAGGCTGCTGAGGTGAGCGGTGGTTTGGAGCTGTGTACATGCATGGGACTGTAGTTGTCTCTGTAATCCTTCGAGCTGTTTTCTCACTAGGTTCAGGTCGGGTTTCCAGCAGGGCTCAGTCCTCCAGATAAAAGCCACAGCAGGGACCGCTCAGACTCCCATGGAGAGCGGAAATGGGGCCAGGAGAAAGCGCTGCGCAGTCACCTGGCCACTCTTGTCTTCCTGGTGGCTCTCGGGTACACTTCACTAGACCAGCGTCCCCAGAAACTAGAACACTTTTGTTTACTCAGCTCCAAGAACCACGGGCTTTATTTGTTGGGCTGACAGTCGGCTGGGGCCTGTGGGGAGGGTTTGGAAATTCAAGCACAGGTGGGACGGCTGACCGACCAGCCTCTTTCAATGAGTTAAGAGGATCAGGCTGGTGAGATCCGGTAGTAGCTTCCCGACAGGTGCTGTTCCGAGCCTGCATGCTGGCTGCTTGCTTTGTCTTTGGAGAGCAACACTTCAGTCGGCTGAGGTGCAGGTGGAGAGGCAATACACAACAGAGAGGGCCCTAGTCTGTCATCCCATTGAGTCTCAGGGCTTCCAATATGGTCCACATTGGACCCCTTTTCTTGACGTTCGAAAGAAACTTTGGTCTTTGTGTATGAAGGGAATAGTCCGTTCTGGTAAGGGTGGATTTTTCTGATGCTCCTCGGAGATGTTAAAGTATTTCTGCTCACTCTCCTCATTTGGCAGGGTTCAGTTCTACCACGAGACAGCCTTTAGTCTCGACCTCAACAATTCTCCTAGCTCTTGTAGAAAAACTTTCTCTAGTTTGTTGCTGTGAATGAGCACCAAGTACACATAACCTTTGCTTGCTCGGGAGAGACCCCAATAGCAGGTATCTAGTAGTAGGTTGGGATCTCCTATGCCTGGGATAGCTTTGCAGTGCTGGGGAGCTCTGGTAGCAGAACAGTTCCTTCTTCATCAAAGAAGCCCATTGAAGCTAAATGTGACACAGTACAGGCCTTGCTAGAAGGGGATTTTTCAGAAACATAACTGAAGGAAAGCAATAGCAGATCAATAGATCATTTATCTAAAGAAGAAACTAGCCAGGTACATACTATTTCCAGGGCCTAATTTATTTTAATTTAAAATCCTCATTGAAATTATTTTAAAATCCTCATTGAAAGGTGGCCACAAACCAGAGATGTATCCTAGACAGGGACTAATAAAACTTTGAAAGTATCTTATTCCTAACTCCCAACCTTGCAATTTTAAACAGCCATTCAGACTTTAATTTGTATCTTTCAAAAGACTGGCATGCATTCATTCATTCATTCATTCATGTACCCAGTGTAGGGTGCCTGCCTCAGAATGCGTGTTTTGGCTACTTATGTGCCATGTTTTCTTTTCCTTATTTTTGCATTTTCTCTGGCTTTGCCTTCCACAGACAGGTTTTTCTCAAAGAAAAGCATAACTTAAATCTCATAGTCACAGTCCTTTTGTTATCAGTACCCCAACACAACTCTATGAATTGATTTTGTGTGCAGTGGAAAGGCATGGGATTTGGAAACTTAAAATGGCTCTTTACACTGAGGTAGCCATGGAAGAAAAAGCAGCATCTACTTGCAATTGATTACTACAGTGCACTTTAAAGATTTTATATATATATATATATATATATATATATATATATGTATATATTATTATTACATATATATATATTGACCTTAGACTATGTATTGCTTAGAATATATGTAGAAATGTGTTTGTCTCTCACAAGAAAGACTGAAATGCATTGGGAAAGTAACCCCCAGTCTGAAGGTGTTTTTGTTTTTATGCCACAATGAGACTTTTTTTTTTCAGATAAAATGTCGATTTTTACTTGATAATAAATATATTTGCCAATCATGAAGATTTGTTTAGTTTTACTGTCAAAACCCTGCTCTAGCCACAGATACTAAAAGGTCCCTTTAGGCACTTCGACTAGTCAGGCCCTGGTTCACCTCATTCAATAGTGGGTAGCATGCTTTACAGACAGGACATGATATCTGGCATCTTGCATATGAACCCTTGTAGGAAGGAAATGCTGGGGAAAGATGAAGAATGGACACGACCAGGGGCTGTGAGCTCTAACCCTGAAGAGAAACGAACAGCTGCTTTACCTTACAAGCTGTCAAGTTTAGCTTCCATACAGTGCTTTACTTGGCTTACCCGGAGCCATTAAAACTATGGAATTAGATAGCAGTTCAGAGGAAGAACTTTAAGTGACTGCTATTCAAAGCAGTCACACAAAATATGAACCTTTCATTCATTCACGTTTTATCTAAGAGAGTCCTCAATGTTACACTTTGTTCTGAAAATCTGATTTGACTCTTCATTTCAGTATCATATGCTCATCAGACATCACCCCAGGCTGGATAAACCAGAATTTAGTGTGCCGAAAAATTTGAGGGGGAGATTTCATCAATAATTTAATCAGCAAAAGACAGAGCTAAATTGGATCATTCAAGACTGAGATTTGATAACTTGGCAGAGGAGCATGTCGGTTACCATGGATGAGAGTAGAAGGACTTCAGTGTCACCATGTTTTTCTTTGGGAAATTTCAAATGCTTTACTGAAAGCTTCTGAACATACATGATATCTATGTTCTCTTAGCTTTTATTCTCCTAGTCTGTAGTAATGTGTACCCCATCATCAATAGCATCTTCTGATATTAAGAGAGCTAAAGAACAGGAAAGGAAACTATGTGTGCTTTTTTCTTACTGAGGTAAACTTATTCATAGCATACTTTGAAGTAAGCAGGTTAAGGACCAATGGTAGAGACACCAAGAAACTGTCTCTTTCAACCTTGACATTTTACTAAGGAAGGCTTCTTCCTTCCATCTCTGTCTCTCCTCTCTTCTCCTAATCATAGACACCTTGGGAAAGGCCACCCACCATCTTTAGTACCTGCATATGTATATATCCTGAGTTCTCCACACCCATCCCTAAACAGGAGAGAGGCACAATAAATAGTAAGAACAACCCAAAACACATGAACCTGCAAGGGGGTTATCCCCAAGACAGTGCAACATCAAAGACAGTCACTGGCTCCTACAGGAGTCTACGTGGGTGTCCCCAAGACAGCACAGCATCGCAGTCAGTCACTGGCAGGTCTGTGAGACAATCGCCTTCCATAATTTTGCTTAAGGACACTGTCTTAGCATCCACAGGGTGAATAACAAATTATTAATTAAATTTATCATCTCCAACTCCTAAAGATTAGAGGACAAATAATATTGGTTTCATAAAGTCAGCTTTAGCGAAATGTTCTTTGGAGTGTATTAATTCACGATTTAACACACATGGGTTTACAGTATTTCCTAGAATTCTTTAATGAGTTACTGAGATGTGTGCTCTCTTGGAGAAAGAGATGGAAAGCCCATTGAGTTGTGCAGGATTGTGCTGGTATTCTAGAAAACCAGACTGTGTGAAATCATTGATATTAGTTTAGAAATTATAATTTTAAGAATGATTTCAGCCGGGCGTGGTGGCGCACGCCTTTAATCCCAGCACTCGGGAGGCAGAGGCAGGCGGATTTCTGAGTTCGAGGCCAGCCTGGTCTACAAAGTGAGTTCCAGGACAGCCAGGGCTAAAGAGAAACCCTGTCTCGAAAAACCAAAAAAAAAAAAAGAATGATTTCAATATTAGGTAAAAATTACATTAAGATTTAAAAGATTAATTACAAATTTGCCTGTGTGAAAAACAATTCTTATGCACACACATATGCATACACATGCTCACTTACATACATGCATGCATATACACATATACATACACTTATTAAGCTTTTAGGAACACTAAGTCTTAAAATTACATAGTCTTTCCATTATAGGGCAATATGTGATTTTTTTATAATAGAGTTTATCATACAAACAATACAATGTGTAATAACATAACACTTTTATAGGCATTACTTCATCAACTCCCCATATTTAAAATTTATTGCAATGAAAATGTATATAATTGACACACATAGAATAAAATACGCAGTGTATTGAGATACAAGTTAATTGAGCCAAAATGAGTTCTTAAAAGGAGGTCTTATGGTCAGAAAACAGTCGTTTAGTTAAACAAGGACCTATATTTTTTAAACCAAGTAAATATTTATAAAGCCATTTAATTTCAACATCTCAAAAGGTAGGCTGAAAATATAAGAATTTAATCTTTGATGCTGCTGAATATTTTCATTAATGTAGGACCAATTTACATTTATAAAATGAATAAATCCATAAGGAGAAAAGAAAATTCTTCCAAGTTTATTGTCTTCCTAATAATTAAGATACAGAAAATATTGAATTTAAAAAGGATCAGAAAAATGTTTGTTGGGCTGCATTAGTACATGAGTTAATGCACCCTTAGCAATCTAGAGGCATGAGTACACTGAAGACAACCACGAAGAGCTCATGATCCAACCCTATTGTCTTATGTCAATCATCCCACAAAGATGATAGAGCTCTCGCCATGGCCCTTCCGTGCTTCTGATCACATAAGTAGTGTTTACATGTTCATCCCCAATCAGCTAAATATTTGAACTCTTTACTGAAGCTTTCAATAGTATTCTTAAATTCTGATTCAAATATAGCTTTTTGTAAGAAGTGATGGCCATATTTTAATAATAATATATCCTACTAGGTCTTTTTATAAGGTTAAATCTCATGTGTGGAGTATATTTTAAATTTTAGAATATTAAATATACCATGTAATTATACCTATTATATTCTATATAAACGGATGTATGTAACTTTACAAAGTATTCTGTGTGCTTTGCCGGTATCCAGTAAAGTGACGATGCTTCTAAGTTCTTGCATGTGTATCTCAATCAAACAATTTTTACATTAGGCTCTACCTAAATAACACTTTAGAAATATTTGAAAGGAAATAATATGTGGAACACTAGTGTCTATTAACATAAGCAAAACCAGCTCCGGGTAAGGTGGGTTTTGTTTTGTTTTGTTTTGTTTGTTTTTGTTCTTTACATTTTGTTTCTTTTCATTCTCCCGAAAAGACACAACAGTAAAGGGGTGCCTGCAATGGTTTTCTTATTCTGGGCTAAGATTGTCCAGAACAACAATAACAAAACAGTGCCCCAGGTGTTCCCTTTTCTCTGTGAAACTCCTGAGTGTTTCAACACGGAGCTGAGTGAGCACACAGGAATATTTGTGAGGACTGCAGATTCTCAGCTTGCGCTGTGTAATAATAAGTCTTCAACAAACTGATTCACCTGTATGCACTCATCGCCCTCGTTGGCAAATTTAAGCATTGTGTACAAGTCCTGTAGGGGAGAATGCTACTTCAAGGACACCTGAGGAAAATGTCACGTCCGCAGAGGTCTTACCACAATACCCTAAGCAGGGTACATGCTTGAAATAATTGTGTCCCAGTGTTGAGGTCTGCTTTCTCCTCTTCTGCCTTTTCTTGGTTTTGTTCTCCTTGGTTCTAATGAATTATATTGCTGTATTTCAGCTCTAATGAAATATACTGTTTCTATATTTTAACAGTATCATGTGTATAACTAACAAGAATATTCTCCCCACTCATATTTCTATATAAAGTCTTTTGTGACTTTATATACTAGGCAGCCATTCTAGCTATGTGCAGAGCACACATTGAACCTTATTAAAACCCTCGAGGAATTGCAGTGAACAGTTTCTTGACTCAGCACATGTGGGTCTTGAAATGATTGCAGGAAATAAAGGGACCATGGCTTGACACCCAGACTCTGCATTACACAGTCACAACATCAGAGATCATCACACTCATCTAGGAAACGACTTAAAGCGCAATAGGTCTCAAAACGTAATTCATTAAACAATTCACAGAAGTAGTGTAATTTATATTTTCAGTATCTTAGGTGTGTTTATTTTTTATGGTTTTAAAAGATTGTTTTATGTAAGAAATTATAACTTTCCAGGCTTTTGAATTTTTCATACTTGTGGAATAGTAACAAATTAGAATTATCTAAAAAATATTTTAAAAGCCTCTCTCAATACCTTCAGGGCTTGAGAAGGATCTATTGTCAAATTTACTAAAAACAACCTGCTATGTGCAAATACAGAATTACTGAGGAAGCAGGGTAAAGTTTCTTAATCTTGAAATAAGTCATTCCGAGTGTACACGCAGAGGTCACAAAAGGTCATTATATGTTCTTTTATTTAATCTCAGTAGTAAAGACTGAGAACAGTCGACATAGTAGACATTGAATTCTTCACAGTTCTGTGTAGAAGAGTCTGTGTTTTATTTTGGGATTTTTTGTCATCCTAGGTATTTTGGAAATATTTGCTGTGTCTCAGGGGATTGTAGGAATACGAGGAGTTTTCAGCAACAAATTTTTAGCGATGTCAAAAAAAGGAAAACTCCACGCAAGTGTAAGTAGAACCACTTTGTGTTTGTTGGAAAGTGCTCCTCCGGCTTTACGTCCGTAACCAAGCGAAGAGATTGTTTTTGAAATGAGTGGATAAGATAGACAATCTGCCTAAGAAACTTATTTGTTTTTTCTGGTAAAATTATATGTATGAATAACCAATTTTGCATCTGTCTGTGAGTAATTATTGAAACATTTCTCTGTTTTGCAAACAAATAGAACCTTCAAGGCTCTAAAGGGTAAATGCACTTGTAAACAGCCTTTGCAAACTGATCGCCATTGTTAGTTTTCTAGAGAGCCCTGCGTGAGACTTGTCACAGGGGTGAGCTATTCCGTGGCCTCACATAAACTTTACATTTGGTGGCATGTGTGTTTAATAGATAGAGGAGTTTTTAATTGATTTTACAGATTACTGATGATATCAATTTGAGGTCTAAGTAATATCATATATTGCCATGTGAGGAAGTAAAGGACAAAAGCGACACCTGCCAAGCCTCTCACCTCCCAGAGAGAAACTGCGCTCCCTCGCCCGAGGAAGCAGGGGGACTTCTGCCTTGTATTTTTTATGTCACTTCAATTATATTACTTAATACTAATATTGCATTCAAAAGTTTTCTTCAGAGTGCTTACACATTTTGTAATCATTTTAAAAATTATTTGTTTCTTAGCTTTTACTACATCTAGATTCTGTTTGTATTAGTGTATATGTGTCACACTTAAAAGTAACCTAAGGTTTTTTTGTGATGAAAGAGATTTTTCTTAACACTATGTAAATTTAAGAGGCGGTTACTCCTTAAAGTTAGTCCTTTAATTAATAGGAAATGAATAGCTGAATATTTCTTTTGTAATTTTCAAAGTGTACAGGGAAATCTAACTTATGGGTGAAATCAATCGACACCAGCTCCTTAGACCTTACTTTACAGATCTTTAAGAACCAACTAGAATCCCACGCTTTTCTATATGGAAAGCTTCACAATGCCCTTTCTTTTGCATCCGAAGGAATTAATAACTTCTTTTTTTTTTAATTTATTTTTTTTCAACTTTTATTAGATATTTTCTTCATTTACATTTCAAGTGTTATCCAGAAAGTTCCCTATATCCTCCCCCCTCCCGGCCCTGCTCCCCTACCCACCCTCTCCCACCCCTTGGCCCCGGCGTTCCCCTGTATTGGGGCATATATAGTCTGCATAACCAAGGGGCCTCTCTTCCCATTGATGGCCAACTAGGCCATCCTCTTGGAATTAATAACTTCTGAAGAACACTATGGCTATTTGGAATTTTGTGAGATGGTAGATAAAAAGTCCTTAGGACAGCAGTTGGGGCCCTGTGAGTTTTTAGTCAACAGTGTGAATTATTAAACGCAGTAAGCTAAACATAATGTAATGTTGCAAACCAGCACAATCTGGGATTAATGAAAAGCATTTGTTAAACTCTTTAGTCATTAATTTCAAGAATTATAAAAGCAATTTTTTCATTTCTGTGTTGTTTGACTCCAGTGAGTACTAACAGAGGTGTTTTTTTTTAAATGAAGGCTGTAACTAAACAAGTAAAAGTCACATTTCACTCATTTCTGTGGGAAAAAATCAGACATCTCTCATTTTGTTAAGGATAACATTTGATCACTAAAAAGTCACATCAAGGTTGGAAAATAATGACTTTTCCTTCTTCTGCTTTAAGACTGTAAAGCCTCCAGAGCCTCAGTATCCTAAGATACAAGACAAGTACAGAGATCACCTCTTAAGGCTTTGTCTGAGGAATGAAAAACTGTAACACTGAAAATGTTCTCATCTGCGTGCTAGTGCATACAAAAATAGACGGAACTCGGGCCAGCGAGAGGATAATTGCCACAGAAAGCAAAGTATTATAAATGGATGCCAATTAGAAGGGTCAAGCTGAGAGGTTAGGATACATGATTCCTCCGTCAAATGCAAGTAACTAATTTCTAGAAATTTGACCCAAATGTCTAAGGACGACTGGTGGAAATAATGCAGATAATGCAAAAACAGCATCTGTTATTCTTCCTCATGCTGGCAGGCCAAAGTTATTTCATGGGATAATGACTTTTAAACAGTACAAAGCAAGTCCTGCTCTTGTCACTCAATGGGCTTCTTGGACATAAAAGTCATTCTGATGACTTTGAGCTGAATGTAGATTAAAAAAATTAAACCCCACAATTGTGTCCAAACCTCCATTCTCTTATCTGAGTTTATTAGCACCCCCCCAGATGGAAACCTAATTAAATTATGAAGTGATTTATTTTTAAAGAAGTCGAGTTTAGAAACAGCATTAATCATAGCAATTATCGGCTTTATGCCCAGCCACTTTGTTTTCCTGTTTTCACTGTACTGGAACACGTTAAAGAAACGCTCTTCTAATGTTCAGTGTGTTTACCTGCCTTGGTTTTGATGCTTACAGAATTATAGTATCACCTAAACTACTAACCCACACTCAGTCACACGTAGCTGGTGAGTTGCTTTATATTAATAACCCCGCAGTGGCCTTAGAGAGAGAGCATCTTTCAGCTTCTTCATCTTAACTGAAAGTGAGTTAGAAGTGTAATGTAGCCAGGTAACTCTGACAAAAATGATTCCCCTACAGCGGAGTGGCCATTTCAATCCAGTTCTGATAACAGAGCTTAAGCTGGCCACCAGGCTATGGTGATGTAGTTTCACAGTTCTGCAAAGGACCTTCCACTCACATGACCTCATCACACACTGAGGCAAGAAAAGAGGCTGGAGAGGGGTAGCTATTTCCCTAAGAGGCTGGAGAGGGGTAGCTATTTCCCTAAGAGGCTGGAGAGGGGTAGCTATTTCCCTAAGAGGCTGGAGAGGGGTAGCTATTTCCCTAAGAGGCTGGAGAGGGGTAGCTATTTCCCTAAGAGGCTGGAGAGGGGTAGCTATTTCCCTAAGAGGC
>LR753379.1:181499-223883 GCA_902729485.2 Mus minutoides | reverse complement strand
GATTGAAAGGAAACTGTGTCCTCTTCAAATTCCCTCTTTAGATATCCAAATGGTTTGCAGGCATAAGTTAGTTTAAAAGATAGCATTTTATTTAGGAACAAATTACATTGTTTCCATGTGCTTATAGGAATTATTAATATTACACCATATGTCAAAAATGAAGACTATGGCGGACCACTAAGAGCATTTATAGTACTCTGTTAATAGCAAAGAAGAGGGGAATTCTAGACCATATGTGTAAATTAATTTCCACCATCTCACCTTCCCTTGGATTCAAAACATTTATTTTGGCCCTAGCCTTTTCCCCCAAACTCTCCAGTACTTGATTTTAGTCTACAGAGGAGGAGATAATGTCTGCCACAGAGCTTTACACAGACATATCCATTCGGTGTGACATTGTGTCACTTAGGGAACCCCTCTCAAGGCTAACTTTCAAACTGCTTGGTTCCTAAAAATTCCTCAAGCACTGACTGCTACTTTTTTTGTGGGTGTGGGCAAAGATGGCAGACTGCAGTGGCCTGTCCTGAGCAGCATGAAGGAGCACGCAGGCTGGCGCTGACAGAATTGTCCCGTTTGTCAATGTCAATAGGAGTTTTACTTGAACCTCCTAGAGTGGACAGGTGGTGTTGAAGCTCTCACCCCATCCCCTCATCTGCGAGCTCCTCTCCTCAAAACCATTCACAGATTCCAAACGTGCAAGATAGTCATATTCCCACTGTGTGAATTTCCCAACACGCTTGGAAAGAATTTAATTTAAAATAATATACTTTTCCATACAGCCTATTGTGATGTTGGTTTTCCCTCCCCCACCTCCTCACAAGATCCTCCCCACTTCCCACTTCCCCATATGTGTGTGTGTGTGTGTGTGTGTGTGTGAGAGAGAGAGAGAGAGAGAGAGAGAGAGAGAGAGAGAGAGGTAGTGAGTTAGTTATGGGCTGAAAGTTTATGGTCTTTTTGTCAAAATCTGTGAGGAGTTCTGGACAGTAGGAGAGCCTGATTGCTTCCTAGAGAGGCAGCAGGGTTACTCAGGGTATCACCGTGGCTCCCATTAGCTGTCTCAAACTGTTCTGGATGAAGGCCCTTGCTGTGTCCTCTCAGGCTTTCAGCCTGTCGCCGTCACGTTTGGGGTCTTTACGGAAAGCCCGCCACAGGACCTTTGTGGCTTTTCCGACACAGTTTAGGTGTGAAGAGTGAACACCCGGGTATGCAGTTAAGCCCAATTCCTCTCCACTCTTGTGTCACATTATCGAATATTCTGCATTTTGCTTTTATAGTTGAAATAAACAGGAACAATTATAGTGGCTGCCTGAAGTGGTGACTGTGTTTTCCATGAGACAGTGTGTACAGAGGTCTTACTGTAGTGCCATTATCACTCGCCATTTAAACAAATCTTCCAGAATATGTTCTCTGGCAGCTGGTGGGTGATCACCAATGTCTCCTTCTGATTTCAAGGTCAAGTATCTTCGGCTCCTCAGTTATTTAGATTAGCCTAGATCCTACTCACCAATTAGTCCTTCTTTCTTGGGACGTCACTGTTCGCACACACAACAGCCTCTTATCTGCTAGGTTTTCCTTTTGCCAAGGAATCAAATTTGAAGGCAAGGTTTCCAAGCTCACACTGGCACGGGTGTGTGTGTGTGGGGGGGGCTTCCTCTTCTCATGGTCTTCTGGTCCCTTTGGAGTCCTACAGTCCATTTTAGTATGGAAAATTCTAAATCTTGGGAAAGTTCGAAGTCATGTGTGCTTCAATGTTTTCATGAAGTATACACAATAGCTTGTTACATATTGGGAGAAAAAAAAACAAAACACTTAACTATCCAGAGAAAGGCATGTGGTCAAATGGTTATTTTCTTATGTCTCCGGGTTTTAGGGGATCATGTTTGGAAGGAAGGCTAATTGCAGAGTTTACGAAACAGGCTTGGAATGTGTGCTGATCAGCCCTGAGTGAGGACTAGAATATTCTCCTTTCCTGGGTTCAGAGGGTGCCAGCTGGCTAGCCAGTCTGGACTGGACGTCCGGCGCTGGGGGGCAGTGAGTGAGGAGCCAACAGCCCCCCAAGCTCAGCATGTTTAGTAAAAGGGGAAACAGAAAGACCAGAGCAACACTTAAAATTATCTCCTAGAAACATAACCTATTATAAGCCCCACTTCCTGTCACAACCACGGGTTCTAGGTATAGAAATGTCATTAGCACAGTAAGAGCTCACTTCTATGTAAAAAGGAAAGAGATGGTGATTTGCCATCCAGAATGAGTTTGCAGTTAATTTTTAATTTTTAATTTTTCCTTCTGTCAGGTTGGTGAGAAGGACTTTGTTGAAGAAATGTGGGGAAAATGAATGGACTTGTTGATTCCAAATACAAGTTGTTTAAAGCAGGTATAGCACGCCATCACTCTGATGGCTAGGGATGGTGCTTAGCAGTTATCAGTCTTTAAGAATGGAAGAAATTCAGAGTAAGTCGTCTATACAAATGCGAGGAGACAAGTCTTAATTTTCAGTGTTATGGAAAGAACTGTAGTCTCAGTCAGGAAATGAGAGCTATGTGTCCAACCTGGTCCTTGAAACTGTGGAACTTTAGGTGGACAGTGTCTTCACTCTTCTGACTCAAGGCCAAATAATCGTATCTTGATTATTGCAGGAGGTAAATAATGCAGGCTGGTCATGGTACCTAGAGTAGTGCAGTTTTACAGGGCTATTAAAGACACCAGAAATCAAGCTCATGTTTTCTACCCCTGGCCTTCATATTCTTACCTAGCCTCCATCACTCCCATCTAGCTGCTGGTGATTCAAGTCCAAACTCCCATTTCCCGCTTACTAAAATAGAATCTCTAGAGATACAGCCGGGGGAATAAGCATCTTAAATCTGCTCTACGATTAATTTTTTAAAAGTTATATTGACGACCTTTAATTGTTTATTTTGAAGCCATTTAAATATCTGTATAAAAATTTTAAGCCTTCTGAGGTTATGTACAACTAAACCATAAATCTGCTCTCTGATTGATTTTTTTTTTTTAAGACAATTCCTGGTTGGCTTTTGCTGCTGTCTTACTGGAATGGTTATTATTAAACCCAATAATCCCTTGGCGGCTCAATAGGTATAATGAAATAAGAGAATGATAAGATGTTCCCTGTCAAGCAGGAGCTATGGCCCTGCTGGGATAGCACAGTAGGGCTACCATGGACCTCCATGTGACATACATGGCGAAGGGTAAATGGCAGCTCCTTTGGGCTCACATTGCCCTAGATCAGGACACAGCTATACACAGCAACACTGGTAATAGTAAAGACGGTAGCCAAGCATTACTGAACGTGGGCAGAGGAGCCTGAAGCCGGGATCCATACAGTTAGAAAACTGCTTAAAGCACACTTTGGCTGATACTTGTTTTTATTGCAGCAGAGAATAACATTTTAATTATTTGAACTAAGTTAGTTCTTTCTCGAATTTATAACTTTTAGGAGAATGAAGGCAACCAATGAAAACATGCTAAAATAGATAAGAAAATGAAATGCCTTATAAGTTCCGTGTGTTAGGTGCCCTCTATCCAAATTCACTTCTATTGACATCTCGTTCATGCACTGCATCTTCATCTGTCACTGTACATTCTGAGCACTGGTATGTGCTTAGCTCTGGCCTGGAGCTAGAGATCCTTGGATTCAGCTTTCCCAGTGCAGAGACTACAGGTGTGGGGCAAGAACCTTTAAAAAGCTCCATAAATAAATCCATAGTTTAGAATGGATTCCACATTGGGAGAACACACAGTAGAATCAAAACACTACTTATTTATTTACTTACTTACTTGTTTGTTTATAAATTAGCCCTCAAAGTATTAGAGTTCACTGTTTTCAAGGACAACTTGTGATTATTCATTTTCCGTTTTTTTTCTCTCAATCCCGACCCCTCCCTTGTGATCATGTGCTAACCCCCACAACCACTTCCTCTCCTACCTTTGCTACCACTCTCATCTTCTTTAACTCCCTCCCCCTCTTCTGGTCTCCTTTCTAACTTCAAGGCCTGTATCCACTCCTACCTCTCACTCGAATTAATAAAAAAACACCTAAAGTCTCAAGAGAACACATGAAGTTTGTCTTTCTGTGTATTGCCTATCTAGCTTATATAATACTCTTCTACCAAATGTCTGAAATGTTCGTGAGTTCACTACTCTTTACAGCAGAATAAAATTCTACTTTGTATAAGCACTGCACTTCCCTTACCCATTCTTCTCTGGATCATCATCTAGAAAGGTTGCATTTTCTTGCTACTGTGGATAATACAGCAATGGAACTGTAAATGTCTCTATGGTGGGGTGCAGCGTGGTGTCTGGAGAAGCCCAGGGTCATACAGCTGCGTCCAGATAGATTTCCATGGTGACCACATTGTTTTACAGTCTCAATAGTGCATAAACTTTCCTCCTTCCTCCATCTCCACCGTCATCTGCTACCATTTGATGTCTTGATCTTGCCCTTCTGACCGAGATGAGATGAAACTCAAAGAAGTTTTAATTTGCAGTTTCCCAGTGGCTAGTGATGTTGAATGCCTCTCTCTCTCTCTCTCTCTATCTATCTATCTATCTATCTATCTATCTATCTATTGACAACTTGTATTTCCTTTTTGGAGAATTGTCTGCTCGTGCCCACGTATCAACTGGCTGTTTGATTTTCTTGGTGTTTAAGCTTTACAGTTCTTTGTATCTTCTAGATACTACCTCTCTGCAGCATTCTGCAGGCTCCTTGATAGCTTTCTTTGCACAGAGAAACGTTCCAATTTCAAATGATTCCATCTGCTGATTATTGGGGTTATACTATTCCATAGACTACTGGAGTCCTGTTCAGGAAGCTCTTGCCAGGCGCTATAACTTGAAATACATTCCCTATCATTTTCTTCTGGGAGTTTCTGCACTTTGGGAATTCAGGTGAGGTCTTTGACCCACTTCACGGCTATCTTTGTGCAGCGTGAGAGATATACTTCTAACTTATTTCCTTTGCAGGCAGAGTTCAGTTTGGCCAGCACTGTTTATTGATCCCTTTGTCACAAATTAGGTAGCTATAGCCAAAAGTCCAGCCTTTGGCAATAACAAATTCTTGCTTTCTCTAGCATTGTATGTATCCCCTCCCTCTGTGTAATGATTTGGATATTTAAGCAAGCATGATTTAATTGCTTAAGTTTTACTTGTTTTGACAGAAACAGTAAATTGCAATAAATTAGTTGGTTTGAATATTTCACTTTAATGTTCAACTCAGGGCCTCTTGATTGTAACTTGTTTAGACGCTTGCAAAATGAAAGAGAAATACACAGATGATTTAATTCATTAAGGAAGACTGGAAGGGCTTATGTGCCTATATAGTGTTTCTCTGCAGAAGCTGCCAATGCCCTAACATTTGGCTATACAGTCAGCAACAGTTATCAAATCAATTAAAACATATCTGAAACAAAGATGGGGATAATCATGTTTTCTATTTTTCTTTCTTTGATGAGACAAAGTCTCACTGAACTCCTGTTCATTCTCTCAGTTTTTCTCTTCTGAGTGCTAAGATGACAGCTGTGTGCCCTCCTGTCCAGCAAAGACGGGGATCTGAAGTATTGCTGCCCTAGTGACAGACAGTGGGTGAATGCTAAACTTATGGCTGATTTCAGTGGCTCATTCAGCATTTGATTTGCCTGTCTATACTAGACCTTTGATAATGAGAACACCTATGGCCACTTCACTCTAACCCCTTAGGGAAGTAATGCATGCCTACCATTTAAAAACCACAATCTTCATTGGAAAATGTCCTATAATTTAAAGGAGAATGTAGCATGAAATTCCCTTAGAAATGCTCAGAATGTCATCATCAACTTCCCCCACCTCCAGGACTCAGGGAAAGATGCAGAAGAGGAGGCAGAAGGAGTGTAAGAGCTGGAAAGTATGGAGGATACATTTCAAGGAAACAGGGTCTCCAGACACAACAGGACAGATGCACATGTGAACTCACAGAGACTGATAGTATGCATAGGGCCTGCACAGGTTAAAGCCAGATGGGGGCACAGAGGTGAGAGGGGATTGGACACAATCTCTCATTCCTAACCCAGAAACTGTCTCCAAATGACAGCTTGCTTGCCAAGAAGAGTCAGTTTTCTCCAGTGGAGTCTCACTGATGTATAAATCACACTTAAGGGCAGGCCTCATGCACCAATGTAGACTCACACAACATGAACTCAGGGGTACTTTTGTAGGAATTTTTGTTTGTTTTACTTTTATTTGGTTTTTTTTCTTGTAATTTTTTTCTCATATTTCTTGTTTGGACACTTTAAAAAACCTCACTGGTCTTTTGCTTGTGTCTTATGGTTTTTGATTTTGTGTTTTTTATGGGTTTTGTTTGTATATGTTCCTTGTGCTTTTTCTTTTTGTAAATCCTACGCTCTTTTACTTGCTTGTTTGTTTGAGAGAGAGAAAGAGAAGAGGCATGGAGTTGAATGGGTGGAAGGTGGGGGTTATGGGAGGAAATAAGGGAGGGAAAGTAATCAAAATATATCATTTGAAAAATTTATTTTCAATAAAAAAGTAAACAAGAAATCACTCTAGAAAGTAATTTTCCAACTTTTTAAAAGAGTCGTTGTATCCACTTTGGTAAATGTACACGTACTATGCTAGGCCCAGGTTTCCCGGTCATTTGGCTCCTGAGATGTTCCACACTGACCGATGCATTAGAGATATTCTGTTTAGTTGCCATTATGTCTTTGAGAAGGTGTGAATAATGACAGCAGCCGTCAGTCCTTCCAGATGAAGCTAGATTTTCTAATGAGAAAGGCCAGGGAAAGATTTGTTCAAATAGTTCTGGTACGTCATAGATGGGGGATATTTTTCAGACAAAATACAAACTAGAAGTCGATTAAGAAAACCCAAATAGTCTGATTCTCTTTACTCCAGCTTTCAAGTGGAAGGGATGGGGAGCTGCACACAGCATACAGGGCAGCAGCACGGTGTTACCTCTAAAGGATGGGCTGCCTCAACAGCCACCACCTTTGAAGGACTTTCTAATGAACTTCAGAGCATGAAACCTTCAGAGTAGAGAAAGTCTCTCCGCTGAATAGTTTTAGAGGCTGAGTAAGTAGATTTTCAGTCTAGGATGGAATTGATACATTTTTTAAAGATATGTTGTATATGCATGCTACTATGAACATGTGCATGTGCATATGTATGCGTCCGACACCTCCTAGGAAAGATGACGTGTCTTTACTTACTTAGAAACCAGGGGAGTAAACAAGACTAAACAATGCAGCCCACTTCAAAAACCTACTAGCCAGTGTGAGCCCTTCTTATCTGGCAACTTTGTTAAATAAAAAGAGTTGTATTGTTTGAGATGCTAAAGGTTAAAACCAGGTCCTCTCAGATACTCAGAGTCTAGCACCAACCCGTTTGCTGCTCAGGCCTGTTATTCTGTTATTCAGGAAATGCACTACAGCTTTCTTGTCCTTTTGTGGAGTCACAAAGAGCTGAGATGTTTAAAATTTTTATTTTAAAGTGTAACTGCAAGCCAGGTGTGGCACACACCTTTATACCTTTAATCCTAGGATTTGGGGGGCAGAAGAAGCAGGTGGATCTCTGTGACCTTGAGTCTAGCCTGGTCTACAGTCCAGGACAGCCAAGGCCATGGAGAGAGCCCCTATCTCAAAAAAACAAAACAAAACCATAAAAACAAACAAACAAACAAACAAAATCTACCCTCTGTCAGAAGATAGTTTCTGGGAGTTTAATTTCTAGGAGTTTGAGGCTAGACTGATCTACATAGAGTTCCTATCCAGCAAGGGGTATATAGTAAGACTTTGTTTCACAAAAACCAAACCAAACCAAACGAACAAACAACAAGACATTAAAATCATAAGTATGTTTAAGTGGGAAAGCCTTTTAAAGAGCTAAATAGCTATAGATAAAGTTAAATTGAATTTATAAAGAAAGTCTCTTTAATAAAAACTGGGAACAAATAATGTACAGCATTATTATAAGGGTCATGACAGCACCCTCTCTGTAGACACTGGCTGGCAGTTTGGGAATTAAAGACAAGAATAGATATAGATATAGATAGATATAGATATAGATATAGATATAGATATAGATATAGATATTCTTCATAGCCATTGCAAAGGCACTTGCTTGAACCTAAGTGTAAACACGAAGGAGACCGCTGGGTAGCTGTGACACAGGCCTTCAACCTCAGCACTCTTGAGGCAGAAACAGGCAGATCTCTGTGAGTTTGAGGTCAACCTGATGTATAAAGCAAGTTTCAAGGTAGCCAGGGGCAAGACTTTAATCCTAGAACTCCAGAGGCAGAGCAGAGATAGATAGATATCTTTGAGTTCAAGGCTCTGGCCTACAGAGCAAGTTCCAGGCCAGCCAGAGCTATACAGAGAAATGTGTCTAGAATCCCTGTCCTCATTTCCCCAAAACACAAACTTGCGGCATCTGTTACACAGAGATAAAAATGTTAAAAAACACTCCAAAGTTAGTTGTGTCTTTGGATTTGCAGAGGTAAATTTTGTTTATGGGAGTGTTATTATTAATTGATTTGTGTACTTTTCCTTGAGGGTCCAGACGTGCAGAGAAAAGTTGGGTATTATTAGAAAAAGCAAGGAACAGAACATTTTCTACACAGATGCATACCACAGCGGGGAAAGCCACCCGTTATTCTCAAACCCAGGAAGTCTTTGCAAATGGGACTCTCTGAAATTGTGAGTCTTGTTAGTCTGCACTAGTACAGGAACTCCTAAGTCATTCAAGGTTTGGGGCTCTCTTATGTTTGATGGGAACTATCAATCCCTTTCTTGGGAATATGTGTTGGTTCACATAGTGGCCATGTAGGCAGGGCTTCTGCATAGGAGCCAAAGGATAAGAGCTTAAACAGTAGTCCCAGGTCATGGTAGGAAAACCGGAGTTCACTGGCACTATCCCTCTGTCGTATACCTCCAGACAAGCTCTTTTGGGGCTGGCACCGGCTTGCTTTGTCAGCCCTGTCTCTTGTCCTTTCTGCCATACATCCCAAGTGGAAATCACACTGCAGCACTAGTGTTTCCAGTGTGTGCACACACACTCATGTTCCCCAGGGGCTCTTTCTCACCCATACACCATTTTACTACGGTCTCACGCGTGACACAGCCACAATGCTGCGCCGCTCTCCTGCGCTCCCACCTACCACCTCTGCTGCTGACATTGTATTCCCTGTCCACTGAGGTCACATGACCTCTTATCATCAGCTGCACCTTGATGAACTCTTCCTGTCTACCTTTCTGGGCATCCAAGCTAGCTTGACTATGTGGGTGTGGATAAGACGCAGGTGAAATTTTGCCGATGACTCTTTTTCTTCCCGGCATCAGCTGTAATTTCTTGAACCACATATGTGAAGAGATATTTTTTCCTAAAGAACTTTTAACACATGCAATATTAATAGAGCCATATGCCACCACTCTCTCGGCATCAAGAATCACACTGATAACACTGAAAATGTATGCCTGTTTGAAAAGAATCACATGACCCTGCTAACTGCATCCCTTGTGGGAACGGGGCCCTCTGCTAACACAAATGCATGTTTGATTGGGCAGTTGTTTCTTAGGAATCAATAGATCTATTTTTTTTATGACTTAGAGGGGAAAATATTAAGTTAAATTTTAGGTACAATTTTCAAAGTATTTTAAAAACAGTAACAGTATTTATACATATTAAAATGAGAGTTCGTAATGCTTAAATAGTTCCAAGTATTTGTGTTAACAATGATACTGTCACCTAAGCATAATGAATAAAAATTATGTTGCAGAGGTAACTTAGGAATATATATAACTCACCCCGAACACACACACACACACACACACACACACACACACAGCTAACTTTAAAAAGAATACATCTTTATAAAAGGGAACAGAATAAGTATCCCAAATTCATACAATTTTTGGATTTTCAAGACTTCATATTTATTATATGTTGAAATATTGTCACAACTTAAATGTTCTCTTCCCCCCCCCCCACCTCTAGGCCAAATTTACAGATGACTGTAAGTTCAGAGAGAGATTCCAAGAAAACAGCTATAACACCTATGCATCTGCGATCCACCGAACTGAAAAGACAGGCCGGGAGTGGTACGTGGCCCTGAACAAGAGAGGGAAAGCCAAGAGAGGCTGCAGCCCACGGGTCAAACCCCAACACGTCTCCACCCACTTCCTACCCAGGTTCAAGCAGTCGGAACAACCGGAACTTTCCTTCACGGTTACTGTTCCAGAAAAGAAAAAAACACCCGTGAAACCAAAGGTGCCCCTGTCGCAGCCTCGCAGAAGTCCCAGCCCAGTGAAGTACAGATTGAAGTTTCGCTTTGGATGATGCTCGCCCGCCCTGGCCTTGTGGGAAACCACTCTCTCTACTGGTGTCATCGGAGCCCTGAAGGAAACTTTCGGATACAGCATCCCTCTGCTGTGTCTACACGAGTGGAAGTCAGGTCATTTGTTCCGCTTTGACTGGAACTAAACTGCTTTCTAAATTTTAAATAGAAACAGAAGTGGGATTCTCTGTAGCGATCCAGGGAGCTCATCGCTTCAGATCACTAAGGTTATAAAGGCTTCGTGATTTGAGGATGGTTAGCATTCTGCATTTTCAAACCAGTTTGATAGCCCGGGACTACGTATTTTTTCTCATTTTTACAGATCAACCAGAAAGAACATACATGATACATGTTTATTTTTGTTTTCCAAAGAATATTTTGATGCAGATAAAATATTTTATAAGCTTTTGTTTTTTAAGGTACCTCAGCATTGAGCATATTTTCTTACTTTTATTATTTTAATTAACTTGACACAAGCAGTTGATTTATTGCTGTTCATGGATTATAAACATTTTGATAGTTTGTGTGGTAGGATCTGGATCTCCTTTGTGTTTTTCTCTTTACTACAGCATCGTTTACTTTATTTTAGCTATACCTCAAGTCGTATAAATTTAGTTCTACATTTAAAAAAATTTTTTTAATATGCTTTCAAAGCCCCAAAAGGCTCAGTTTGGAGGTGTGCATTGTGTATAAATTTATGGCATTATCTGGAATCTGGCCACATTAGTGGCTGGGCTCATGATCAGAAGGAGGGAAATATGAGGATGTTTTGATGGCTTTAAAGGCTTTATGTAAAGAAAAGGACAGAGGCCAATGCACACTGAGTGTGCAGCGTCTGTGAAGATTTAACTCTGTCTTTTGCTTCTTCTCCTTTTATCTGCCCCCTGCCCTCATTCACGAACAGCTGAAGGAATAAGTTTTATTCTGTCCATCAAGCATACACTTGGAAACTGGAGTGCTTAAAAATACTTCTATAACTCCCTGTTATCCTTCCTGTATGGACGGGCCTACAGGGGGTAACTAATCAGGGTGTGTTTGTGTGTGTGTGTGTGTGTGTGTAGCTGAAGGAGATGAGTCACTAACCAAGTTTTCATGTCAAGTCTCACAGTCAAAAATACTTCTATTATTCAGTCAAGTACCCTTTGAGCTTTCTATTCTAAAGGTAATGACTGGAATGAGTGTGTCTGGTCTGCTCTAAGAAAACCTGATGTACCCTAGAAGCACCTGCCCTTGTGACATAGGAGCTTGATTTGGGAATTTGATGAGCTGAAAATGACACTTCATTCTCAACCCAAATTCCAAACCCTGAACGGAAATCACAGGAAGTTTAGCTTACAAAGAGTTACAAAATGTATTTTCTTGGATAATCATTTTTGTGGAGATCTATGAAGTATAAGTGTTCACCTTATGTTCCTAAATGCTGCAATAAAGAGGTGTAGATGACTATAGATGTGTGTCTTTCATAGAGCAAAAGAGTTCACGCGAAGTCTGTGCTTTACACTCTGGTATATTTGAGGGATACTTGTCAACGCTTTACTTAAAATGAAGTATGGCTTACTTTGGAACACCAACAGTTAAGGCACATCAAAACTGAGTTTAGTGGCACACACAGAAATTGTATTATTTTAATGCAAACAAATTGTACTTGTATATGTTATATATAATATGCTCAGAATTAAAGTCAATAAGGTGACTGAATATCACACTCAACACATAAAGTAATGAATTGCTACAAATTTTAATTAGCATATACATGATAATTCTCCTGATTTAAATGAGACAATGGTGTTCTGCACAAAACAAGTTATGTCAAACTCCTATATAACTGCCACAGGACCCTATTAACACAGGACCATAATACAAATCCTATTCTAGTTTATTTAAGAGTCTTTTTTAAAAAACTGTGAAGTATTTATCAAGTTATTAGACTGCACAAAGAAGCAGATTAGTAATCTTGTTAGTAAATGGGGAAGGAACAGATGATAGTTAACATATTAGTATATATCAAATCAGCTGAACACCACTGTGCACTAAGCGTAGCTTATCTTGCACTTTGAGTTTGATTTAATTAACATATGAAGGTTAAGTAAGGAGAGCTATCCAATATGTAGCATATACAAGTCAGGACTCATTAACTTCAGAATTAAAAGCTGCACTAAAATTGAAAATAAAGTAAATTACACTTATCTGAAATTTACTGGCACTACATGGTTACATTTAATTAATGCACAGTTAAGCGGGAAGCTCCTACGTTAAGGGGATCATGTACAGATAATATGCATACCTACAATTTCTTCTTAGAATAGTTTCCTAAGAGAGACAGTGGCCATGAGGTTTCTGACTATTTTAAAATAACTAACCTATGTCACCAGTCAATAATGCTGCCTGATTACGATCTGGTTCGCCCCATAGTGTTAATAATTTAGGAAGCCAATTTGTGCCAAACAGACATAAACATCAGACGGATGCATCAATTGTACCAGTTGTTTTATTTTTGTTGTTGTTGTTGTTCACAATATTTGTTGTCTGAAACACAGAGACAAAGAAAGGATTCTAAATAAGACGGTCAGCATGAGTGTTCCCTAATCAACCTCTGCTCCCTTCTAAAGAAACCAATTATGAAGAACTGTGAATGCAAAACACCTCTGTCCTTTTAGCTGAATTAGAGTGGCCCCGCAGTGTGACTTTGTATGACAATAATAAAAGATACCAGCAGGAGTCATTTCCAGAGGACACATAGTCTAGGGACAGAGAAGAAAGCACAGATTGGATAGGAAATTTTATTATAAAAATGATCTATAGTGTTTAAAAGAAAGAAATTTTAGGGCCGGGCGTGGTGGCGCATGCCTTTAATCCCAGCACTCAGGAGGCAGAGGCAGGCGGATTTCTGAGTTCGAGGCCAGCCTGGTCTACAGAGTGAGTTCCAGGACAGCCGGGGCTATAGAGAGAAACCCTGTCTCAAAAAAAACAAAAAAAGAAAGAAATTTTAAAGTAAAGTATAATGGCTCTCAATTTTCTTTTATTATACAATTTAATTGCACAAACTTATGGTAGAAATAAAATTTTCATCTCATGAAAACAGAAACAATATTACCTCCAACTTTGAGCTCTTTGCCCTATTTGAAAGTTCTGGAGAGAGAAAAGACAGAAATCGGTGGAGCCTGTGTTTAAACCTAATAGTCAAAGGCAGTGGCTCTCAACCTTCCTAATGATAATACTGTTATGGTGACCCCCAACCATGAAATTATTTTGTTACTACTTCATACCTATAGTTTTGCTTCTGTTATAATTCCCAATTGTAAATATCTGATATGCAGGATGATCTTAGGTGACCCCTGTGAAAGGGTTGTTTGATACCCTCAAAGGCTCATGACCCCCAGGTTGAAAACCACTGGTCTTATCAGTACTAGATCATTCAAGTGTGCCTCAAGTCATCAACTGGCATTTAAATGGTTACAAATTAAGAAATATGGTAGTTAATAAATCGAGAACTCTTCAGCATCTTTCAGCTTACTCTTTTCACTTTTGACTCATCGAAAACATTACAAATTACTCAGTCCCAACATGACCTCTACCATTTGATCTTTAACATCATCTTCAGCTTTATTACCATAAATTGTATGGCCTTTAAAACATTGACAATCCTGGTTATGTTTCAAAAAGGGACATAGCTCTTGTTTAGATCTCACTAGTAACCTACATCAGGATGAAATAGGGCAATCACTGGGGGGTTGGGGGGGTCAAGTAAGAAATACACATTTTTCACTTATTCACTTTACATCCTGTTCACCTCCCCTCTCCTGGTCATACCCTCCCACAATCCTTCCCTGACTCCCTCTCCCCTTCTCCTCTGAGCTGGTGGGGTCACCCTGGGTATCCCCCTACCCTGGCACATCTAATCTCTGTGAAGCTAGGTACATCCTTTCTCATTGAGGTCAGACAAGGCAGCCCTGCTAGAAGAACATATCCCACATTCAGGCAACAACTTTTGGAACAGCTCCCTCTCCAGTTGTTTGGAACCCATATGAAGACCAAGCTGCACATCTGCTATCTATGTGAAGGGAGGCCTAGGTCCAGCCCATGTACATTCTTTGGTGGTAGTTCAGTCTCTGAGAGCCCCTAAGGGTCGAGACTGTGTTGGTCTTCATATAGAGTTCCTATCCCCTTATGAACTGCAAATCTTCCTCCTATTCTTCAATAAGAGTCCCCAAGCTCCATCCACTGTTTGCCGTGGTGTCTGTATCTGTCTGAGTCAGTTGGTCGGTAGAGCCTCTCAGAAGAAAGCCATGCTATACTCCTGTCTGCAAGCATAACAGAAGATCATTAATAGTGTCAGGGGTTGGTGCTTGCCCATGGGATGGGTCTCAAGCTGGGCCGGTTATTGGTTGGCCATTCCCTAAGTATCTGCTCCATGCCCTGTCCCTGAAAGGAAATACTCTTATTTTTAAAAGACAAATTCTTATGTTTTTGTTTTGTTTTGGGTTGTTTGTTTGTTTGTTTTTAATTACTTGGGATAGAAGTCAGTGGAAGAATGTTGATTAGAATTCAGAGAGCTCTGTGTTTGATCCCTAGACTTAACAATTGGCTAAGATGAAGACTGGATCAATAGACTCATAACATTGAAGTCATACCAGTGAGATCAATATTTTGTGGAAAATATACAGAAAGCAATGGTTGGAGCAGCATCATTGGTCACATGATGATAATTCCATGTTCTATAAGCCTTCAAGGAATGTATGAAGGGTTAGGAGCCAATCTTTCTTGACATGATTCCTCTGAATAAAAACAGCTCATCACAAACACCCAACCACATTTTCCTTCTTTACTGTCAGCATCACAAACACCCAATCACGTTTTTCCTTCTTTACTGTCAGCATCACAAACACCCAACTATGTTTTTCCTTCTTTACTCTCAGCAAGGTTTCTTTGAAGTTCTAACTTGCAGAAGACACCCAGTTCGTGAGATATGTTTGATTTGCTCAATTCTTTTTTTTTTAATTTTTTATTTATTTACCCTTCAGTTGTTGCCCTACCCCCCATATCTATCCCCTCCACACACACACAGTTCCTCATCCCATTCCTCCTCTTCACCTCCAAGAGGGCGCTAGCCCCATCAGATCTCCCTCGTCCCTAGGGCCTCAAGGGTTAAGTGCATCTTCTTCCACTGAGGCCAGACCAGGCAGACCTCTGCTATGCATGTGCCAGGGGCCTTGGACCACCCTTGTATGCTCCTGGTTGGTGACTCAGTCTATGGGAGATCCCTGAACTCTATAAGGTTAGTTGAGACTGCTGGTCTTCCTATGGTGTTGCTCTCTCCCCTTCAGCTTCTTCAATCCTTCTTCCAATTCAACCACAGGGGTCCCCAACTCCAGCCCAATGGTCTGATGCAAGTATCTGTCTCAGTCAGCTACTGGTAGGGCCTCTCAGAGGACAGCCATGCCAGGCTCCTGTCTGTAAACACATCATAACATCAGTAATAGTGTCAGGTCTTGGTACCCCACCATGAGATGGATCCCAAGTTGGGCCACTCATCTCCTTTCCTTCAGTCTCTTCTCCATTTTGGTCTCAGAACTGCTTTTAAGCAGGAACAATTCTGGGTCAGAAATTTTGACTGTGAGTTGGTTACCCAGTCCCTCCAATTGAGGCCCTGTCTATCTACTAGAGGTGGACACTTCAAGTTCCCTTTTCCCAATGTTGGGCGTTTTGACTAAGGTCACCCCCATTTAGTCCTGAGAGTCTCTCTCTCCCTTGGTCTCTGGTACGTTCCAGGGGCCCCCCCATGTCCCACCTCCGAGGCTACTTATTTCTATTCATTCTCCTGGTCTTCTTACTTGCCCAATGGTTATTCAATATAATCTTTGTGCTCTCTTATCCTTACATTTTGAAAGGATATTATCTACACTTATTACACTTTACAATATGACATTAGGCAAGTCTTTCATCAGAAAGCTCTTGTGAAATTCTCTTAGCTAGTAGTAATTTTGAATATGTTTCTGTGACATATTTTGTAGAGATCAGCGGATATGTGACTTATCCACAGAGCTTACTCTACACATATAGATCCAGGTCCCTGGAATATGCTAGCTGCTCAAAAATTTTAGGATGAAATCAGTTGATGAGTAGCATGTATTTGAGGAGGTCTATCCCAGGTAAATGAATTTTATGTTAGGTATAGGATATCTCCTTCAGTATGCATGAGACACCCACTCTCCCTGGCATTTTACTTACACACAAATTGTGAGAGCAAACTAAAAATGGCAGGCATTAATGAGCTAGTTTAGGTACCAATACATTAGTTAGCACGTGACACTTCAGTGTCATTGACCATCATAAAAATAGGTCACTAGGCAAATACCAATGTTTTTGCTGTTTGTAAACCAGAGAAGCTGTCTAGTGAACTGGACAGTAGGTGTCAGTGGGAGAGTGGAGGCATTTCTCTTTCAGCAATTTATTTCTCGATGTGTTTCCCTTTCTCAGATAAACTCTCTGAGAGGACTGAGTTTTTCTGTCCCCTACAGTGGAGATTAGTGAACGCATAATCACACGGTGACAGGTCCTGTTCCAATGTGTTTCTCATTAAATTCTCTGTCGTTCTCTCTGTGGGAAACTGGGAAATTTATCAGATTTTCATACAGGGAGGTGAATTTCTGCTGAGGAGGCAACGTGACTGCTTTTACTCTCCAGAGAGCAATTACGGCTGTGCATCTGCCCGCAGCCCTGCACTTTACGGCTGCTTTCTGCAGAATGTGTGCGTGCATTCCACACGCTGACACACGCTCTATATTTACATCCTCTTTGTAAAGTTTGAATGTTGTCCTACCTCCACAAAGGGCCCCCCCCCCCGAGAACAAGGGGACCTGCATACATGATTAATTAATGTATAAAAATATACTACTTCTGCAACAGTCCCTATTTGATCAGAGCATGTGAAAAGAAATGAGTTTAAATTTTTGAGAGGAAGCCAGCATACAAGCAGTGCATCTTCCAATAATGTCGATTCTGATTTTTAGGGTTTTTTTTTTTTTTTTATCGGTTTGGTTTTTTGGTTTTTTTTTTTTTTTTTTTTTTTTTTTGTGTTTTGTTTTTTTTTTTTTTTTTTTTTTTTTTTTTTGCATGACGGATGCATTGCAATGGGGGTGAAGATGTGTTTTTGTTTAGTGAACATAATTTAAATCATCTACAAGACTTCTACAGGGCTGGAGAGATGGCTCAGCGGTTAAGAGCACTGACTGCTCTTCCAGAGGTCCTGAGTGCAATTCCCAGCAACCACATGGTGGCTCACAACCATCTGTAATGGGATCTGATGCCCTCTTCTGGTGCACCTGAAGAGAGCAATAGTGTATTCATATACATAAAAAAAAAAAAGACTTCTACAAATATCCTTTGAGGGCTGGAGTTCCTGCAAATGACATTTCGGAAGGGAAGACATGCTACTTGTATCATTGAGGATTAAAATAGGGGTTGCCTCTGAAAGCTCATTCTCACCTTGGAAATGGTGTTGTCTAAAACTCAGTTTTCACTGTGGAGGAAGGGAAAGAGGGAGAGAGAGAGAGAGAGAGAGAGAGAGAGAGAGAGAAAGAGAGAGAGAGAGAGAATGCTGAAATAAGCAGCTCTTGGCGCAGATCACAGACCACAAGACCTCTCTCTTTCTCTAGTTCTGAGAATTTAATGTTCAATGCTATTAAATCAACTCAGTCAAACAAAACTCCAAAGTCCAAAGGAGCCAATGATGTAAACTAAATGAATAATGGTTTTCAAGGTTGCTAATACTGTATGTTAGACACCACTAATACATCTCAAGCAAACGCTCAATGCCCAGTTCACCACATACCTGGCATCACAGTGAGGGTTAAGGGATTAAATTAAACACAATACCTGCTTGAAGAAAGCTTGCATTGCATTCTTGTTTATATTATCATGAGAGTGAATCCTAGCCTTGGAATGTTATAGCCAGTTCTTAGTATATTTAAAAAAAAAAAAAACACACACCTTTTTTTTTTTTTTTTTTTTTTTGCCTAAGTAATTTAAGGTTAAGATATTGTTTACAATGATGGACTCAAAGCCTAAGTAGTTGGTTAAACTACCTATTTTGGAAGTAATAGCTAAGTGACCTTAGTATTCCCTTTTAAGAATGCATAGCATATTTTCCACGTTTATTGATTTACAGGATATTATCAAGGGTATAAGACTGTCCTATGCTTATTTAAAGATAATCAGGCATCATGAGGATATTGAAAATAGTACCTGGCTTTTAAAAGAGTGACTTCAGAGTCCATCTGTTTTAGAAAATAATTGACAGCGAGAATTAGAAAACAAAACAAAAATCAGAGTTTCTCTGAAAGTGAAAAAACAAAACAAACAAACAAAAACCAAAAAAAACTGTGCTTCCCAGAGCCTCAGTATTTTCAATATGGAGGTGTCTGCAGTGCAGAAACAGGTAGAGAATTAAAACATCAGGAAGTGAAATCTGGCCTGGAATCCACTGTAACTTTCCAGCTGCTTTTACCTGCTTGCTGCAGGGGAAAAAATGTTAACAATTTAGCACATTTTAAATAAAACATCACCTCCCACTGTTGGTCTTAGGCAAGGGATTATGTATCAGACTCCCTCTGAGAACAGCTGCTGCAGTTTGGACTGCTGGGGTTAGTGCAAATGAACCTCCCCCAGGACGTGAGAGGGGGCTGACAGATGCTGCTGAGGCTACCATGGGTGTTAGAAGCACCTTACCCCGTGGTTTCCGCCAGCGTTTCTCTCACATTGGCTTGCTGTCAATAAATATTTCACGTTTCCTCCCCCCCGCCCCCGGGGGTGTGCTCAGAGGACCACCCTGCAAGTAGCTGGCTCAGTGGTCACAGTTTCATGCCGTGGGCGGTGAGTGGGTGTGGAGCCGGAGGCAGGATGTGCCGGCAGGATCCGATGCGGTTAAAGTTTGGGATCGCTAGTCTGGCTTTAGGGAATCTGGAGCCTACTCTGTGTCAACACTTGTTCAAGGAGGAGAAGCATGTCCACCAGAGGATTAGCATCAGGCATCAGCGTGACTCACGGAAGGCCTCCATTAGGAAGGAGACATTCATAAGAGGTGAGGTTGCGGGTTAAAAGAGAAATGGAGGCCTCCCTAGGAAACATATGACTCTTCCATTTAGGCAGGTGACTCAGTTTTCAAAGGACTTCAAAGGTATTAAGAGGGTCTGTTTCTCCTCCGTTCCTTAAAATAGGCCATCGGCTCTGTATCAGACAAAACAAGTGAGCCTATAACAAGCTGAACAATACAAGGATTGACCAAGAGTTTGGTTGCCTAATGAAGAGGCTCAAAGGCAGAAGAGAACAGAAGTGAGCCTACATTGATTTGAGGGCCTGACATTATCTACCCATCGCCCTGACAGAGGCAAGCGTGGAACACATTGTAGTTTGATTAGCTTGTTTAGTTGTTCTTTGTTTTCCACAGACATCAGTAGAGACCAATGACAAGCCCAATGACTCACTAACTGTTGGGGTACACAGAGATAAGTAAGACATGGTCTCTCCCATCTAGAAGCCTTAGTCAGGGTTTCTATTCCTGTATAAAACATCATGACAAAGAAGTTGTGGAGGAAAGGGGTTATTCAATCTACACTTCCACATTGCTGTTCATCACTAAAAGGAAGTCAGGACTGGAACTCACACAAGGCAGGAACCTGGAGGCAGGAGCTGATGCAGAGGCCATGGAGGGGTGTTACTGGCTTGCTTCCCTGGCTGGATGGGAAGTTGGAAAGCTCTGCTGTGTGGAGGGGCCGGACTCTGTAGACAATCATGCTCTGACTGTGGTAGTTGCTCCCACCACCTCACACACTTGAACAGCCTGTTCTGTTCTCTTAAGTTTCCAAATACATTCAGCCCCCTTGATTAACTACGTGGGTAAATCACTCAATGGAGGCAGAAAATTTCCACAGTGTTGGCATTCAAACCTTAGATCCTTTGGGGTGTGGTCTGTAGTCCTGTGACACATGTCCGCTAGTGGCTGAAAATACAACTGCTCTAAGATGTGTCCTTGAACTTTAGGAAAGTGACTTGGCCCAGGTAAGGTACATACCCAAGGGCACCCTGAGGCCACAGATCATCTGATTGAGAGCTACAGTGGTTCAGTCTTGGTTTCAGAATTCACTGTTACTGTGAAGCCATAGCAGCTTCAAAGCAACCACAGCATTAGTTAAAGCTCAGCGGCCACCATGCCCTGGGTCTCACTGTCCTTATGTCTGTCTCTTTCCACTTACTTCCAGGTTGACACCTTGAAATTCTGAGAAAACAGCCAATTTTTTAAAATGCAAATTTAATGTAAACATCGAATGAGTACAATAGTTTTTATTTGTCTCATCTGAGAGATGGACTGGACATACAAGGATCTTTGTCAAGAGGACTCCCCAGTAGACCCTCTGTGCCATTCTTGGCCTTAGTGTTCCCAGGAAACCAGTTCTCCAGGAAGCCTTGCTATGCTTAGTACAAACAGGGGTTACCCTGAATGAAGGAAGAAGACTTGGAGCAGAGTTAGAAGAGAACCCACGGGGTACCCTGTTTTTATGTTTAGAATAGAACCCACAGGGTACCCTGTTTTTATGTTTAGAAGAGAACCCATGGGGTACCCTGTTTTTATGTTTAGAAGAGAACCCACGGGGTACTCTGTTTTTATGTTTAGAAGTCAAATTTGACATTCTTTTTTTGTTTTTGTTTTTGTTTTTTTGAGACAGGGTTTCTCTGTGTAGCCCTGGCTGTCCTGGAATTCACTCTGTAGACCAGGCTGGCCTGGAACTCAGAAATCCACCTGCCTCTGCCTCCTGAGTGCTGGGATTAAAGGCATGCGCCACCATTCCCGGCCCAGCTTGACATTCTTATATATATTCTTGTAAGCGATCACGAATTCAAAAGCTGCATTGTCTGCATGGTCCTAAAATGTTCCTTCCCGAGGCAAGACATGTGACTGCGGCATTAACTCTGGCTTCACTGGCACAACAGGAGATTCTATGTATGCCACACATCACATGAAAGCTTGTGTGTTGTGTTTTCCAAAATCACGGAAAGCGTGAACTCAGTTTAGGGCTTATCAATGCTTCTGAAAAGTCAACCAATGTCGTTGGTCTTTTTGCTCCCCGCCCACACGCCTGCTCCTTTTCTCTGGTTAATACCTTCTCTTCTGACTGGCTTTGGGGCCTCAGGTCTCTCTCTCTTCAGCCTCAGCCCCCTTTCTTTTGTCCTGCACGCAGTTTGTGATTTCCTCTCTGCCTTGCTCACCGTGTGCGCGATTATGGCTCCCATGTTTAAATCCCCACCCTCAACTCCCCTGAGCATGACTCACGCTTAATTCTTGTGACCAGATGACGTAAAATCTCAGGCTTCTACAGTTCAGTCAACAGCATGATGACTTCCTCAGGACTTTGAGCAAGACATCTGGGATCATTCTCCTGTCTTTTTCATTTTGCTCACCACCCTCATTCAAGCTACTAGTGACAACTTTTATCTAAACCCTCAAAATAAATAAATCCTGTCCCTTCTGTCAGTCCTTTATACTTGAGTCTAAAATACTCTTATCTTGAGTTTGATGTATTGATTCAGCCTTCCACCTGCCTTGCCTTCTTATTACAATATATTTTCAGCCAAAGTGAAATTAGTAGCATAGAAGTTGTTCATTATTTTTATGCTCCTTGGGCCCTTACCTCATTCTCCTGTCATGTCTCTCTTTGGTTTCAGGAGCTCTGTTTTAACTACAGATGTTTAGGATGCCTCTCCTCTGGTCTTTCACTCACTGCACCCTCTCCCCAGAGATGCCTGCACTGATGATGGTTCTGTTTAAAGTGTCTCCTCCACCTACTCCATCAATGTAAGTGGAGGTCTCCCACTCAGCTTCTTCATGGCAACAGAGTTACCAGTCCCTAGCAACATAGTACAACTTAGTACAAAGGAGGTAACCAAACTTTGTTGACAGAATAAACTGAACACACATGTTCTGCTACAACACTTGTTTTTTAAAATGCTATTTCCTTCCGACTTGATGCTCTCGAGAGCAGTTGGAGCACAGTGCAAGCCAAGCCTTTCCAGAGTACAGTTTCACCCGTGAGAGTCATTAGCAGTTTCAGTTGGGCTAAGCTGAGTACACACTGTATGCACACATATACCTCACAATACCAGTGAGCCGTATCTGTCTGCTTTGGATGGCACAACTGTCCATCTGCTTTAGCCTTGTGATGGACCGAATGAACTGTATACCTCCTAACATTCATATGTTGAAAGCCCTGGCTACCAATGCAGATATAATGATATCACAGAGACAACTAAGAATACAGGAAGTCATAAGGTCCTAATTTAAGAGGACTCATGCCCTAAGAAATGTAGGAGGAGACATAGAGCTTCCTTTCTGTCATGTATAGAGGAAAATCACTTGGGGGTAAAGTTCTATTCTAGCCATTTGCAATCAGTCAGTGTTCCTAAGCACCTCCCCAGCCCTCTTTCTTACTGTTACTGTAAAGAGGTTGCCTTTGTCATATTTAGTATAGCAATTCATGTTTCTTTCATCATTTGACATATTCAAAACATTGATCACTATTTTAATTAGTCTCCTTGTCCTCTTAACATCTGTACTCTTAATCCTATTTTCCTATAGGTCTTATGATTTCTATGAAAAATTTTGCATGTAGCAGTGGCTCTCAGTAGTTGGTGTGTTGTGTTCTACAGAAAACAGAGACTACTGTCCTTTTTTTATCCTTTTTGAATTAGAAAAACTTACCATCCTTCCACACATGGCGCAGAAAATGGAAACTTAAGGCTCAGAACCAGTTTAATGCATATATTCTGTGGCATACCTTCTGAAATTAATTTCCATTATAAGATTATAGAACAGCTTTCTTCTAGTCATCTCCAAAGTTGCCTACTTTGTAGTGATGTTTACCAAGCACAAGGAATGAAGATGTAAGATAATTAAACCCAACGTCTGCAATTGACAATACACTTTAAAGTGGAAATTTGGTAGTACATCCTTGTTACTGGGTCCAAAAAAAACTGTGTTAACAATTGCCTGACACATACTCTATTTTATTTTAGGTTACATACACATTAATTATTAAATCATATCAGTTTCAAGTTGTATAGATCAGCAGCAATTAAAAATAAATACATTAATATATAAATAACCAAGATTTTTCTTTTTGAGACAGCCTCATGCATCTTATACTTGCCTTGAATTCCTGATTCTCTGGTCTCCATCTCCCAAGGACTGAGATTATGGGTGAGTTTCACCATGCTAAGCCTTAACCACAGCTTCAAAAAGCCGCTTTGTCTTATTATCAGATAGTATTTATCCTATTTACCATATGAAGACTTGCAAAAGGGACTAGAGGGGACTCACAGGTCCTCTGCTGTCTTGTGTGTTTGTCTGGGCCTCTTCCTTATCTAAGCCCCTCTGCTCTGAATGCACTCACTGTAACTGACAGGAGCAGACACTGACGCTGCAGTAGTTCTGCTGCGCATAAACTACGAAGGTCTAGACATCTTGTTGGGGTTCGACCTGATAATTTATAAAACTCTCTAGAAGTTTGAGCTGGTATTTTTTTTTCCTGTTAGTTATCCTCCAGGCCAGTTTCTAAATTGGGTCCATGTCACACTGACCTTTTCGTTCACATCGTGCATACGTGCATAGGACTGTGGAGAAGGCTTTGCTCCCCTTCCCTAACTCTGCAGGTATCTGCAGGCTCCCATTAGAAAAGACCTGGTAAACAGACATAATTAAGAGAAAGTTATGAGTATAGTATATGTAGGTATTATCTATTTAACATAAAATAACAGACTACTCTGGGGGAGGGGAGAATGCTAATAAAACTTTGTTAGCTTAATTATTCTAGCTAATTGAATGAATATAAAGAGCATCAAGCATTTCCTCGTCCCCTCTGCTGCTTGGTGCACATTAATTCGTAGAGGTCTTTCAACACTCTACTCTGGGTACCAAGAATCAATGATTCTAATTTAAAATCGACTAAAACCGTAAACTCTCCTACTAGATTAAACTTCGCCTTCATCTTGAGTCTCTTGAACAAACTACATGATACATTCTAATATGCCTTCTGTCACTCTCTTCTACCAGCGTTCATTTCAGTTCTAAAATGCTTTCTGCTTCCAGTCTTTCTCAGAGTGAATTTCTTTTTTCTTTTTTTCAAATTAAAAAAAAGGGTGGGTGGGGGGGTGGGGGGGAGGAAGACAGCAATAATAGAGTGTCATAGAATAGCTATAAACATGACCATCAACAAGACAAAGTAAAAACGCATTCACACATAGGAAGTTGGGATAGGCTGGTACTACCACACTCTCTAAATCTAGTCTTTTAGAAAAATATCATGAAAATAATTGTCAGCGCTGTGCTCAGTCACATATGGGACACCCACATTTCTCTCTCCCTACAAAGTTCAGGGGCCATATCAAAGGAAGGGATGGAAGGATTGTAAGAGCCAGAGACGGAGGAGGGATGCAGCAAGGTAGGATCTTCTACACACGATAGGATCCCTGACCTCACAAACTCGCAGAACCTGTGGTTGTCTGTCCAAAGCCTGAACAAGACCAAGCCAGTAGACATTCTAGCATGGAGTGAGAGGAGTTCATGAGCCTCCGTTCCTACCTGAGGAGCTATGGGCCGTTGATGGCCTCTGGGCAGGGCAGATTTCCTCAAGGGCATGGCTCATGGTAGGTTGAGCATACTTAAAGGGATGCCCCCATACCTTGGAGTATTTGGCAGGTCAAAATGGGTTTTAAAATGAGGATACAAAGTTGGTGGGGGAAAGGACATAGGATTGGATTCGGGAGAACTTAGGGGGAGGCATAACGCGGTGTGAATTCAATCAAAATACATTGTATGAAGTTCTCAAAAAATTAATTACATAATTTTAAGACCCTCATTAAATGGACTCACTGGTTGTAAACACCTTGACTGATTAGTTGCCACATTAATCATTATTTAAAGTTCTCAGTCAAAAGCTCACTACAGAGGAAAACCATGGCAATAGTGCTCAGAAGTGACCTTACGATGTGACCTTGAGACCTCAAGATTGAATGTTTGATGACATGACACACATTCAATAAGAAGTTATTCACTCAGAAAACTTGGTCTTGACTCTAAGAGGTTTGGCCAGACTCATTTTTGACATTTCAAGAGTCGGAAAAAAATGAGAGCAGTATTGTCAGCAACAACAATAAAATGAACAAGACTGTTAAACTCTACAAAAGATGGCTTGTTTTGTCTTCAAAATCCAGTCGGAGGCAAGCAAAAGGTCACTTGAACAAGGACATACATATTTTTAGCAGAAGTTATGACCACTCATGATTCAATGTGAAATGTGTCAAATCTGCCTGATAGACTCGTATGGCTATTGTGCTAACTGCGCTCTGTGTGTGTGTGTGTGTGTGTGTGTGTGTGTGTGTGCCTTTGATGCGTTCCTATTCATGCTAAAGTGCAGTCAGAAGTGGTGGAGCTGCGGTCACGGCAATGGGACACACTAGGTATCTTTCTTCTAGGACTCTGAGTCAGTCTCCACAGTGGATTACTAAACACATTCCAGAAATCTCATAAGTTACTACTGCTCTAAAAATGGACATAATTACAGATGAGCAAACCTACCGCAGAGCCTGATGTAATCTTTAAGCTAATTAACACAAACTATTTGCAACTGGCTTTTACTCCACTTTTTTAAAGATTGCATATATGTTACTACAAGTTCATAGACCTTCCCATTACAGACAGGGCCCCCTCCCCAGCATCCTGAGATCCAGAAAGGAGAGACTGACCTTGAGGGATAGACAGAGCAAACTTCCAATAACTGGAGTTGTTTACTTCCACCAGCACCAGCCAGAGGAGTGGGAATCCTTTTCAAATCCCATTATTTTAAGGGTTTACCATTAGATTCCTCTGGGTGTGGGACTACTAAGATGTGGAGCACGCAACACCTAAGATCCTTGAGTGCAGCAACAGCAGTGTTTTTATTGCTATGCGACCGGCAGCTTTCTAAGGTGGTGAAGGTGATGATTCATCCCTGAAATCCTTCCTTTTGGGACTGACTGAATGTTACTAAATTCTTGAAAAATAAACATTTTTTTTTCTGTCCAAAGGTGCTCTTAACTCAGATATTATAGCCATAGCAAGACTTTCAGGTCCGAAAGGGTTTCCTTAAAGAGCTATTTGTAGAGTGTCCTGTCTTTATGTTCATATGAAGGTGGTCTCTGGTATAAGCCAGAGAGTGTGTCAGGAGCTTTGACTACAGAACCACAGATTGTGTAGTTTTCCTTCAGGTTGGACGTGAGTCTGGAATACTGGGTCAACCTCCCAAGATCTCGAGGCAAAGTTTACAAACTGGATTGTTTTGGTTATTTTCCCCCCTGTCTTCTTCAATGCCACACAGAGTTTATTCTTTCTGTTTTAATTGCTATAATATGTCCTTGAGACTCTATAACACATACAATTCAAAACCTTAGTTCCCTCTTTTCTATTGAGACGGCTGTGGGAGGGAAGGCTTTTGAACCAAGGTTCAGAAAGGGGTGGGGGGAGAATTAGGAATTAGATGTCAATTTGGTTAGCTGAACTGGAACACAGAAAGTTTATGGTTTGCATGCTTGTATATACAAGAGATGCCTAGGCACTGAGGATGAACTCGACCAAATCAAAGCTGCAAATGGATCACGGACATTCGTTTAGTTACTCTTTCTTCTTGTGTACCTTTCAATGGGCCTTTGATCACGCTGAATCCTTTTGTTCATTCTGATCTTTAAATATATATGAGAATGTTTCTTTCCAAACTTAAACTTACGGCTATGTTTACATATGCTTTTATATCAGGGACTCAAATCACATTTACTTTTAACATCCAAGAACCAGAAAACAAATTGCAGGCATCAATTGTCACAAAGTCCAGCTCCCGAAGCCTATCTTTGAGATACCTCCATCTCATTATAATTTGACCTGGTCTTACTTTAGGAGTAGTTGAGAGAATATTGCTCTTTTTTCTTAGCTGTCAGGATTCAGTTTGATCCATCACAGATCCCTAAAGCTATGTAGGGAGCTCTCTCCTTAACTCCAGTGGTTTCATTTCTAAGCATCTGTAATAGTCCCTGCTGGGTTCAGGGAGAGTTTTGCTTGCTCTGAGTGTGAGATCACGCCCTCGGTAATTACAGTGAGCGTGCCGTGAAAATATGTGGTGAATATAATGTCAGGAAATCATGCAAATTTTATTATCACCGGTGAAGTGGTGGCTGGTAGAGAACTTGTCAGTATTTTCAACGTGAAGCCTAATTACCTTGATTTACTTGTACTGCCATTCATAACCTTGCTGCGATGTTGCTCCTGACAGCGCTTCTGCATTTTACAAGGAAGAAATAACGCCATGTAAATAATTTAAAAACAATAAATCATTTAGAGTGGCTTTAAACCAAAACCTAATGCAGTAGCTGGCTGAGTACTACTTGACAGGTAGCTGGCACACAGAATTCATCTGTGTCTAGGAGGTATTTACTCCTAAATTCCGTAAATGCGGAAAAGGCAGGTCGGAAAAAGACCGAGACCCGAAGCCTATGAGCGCATCCGCCCTTTTACTTTTTGGACGCAGTATGGAAAATGGGGAAATCAAACTCTAATCAGGGTCCTACTTCAAACATAGATTTGCTGAGTTACGCCAGGCAAATGACTAATTAAGGCTGCTTCTCTGAGCAGAGCTGGCTAAGCTTTGGAGAGGGGGTATCTGACTTGCCCCGGGCTGCATCGCCACTTCCTCCTCCCCCATCCCAGAGCTGCAGGGGAAAGGACGGAAAGGTTGGGAGCCAGGGAAACAGGGCTGGCAGGTAAACAGCTCCGGGAGGGCAACTCTCTTTTCTCTCTGGTCATTTCTCCACACAAAGCAAATAATGAAAAGCAAAAACCCAACGGACGAAGCTTCTACTTAAGAAGAAAGGTAGGAGGACTCGCTTTATGCCGGAGGGAGTGTGGGGCTGCCAGCTGCTTCTGGACAATTGCGTTCCTACTGGGTGCCAAGCAAGTCATTATCTCTTTTAATCCTCACAACAATTCTCTGAGGTAGGTATGACTATCCCCTTTTACAGATAAGGACAAAACCAGAGTTAGATTAAGTAATTTGCCTGAGGTCACCGGCTAGGGAGTGACTATCAGGATTAAGTCTGAATCCCTCTGACTCAGGCAACACTCCCTCCATCCCGACTCTGTTCCCTCCCCCACAAGACTACTTCTTAACTCTGGGAATTCACTTATAATTTAGACAAGCCTTTGACGTTGTCCTAGTGGAACCCTTCTGGTGATAAAGCATTCTGAAGGCCACCCGTCCCGCTCTGTCTCTACTTCCCAGAAAGGTGTCTTGGCGGGTTCTGCCCTCTTACTGCCCAAAAAAGGGCACAGGTATATGTGCTTAATTCAGGTGATAACACAGTTTCTTCTATGCTGATTCCATTGCTTGGTATCCCCCCCCTCCCACCATCCCAAGTTCCCAGGCAGCTAGCTGTCCCCCCTTATCCATTTTTCTTCAGGAAAGACAGAGTGTATTTGCTGTTCCTTTCAAAGCACGAACATTTGAATAATTTTTACCTTAAACTACCTTTTTTTACCGTGGTTCTGAGTTCTGTCTGCCTAAGACCCACCTCGAGGGCTTGCTCTCTGGTCAATCAAAAATCCCCAGTGCCATGCTTTGGCTCACCGTAGCTATTAATAAATCTTAGTTCGTTTTACATGGAAAGTTTCCAGCACTGTACATATTTCCCTCACAGAAGCAGATGGTCCTGGCCTCTCAGATTGAAGATTTAGTCTGCCTCCGTTTACCTTTAGTGGTTTCCTTGAATATAGAAAATTGTGGGGTTTTTCCTTAATGCTTATTTTATTTATTTATTTATTTATTTTCCCCCTTGTTCCGGTCAACCCTGCTCGCTCCGCTCGACCCCCGCTCACTCTGGCCAGCCCCACTCACTCCCGGCCGCTCCCATGCAGATCCCCGCTTGTTTCAGCCGGCCCTGCTCACTCCAGTCGGCCCCGCTCGCTCCGATCGGCTCCACTTGCTCCGGTTGGCCCCGCTCGTTCCGGCTGTCCCGCTCCGCTCGCTCCGGACAGCCTCGCTCGCTCCGGTTGGTCTCTCCGGTCCAAGGATTCATTTCCTATTATTCTTCATAAGTACGCAGTAGCTGACTTCAGACACACCAGAGGAGGGCGTCAGATCTTGTTACAGGTGGTTGTAAGCCACCATGTGGTTGCTGGGATTTGAACTCATGACCTTTGGAAAAGCAGTCGGGTGCTCTAACCCGTTGAGCCATCTCACTAGCCCCTCCTTAATGCTTATTAATCTGTAATTTTGTAAGCAAAACTCTAGCATATTTGTGCCTATTCATGTCTACATGGCAAACGAAAGTACTATGGGCAATCATGGTTGTTCTACTGTTATAGAAAGCACTTCATTTCATAAACATTTGAAATGTTTTGAGGAAGAAAGTTTTGTTTTTAGATAAAACCCCCAATTATCTGTTTATTGATACACATTATTTGTTCAAAACAATGGGTTTCATTATGAAGTCTTCATACTTGTATATAATGTACTTTGACCATGCTCACTCCATATTACCCTCTGTTACCCTCTCTCTTCAGATACCTTTCTTTTCCTAAGTCCTTTGTGGTAAAGACTCAAAAAGGCAACTGTCACTTGTTTCCCTCATATGCAGGATGGAGATTTATTTTAAAGAACTTCACTCCTGGGGTGGTGGTGGTGCATGCCTTTAATCCCAGCACTTGGGAGGCAAAGGCAGGTGGATTTCTGCCAGCCTGGTCTACAGAGTGAGTTCCAGGACAGCCAGGGCTATACAGAGAAACCCTGTCTGGAAGAAAAAAAAAAAAGAACTTCACTCCTAAAAAATGAAGGTGAAATGACAGGGACTATGAGTGCAGACTTGCTGATGCTCGCGGGGACAGTGTTTACTGGTTGTCAGTCACTGCTGAGGGCCTTGGGAGCTACTTAGAAAGGACTCTTGTCTTCTGTGGTACAAGACCTTTATAGAAAGAACCTGGTGGGCTTTTATCAATGAACTGCCCTTCTCAAAGTCCCATGCCAGGACCAGCTTGTAGAGTACCTGGGATCTTGTTGGAAATGCAAATTCTCAGACTTACTCAATCAGACCCTGTGGGCAGGAGGCCTAGGGAATCTGTCTCAGCAAGTCCTGCAGAGGGTTCTGGTGAGCAAGGAAGTTGAAGAAGATGGTCTTGTGGCAACTTTTAAAAGGAAGTATCCAAAGGTTAGAATGGTGGGCTAGCGAGAGGGCCCAGGAGGGAAGGGGCCTTCTGAAGGATCTAACGGCCTGAGGTCAGTGCCTAGGACCCAGATGGTAAGAGAGGACTGACTCTGGAAGTTGTTCTGTGACTTCTATGTGCACAGCATGCTACTTATGCGCATCCAAGCTTATACCTGTGTAGGTGGATGTGTGTGGGCATAGACACACTACACTACACACAGCATGTACTCACACCACACACACACACACACACACACACACACACACACTACAGTACACACATACACACTGGGTACATTGGAGTGGGGCGTGTGTGTGTGTGTGTGTGTGTGTGTATGCCTAAGTGCAGTGTAGCCTATTTACAATAGGCTAATCAACCAGTAGATGATCAACCCTGGAGGAAATGAAACTGAAGAAAAAACAATATGCTATAAAGAGCAGGTAAAGACAAGAGATTAGAAGCTACTTCTGCTATAATACGCCATGCTCATTTACAGTACAATTAAAAAAATAAAACTTTCTTAAAATGAAAATGATAGTGATATATATATATATATATTATTATATATCACAGTTGCTTAGTCTTATCATCATATACTATCCCTTGTGCATGAGTGTCCCTGCTATGCCACCTTTTTATACAAGTGACAGCAGAGTACATTTATTTGCACAAATAATGATAAGTGTTATCATAGCACATGAGTGAAGAGTTGCAGGTCAACTTGGTGACTGCTATGATGTCATCAGGAGGCCCAGTAGTCAACCCATTATAAACCTTGAAACTATCATAGATGTAGTCTTTTTATTGATCCTAGTGCCATCAGATGGTTTGTGAATGTCTTACCCCAGGTCAGTTCCTAGACACTGCTAGTTCATTGCCCTAAGGTAGCACCCCAGACTTCTGCATTTTTCAGAGATTCTCAGCTTATATACAGTTCATATATTCTCAGTCGTAACAAACAGCTATGGTTGACTCTGTAATCATGCTGACTCATGTGTTTTGAATTTGACAGTCAGTGTTGTAGATGCATCCAAACTGGGGCATCACAGAATTTAAAGCCCATGAGAAAGAGTTACAAATATTTTCTTTCTTTTTTTAAAAATTTTTTTTCCTTTTTAAATTTTATGTATGAGTGTTTTATCTGCATGTACATCTGCATGCCAAAAAAGGGTATCAGATCTCATTACAGATGGTCATGGGCCACCATGTGGTTGCTGGGAATTGAACTCAGGACGTCTGGAAGAGCACTCAGTGCTCTTAACTGCTGAGCCATCTCTCTAGCACCTGCAGGTGTTTTCTTAAGGTACAAATTTATTAAGAATAGGAAGGTAACTGTGTCCATTCAGCAGAGTCCATGGGAGTCTTATTGGCTCTTGAAGCAATGTTTGAGCTCTCCAGACTGTAAAGATACTGCCATTGTTCCTAGATGACCTGTTATGTAGCCTTCATAAAGTTGATGGGTACAAGCTGGGCGTGGTGGCACACACCTTTAATCCCAGCACTTGGGAGACAGATGCAGGCGGATCTCATGAGTTCAAGGCCAGCCTTGACTACAAAGTGAGTTCCAGGACAGCCAGGGCTACACAGAGAAACCTTGCCTCAAAAAACCAAATAATAATAATAATAATTTATGGGTACAGATGTTCATTCTTTTTTTTTTTTTTTAGAGATTTATTTTATTTATTATATGTAAGTACACTGTAGCTGTCTTCAGACATTCCAGAAGAGGGCGCCAGATCTCGTAACGGATGGTTGTAAGCCACCATGTGGATGCTGGGATTTGAACTTATCACCTTCGGAAGAGCAGTCGGGTGCTCTTACCTGCTGAGCCATCTCACCAGCCCCAGATGTTCATTCTTAACTTAATCCAAGTGCTCCACTGGTACCTCTTCTCTGGGTGTGGGGAGAGAAGCAGAGAGCATAGAGAGAAGTCTGAGATTCAGAGTTAGAACATCATCATCAGAGGGCTGCCATGCTCTTCCACTAACAAGCTCCACAACTGGGTCAAGTAACATAAATGTCTTACACCTGTTCCCATATCTGTACTGCGTAGCAAATTTCCTCCTAATTTAAAATAAAAATTGTGTTCCTAGTTCCCTTTGTTCCACGTAAAGTGGCCACCGTATGCTTATATATTGCATGTACATGTGCATCAATATACATATGTATACTGTGCATTAGGTAACTGCACAGTCCGCTGTGTGGTAGATCTTGCATCTTTTTTTTTTTTTTTTTTTAATTTATTTTATTTTATTATATGTAAGTACACTGTAGCTGTCTTCAGACACTCCAGAAGAGGGAGCCAGATCTCGTTAGGAGATGGTTGTGAGCCACCATGTGGATGCTGGGATTTGAACTTATCACCTTCGGAAGAGCAGTCGGGTGCTCTTACCCGCTGAGCCATCTCACCAGCCCAGATCTTGCATCTTATTCCTTCAGCTTACACATTTATTAAAGCTGTCCCTCACTTGTTCGTAAGTAACACTGATATTCCAGGGCAATCATAGAAATGGCCAGAAGTATGTTTACACTATGAACCGAGAAGCCCTACTTCACCTCTTCCAGAAAGGAAAAAAAAAACAAAAAAACCCAAGAGCTACCATGAGCATTAAATTACTGATAAAAGCAAGTTTTCATGAAACAAATAGCACTGCCCATAGAAAGTAAGACATTTCTCAAGCCTTTTTCCCCCCTACTGTTTGATTTCATGGAAGGCTAGGGAGGGCTCGGCTGCTGCACATTCTTTCTCTCCCATAAATGCTGCTGCAGATACGATGCAACTCTGAAAGGTACCATATGAAGTGTATCACACAATTATTACACGCCGTTCATCATGTGGGTTTCAGATGCTGAGTCTGGTAACCATGCAAGGATCAGATTCTAAATGGAGTACCTAGCAAGAAGAAAGATATAGCTTCTATCTTTATCACCCCCCCAACATCCCTCCCCCCTACACAATCCTTCTTAAGGTAAATCTTGTAAATATTCTCTCTGTTACAGTCTCTTACGTTAATATTTCTGACCTAAGCTTTCAGAGCCCATTTCAAAGTTTCTTGCAGACTTGTATTGCTCTTGAAGCGAAAATCAATTCATAAACACCAATTTTCATTTACGTGATTTTTTTTAAAACAAATTTTGATGAGCATTTGTATGTCTCTACAGCCTCCGTAGCAGATAATCCCTTTCTCTTCAGCAGAAACATGGCAACAGAGAGTTATTTAGCAAAAATGAGACCAGGGAGAGCACGGCTTCCATCAGACAGAGGTGCACAGGACCTTTTCATTAGCATGAAAAAGTAAGAGCTGGTTCTCAGGGAAGAGAGAAATTTTACCAAAAATAAATAAATAAATAAATAAAATGCTTTACATAGAAAGGTAGAAGATCAAGTAAAAATGCTTTATATAACACGAATGTAGAATGAAAATGTCAGTGTAGTAAACAGAGCCCACAATTTATCAATCTCATTTGGATCAATATACTTTTGTAAAGTATATATATATATATATATATATATATATATTTATGTATATGTGTGTGTGTATGTGTGTGTATATATTGGTCAGGACAACCAAAATAATCCTGAAACATACTAAATTTAGAAATATTGCTCTCGCCGGGCATGGTGGCACACGCCTTTAATCCCAGCAGGCAGAGGCAGGCGGATTTCTGCGTTTCAAAGCCAGCCTGGTCTACAAAGTGAGTTCCAGGACAGCCAGGGCTATACGGAAAAACCCTGTCTCGAAAAACCAAAAAAAAAAAAAAAAAAAAAAAAAAAAAAAAAAAAAAAAAAAAAAAAAAAAAAAAAAAAAAAAAAAAAAAAAAAAAAAAAGAAAAAAAAAAGAAAGAAAGAAAGAAATATTGCTCTCAATTGTAAAAACATGATGGGCAAACCAACTGAGTTTATAAAATCACATTGCTTTCAGTATGATGTAAACATTCACAAGGGTAAAGGAATCTTAGTTATTGATAAACATTATTTAAAAAGAGAGTATTTTATTTAATAATTTTCAATTTCTATATCATTTGTGTTTTAATGCTGTTATTAGTTATACATGTATGTTAAATACATAGCTATTGATATTTCATGCTTATAAGGGAAGATACCTTTTTTTTTTCCTTGTTCTGGTCAACCCTGCTCGCTCCACTCGACCCGCTCGCTCCTGGCCGCCCCTGTACAGCCCTCCCCCCCCCCCCCCCCCCCCCCCCCCCCCCCCCCCCCCCCCCCCCCCCCCCCCCCCCCCCCCCCCCCCCCCCCCCCCCCCGTTCCAGCCGCTCCCCCCCCTCCAGTCGGCCCAGCTCGCTCTGATCGGCTCCGCTTGCTCCCACTCATTCTGGCCGTCCCCGTTTGGCCCACTCGCTCCCGCCCCGCTAGCTCCGGCTGTCCCCGCTTGCTCTGGCCATCCGGCCATCCGGTTAGGCTCTGCTCAATCCGGACAGCCTCGCTTGCTCCAGTCCAAGGATTCATTTCTTATTATTCTTCATAAGAATGCTGTAGCTGACTTCAGACATGCCAGAGGAGGGCGTCAGATCTTGTTACGGGTGGTTGTAAGCCACCATGTGGTTGCTGGGATTTGAACTCATCACCTTCGGAAGAGCAGTCGGGTGCTCTAACCCGTTGAGCCATCTCACCAGCTCCGGAAGATACCTTTTTTTTTTTTTAAAGATTTATTCATTTATTACATATAAGTACACTGTAGCTGTCTTCAGACACACCAGAAGAGGGCATCAGATCTCATTACAGATGGTTGTAAGCCATCATGTGGTTGCTGGGATTTGAACTCAGGACCTTTGGAAGAGCAGACAGTGCTCTTAACCACTGAGCCATCTCTCCAGCCCCGGAAGATACCTTTTTACAGAGTAGTTGATTACTAGTTGATTACGGAAAACCAGGAGGATGGTATTGAAGTCATCAATATTCAAAGTCAGCTACATACACACACACACACACACACACACACACACACACACACACACACACATACACATAAACATAAACACATACACAATAAATAATTTTTTATTCTTTAATTTTTTTAAAAATAAAGAAGCCAGGGATGTCTGGGGCAGGTATGCCTCTGTGGGCCCATGCTGAGGCATCCCTTCCCCCTAAGGTACCAGCCACACAACAGTATGGTATAGTAGAGTTTATTTAGGGCATGGGGAGGGGAGTTTAGGGGGTAGTAGAGACAGAGAAAAGCAGAATGATGGAGGGGAGGTAGAGAAGAGGCCAGACATGAACACGTGGAGAGAGAGAGGGAATAGGGGAATGTGGAGAGCAGGAACAGAGGGTGAAAAGAGTAAGAGAGCAAGAGAAGAGAAAACTCTTCATAAAGTAAATAAATTTAACAAAAATTGAAAGTATTTCAACTAACATTCTCAATTTGTATAAAAATGGTGCGTATAAATTACACCTTATGATAGGAACATAGTTACCAGCAATACATATTCAAAGGCAAAATATTTTTATTAGATATTTTCTTTATTTACATTTCAAATGCTATCCCGAAAGTTCCCTAACACCCCCCCCCGCCCTACTCCCCTACCCACTCACTCCCACTTCTTGGCCCTGGCATTCCCCTGTACTGGGGCATATAAAGTTTGTAAGACCAAGTGGCCTCTCTTCCCAATGATGGCCGAATAGGCCATCTTCTGCTACATATGTATCTAGAGACATGAGCTCTGGGGGTACCGGTTAGTTCATATTGTTGTTCCACCTAAAGGGTTGTAGACCCCTTTAGTTCCTTGGGTAATTTCTCTAGCTCCTCCATTAGGGGACATGTGTTCTATCCTATAGATGACTATGAACATCCCCTTCTGTATTTGCCAGGCACTGGCATAGCCTCACTCGAGATAGTTATATCAGGGTCCTTTCAGCAAAATCTTGCTGGCATATGCAATAGTGTCTGGGTTTGGTGGTTGATTATGGGATGGATCCCCGGGTGGGGTAGTCTCTGGATGGTCCATCCTTTCATCTTAGCTCTAATCTTTGTCTCTGTAACTCCTTTCATGGTGTTTTGTTCTCTATTCTAAGAAGGAATAAAGTATCTATACTTTGATCTTCCTTCTTCTTGATTTTCTTGTGTTTTGCAAATTGTATCTTGGGTATTCCAAATTTCTGGGCTAATATCCACTTATCAGTGAGTGCATATCAAGTGACTTCTTTTGTGATTGGGTTACCTCACTAAGGATGATATCCTCCAGATACATCTATTTGCCCAAGAATTTCATAAATTCATTGTTTTTAATAGATGATCAGTACTCCATTGTGTAAATGTACCACATTTTCTGTATCCATTCCTCTGTTGAGGGATATCTGGGTTCTTTCCAGTTTCTGACTATTATAAATAAGGCTGCTATGAACATAGTGGCACATGTGTTCATATTACCAGTTGGAACATTTTCTGGGTATATGCCCAGTAGAGGTATTGCTGGATCTTTTGGTAGTACTATGTCCAATTTTCTGAGGAACTTCCAGATTGATTTCCAGAGTGGTTGTATCAGCTTGCAATCCCACCAGCAATGGAGGAGTGTTCCTCTTTCTCCACATCCTCGCTAGCATCTGCTGTCATCTGAGGTTTTTTTAATTTATTTTATTTTATTATATGTAAGTACACTGTATCTGTCCTCAGACACTCCAGAAGAGGGAGCCAGATCTCGTTACGGATGGTTGTGAGCCACCATGTGGTTGCTGGGATTTGAACTTATCACCTTCGGAAGAGCAGTCGGGTGCTCTTACCCGCTGAGCCATCTCACCAGCCCCCCACCCCCCCCCCCCCNCACCCCTGTCATCTGAGTTTTTGATCTTAGCCATTTTGACTGGAGTGAAGTAGAATCTCAAGGTTGTTTTGATTTGCATTTTCCTGATGATTAAGGATGTTTCAACAAATGGTGCTGGCACAACTGGCAATTTTCATGCAGAAGAATGCAAATTGATCCATTCTTATCTCCTTGTACAAAGCTCAAGTCTAAGTGGATAAAGACTTCCACATAAAACCAGAGACACTGAAATTTATAGAGGAGAAAGTGGGGAAAACCCTCGAAGATATGGGCACAGGGGAAAAATTCCTAAACAGAACAGCAATGGCTTGTGCTGTAAGATCAAGAACTGACAAATGGGACCTTATAAAATTGCAAAGCTTCTATAAGGCAAAAGACACTGTCAATAAGACAAAAAGGCCACCAAGAGATTGGGAAAGGATTTTTACCACTCCTAAATCTGATAGGGAACTAATATCCAATATATACAAAGAGCTCAAGAAGCTGGACTCCAGAAATTCAAATAACTCCATTAAAAATGGGGTACAGCAGGCCGTGGTGGCACATGCCTTTAATCCCAGCACTTGGGAGGCAGAGGCAGGCGGATTTCTGAGTTCGAGGCCAGCCTGGTCTACAAAGTGAGTTCCAGGACAGCCAGGGCTATACAGAGAAAACCTCTCTCGAAAATCCAAAAAAATTTTTAAAAAAAAGGGGGGGGGGGTACAGAGCTAAACAAAGAATTCTCAAGTGAGGAATACCGAATGGCTGAGAAGCACCTGAAAAAATGTTCAACATCTTTAATCATCAGGCAAAATATTTTATATTCGTTTCTGCCGTTTTCCTTATAATAGCCTATGTTTGAATTTACTCTGCTATCTTCTATTTTTCATTAGAAGGCACAGTGACTCTAGGTCACTGTGTCAGTCAGGGTTCTCTAGAGGAACAGGACCAATAAACAGAATATATAGTAAAAGGAAGTATTTGATTGGCTTACACGATCTAGTCTAGTTTGTTCAACAGAAGTTTTTTTTTACTCTAGAGAGGCTGAGACCTTGTAACTTCTCAGTCCACATGAGGAAGGGAGCCTCAGCAGTCGAAGCCTAGTGTGGAAGGTCTGGAAGATTCCTACAGAGCCATTAGTTTTCAGTCCATGCTAGAAAGCCAAGGAAGTTAGGTTCCAATATCAAGTCCAAGGATGGAGACAGCAGCAGCGGGGACAGCAATAAAGTTGGTGCGCTCGACAGCAAACATCAAAAGCAAGCAGGCAAAGAACTCCAGCTTTTCCCTTGAAGCCTGGGTAGCCACTACTGGAAGGTGCTGTCTACATGAGGTGGGTTTTCCCACTTTAGTTAAGCTAATCAGGAAAATCCTTTACTGATGTACCCTGAGAGCTTCGTCTCAGTGAACTCTGGACCCAATAAAGTTGACAGCCAAGATTAACTTCACACTCATCAGAGCACCCCTACGGGAGCCCTTTGTGCTAAGCTATGTCGGTGACACAGGAAGCGAGATGGTCACAATCAGTCTTAGTGTCTAGTGCCTCTGCAAGAGACACAGCTATTCAATGCTAAAATACAATGTAGCCTTATGTTTTAACGCCTTAAGTGGTTGTTCTTATCTTCCATCCATAAAGTAGTGCCAACCTGGGAGTAAAGCAGCCAGAAAATCAAATGCTAAGGTAGGAAAGTTGGAAGATGGTTTATGTATTTAGATAGAATATATATAGAATATATATATATATATATATGTATTAATATATTACATTTAAAGTGTTTCATTAATATTAATAATGGGCATTGTCAACAAGTAGAATTCATAATACATCCCTGCTATATTGCAATTATAACTAAAAACAGTGAAAATTTATGTATAGATGATTTATATTTTCAGGAAAATAGGCTAAGATCAAGAATAGAATTCAAAGTTATTTTGAGAATAATGTACCATGACAATGTGTTACTTTCTATATATATTTTCTTATTTGTCATTCTAAAACATCTCATAAAATAGCCAATTTTATTGCTGATAGCAATAAAACTATAGTTAAAAACTATAGTTAAAAAAATAATAAAACAGGCACAGGAGATATTCCACAATTTGCCCTGTATAACAGTCATGGAAGGCAGATCTATCTTTCAAGTGCAGATTATTCTGTTAATAGCTGATGTCTAGCTGGAGTCGATTTGAGATCTGTTTCCTACCTCTGTACTAATGTGGACATGCCAGTGCTTTGCAGAGATTAAGATCAGCAGCATTTAAGCACCACTTAAGGGGCATGTTCAGATACGTCACTTGCAATAAGCATTCTTGCGGTTTGCTTTGTTATGAATTAATGATAGCTCGAGATATCAACTTTGCCAAAGTTTAATATACATTCAGTAAGTATTTTCATAATGGCTGAAAATGTGGTCTTAAAAATGTACGAGTAGATAGTTAATAAAAATGTGGATACAACTGTCCAGCTTATAAGACTAATTGCTTAAGCCTTTCCTGTGCCTGCCTATACTCCTTTTAAAGCAACACAAATGTAAAAGACCCACAACAGAAGAATAAAGCTGACTACAAATCAATCTTACCTTCTATCAGGGATTCACGTTATCTGGGAGCAACTCTATTGTCTGTTTCCCAGTCTTTGTCCGGGTATATCGTTCCTTGATTTTTGTCTAAAACTCTATAAGAAATTATTTTCATGGAGGAATGTCATGTATCTCTCCTCCACGCTACATGACTTGGTTCTGGAGGGTATCCCTGAGGCCAAGAGGTTGCATCTGAACTCAGTCCTCCCTGTGGTGTGTGAACCATTAACTCCTCAGCTGAGTTGCTTCATGAGTGTCTCAGGAAGACAGCTCAAGACAACCATTTCTGTGGATGATAGATGGACCCGACAGAAACAGAGAGACACGGTGAAAGCTTCACAGTACTCCTGGAATAATTTCCTTAGGTTTTATGGCTGATGATATCAGACTTGTGCCAGACGCTGGCAGCTTTTAATAACAACAACAACAAAAAATTCAATATGCTGCAAAGTGAGTGGTTTCAGAAGTTTTCCATGTAGATGAGAAAAGTTGTCATGCATGGCAAATATTAATAGTGTATGTTGTAAAAGATCTGTATATTAAGAACTGAGAAGTGGGACATGTTGTCTAGCTGGAGTCGATTTGAGATCTGTTACTAGGGTTACTTTGGGATCATGAAAGGCAGCCTGGTCTCTGGTTGAGCTAGGTTTGAAACCCCAGTGACCCTGCAGGTAGGCGTTTTGCCATGCTCCTGGACACAAGACTCCTAACAGAGGCCGCAGCTCTTCATAGGTCTGTATCCCCAAGCCCCTCCACAGGTAGAAAATGTGATCACAGGTCACGGTAGCCTCAAGACAGATCTCCATTTTAATGAGGTACCTAAAGGTCTGAAGGGCTTAGTCAATAAACTCCCCTTCCCAAACACTCCTCCCTGCAAAAGGTATTTAACCTCAGGCACGCCCTGAGAAAGTGGGGTATGGTTTTACTCTTTGCCATTCTCTGCCATGACAATAAATGCCTTAAAACCATGGACTGCCTCTTTTTACTGGAATCCGCCGTGGGGAGCAATGGAGCAGGTCTTCCTCTAATGAGCCCTGTCTATTCTGCAGGAGGCCTCTCAGCAGTTCTAGCCATGGCCTCCGCCAAGCCAAGCTGCCTGCCAAGGATTCTTCCCTGTGGGACCCAGCCAGAGCTCTCTCTTTGCCCCCGTTGGCCCAGGGGGCAAAACTCAGCCCATGGCCTCCACTCTGTTCTCAGCTCTTCTGTGGCTCCCAGTGGCATCTGGGTGCCCAAAAGTCTGAGAACCTTATGGTTCTCGTCTCCCTTGCAGGCCCAAGGACCCCTGAACCAGCTCTGCACTCCCCCACCCCTAGAGTGTGGTCCCTTGGTTTCCCACAGCCCACGACGAGCACCTGGAGCCAGGTTAAGTACAGTCAAAACTTCCTGCGTCCTGCTGAGTGGCCCAAGCCCCAAGTGGACATAGAACCCCATTTTTTAATCCCACAGGTTACAGTGGAAGTTGAAGGGGAACATGGGTGTGAATATAATCATATACGTCTATGAATGTCTCAAAGAATAGAAAATTGTAGTAATGACAAAGAACTGAACTGACCTTCTCAGACAGATGTCCGTACACATACATATGTGGGTGTGTTGTTATGTACAAACTTACTGCCACTGGGGTGCAATAATGCCTTTCTGTAATTTTTCATGTAAAATTTATCTTTACAAAGAAACGTGTCTCATTTTATCAAATCAAAGACAACTGATGTAGCAATTTATTAAGTAATATATACTCTTTTTAGAATCATAACATTCGTTTTAGCAGAAAATTACAAGTTATTCTGAGTAGAGTCATCAAAGGAAGAGGACAAATAAATGATATTTATAATAAATAACAGCAGGCAATGGGAAGGCAAAAGGAATATATATATATATATATATATATATATATATATATATATATGCCCAGCCAAAAGGAATATTTTATCAGGTACAATACTCTACTGGTAATAAGATTTTCTCTGAGATGAAAGTTTCAGATGAAGCCGGGCATGGTGACGCACGCCTTTAATTCCAGCACTCGGGAGGCAGAGGCAAGTGGAATTCTGAGTTCCAGGCCAGCCTGGTCTACAAAGTGAGTTCCAGGACAGCCAGGGCTATACAGAGAAACCCTGTCTCAAAAAAAAAACAAAAAGAAAGGAAGAAAGGAAGAAAGGAAGAAAGGAAGAAAGGAAAAAAGAAAGAAAGGAAGGAAGAAAGAAAGAAAGAAAGAAAGAAAGTTAGTTTCAGATGAGTATCTAAGTAATACACTATATAAACAAACTCAAAGATAAAAACCACATGATCATCTCCTTAGATGCTGAGAAAGCATTTGACAAAATCCAACACCCATTCATGATAAAGGTCTTGGAAAGAACAGGAATTCAAGGCCCTTACCTAAACATGATAAAAGCAATCTACAGCAAACCAGTGGCCAACATCAAACTAAATGGAGAGAA
>LR753379.1:95230-181200 GCA_902729485.2 Mus minutoides | reverse complement strand
AAAAAAAATTGTCTTTGTTTGAGAAGACTCTGTAATATGGACACAAAGTTATAGGCAACCCATGATACACTGACTAGAACTAGTAAATCCAGCAAGGCTGTGGCTGTAAGATTAAAATGTAAAATCAATTGTAGTTCCAGACTCTTGCAACAAATGAGTCCAAAAGTTGAGAAAACACTCTTACTCATGATGAGTGCTGATTTTAACAAAGTCAATGGAAAAACTAGCACCGGTAATATAAAAGTCTAAGCACACAGACACCTTCTGCTCCTGTGGTCAATGTTCAAGTTGTCAAATGATTTCCTGGATGTATTATTGGCATGCAATTGTTAAAAGATAAGTTGGATTAATAACTGTACCAAAGGATACTGTCAGAAAGCTAAAAAACAAAGAACAAAACCAAAACCAAAACAAAAAATAAAAAAAAAAAACCCAGCTCTTATTTGAAAATTATATGTTTGACAAAGATATATGTAGAATGTAGAAAAGTCCTATAATTTAGTGATATGGCAAAGTCAATATCTACCAGAGTTCTTGTGAGCTTGTTTATGGATACTAATCATTGAATGAGTGTGGAGACTGGATACAGACAGGTATCACTGAATGAGTGTGGAGACTGGCTACAGACAGGTATCACTGAATGAGTGTGAAGACTGGATACAGACAGGTATCACTGAATGAGTGTGGAGACTGGCTACAGACAGGTATCACTGAATGACTGTGGAGACAGGAGGGACCTACCAGCCAAAGCACTGTAGAAAAGAACATATAAAGAATTCTCCATTTTCAAACCTATCATAAAGAAGTAGTAACTGTGATGGTCAATTATTGGTATATGCATATATATTTAGAAAATATATCAACATGTGAGTTACATATGAATATATGTTATATATGAACAAGTGAAGAAATGCCACCAAAGTATAAGATTAAAAGTTCAGAAATAGCCTTATATAATGTGGTCAGTTGATGTTTCTACTTTCTCTTCCTCTATCCACATTCTCCCTTCCCCTGCCTTGTGTCTCCTCTCCTCCCTCCCCTTCTTTCCTCTCCTTCCCTTTTCTTTTGGCACACAGTTCAGGATGGCTGTGGTTGAGAACCTCATTTCTCAGCTCCTGGATGCTGTATCTATTGGTCTGTGCCACACAATCCACTCCCATCGATGTTCAGTAAAATACCAAGAAGACTATTAAAAAGAAAGATGTCTTCAACAAATACACCTGTGACAACTGGAAAGTCATAGGAGAGAAGAATGACATTGGACTGTGTATTTCCCATTCCAATGAAAATCAACCTGAGACGCTTAAAGAGACTGAATGTAAAAGAGAAGAGTAAAGACACTTTACATACAAACTGCAGTTTTCAAATTAGGACTTCACTTTTCCCAGGGTTTTTATCAAGAAATGTGCTAGGCATTGGGGGAGACTTAGAGAGATGTAACCCATGGCCCATGTTCATGAATGGCTACATCTCATCACATCCAGAAATATTTCCTAGTAGACTCTGAGTACAGGCCCCCAGAAGGGAAGTGATAAAGGCAAATTCAAGAACTGTACTATTATATACTATTTCTTTCTAGAATGACTAACAGTTTTCCCTCATACTGAATTTCTTGATTGTTTTATTTTTTATAATCAATAGAAGTTGCCTTCTGCCTTTTTTTTCAAAGATTTATTTATTTATTATATGTAAGTACACTGTCGCTGTCTTCAGACACTCCAGAAGAGGGCGCCAGATCTCGTTACGAATGGTTGTGAGCCACCATGTGGATGCTGGGATTTGAACTTATCACCTTCAGAAGAGTAGTCGGGTGCTCTTACCCGCTGAGCCATCTCACCAGCCCCTGCCTTTTGTTTTAAAAAAATTAAAATAAAAAAGATAAGAATATACAACCCTTAGAAGTAAGCAAAACAAGCAAACAAAGTCCGGGTGCACGCCAGACTTGGAGCTCCCTGGGTGGCTTCTAGAGCGTTAGCATCGGAATTAAGAAAGGTAAGCTGAACTTTTTCACAATTTCAGACTTTTGCCTCCCCCCCCCCAATACTCCTCAGAAGATACTGGAGGGAAACAAAACGATGACTCTCAGAATGATTTAATTTATTTGTTCATACATCTGTTAAAGAGATTGTATGTAGAATATGGGAGAGTACTACAATTTAATTATCAATACTTACAAATGCAGTTAAAATGAACACAGAATATAAAAAGATGCACGTATTACAAACAGAAACATAAAAAGCCCACTGTTCTTAATTCACCCAGGACATGCAGTTCAAAACCACAGAGGCACCCCTTCAGTTCACTAGGATGCCATAGTCAAGTGCCTGTCAGTAGCTGGACAGAAAGGAGAAGAAATCAAAACTGCACCACTTACCCGGTAAGAGGGTAAGAGTGTGGATCAGTGCACTGAGTTTAGAAAGCTGTGTTGTAGATCCACGCGGAGGACCATCTGACAGAGAATATCTACTCTTGGGAGTCTGTCAAGAAAAGTGGACCAATATCCGCATCCAAATCTCATCCAACACCATAGCAATGATATTCATAAAAAGCAAAATATGAAAATAAGCCAAGTGCCTACCTCCTGGTAAATCAACAGAAGAAAAAAATTCCGTTGTGTATATAACGGAATACTATGCAGCCAGAATAGGTATGAAGTGTTGAAGATTTGCTGTGGTATGGATGGAGTTTTTTGTTTGTTTGTTTGTTTGTTTGTTTTAATTTAAATGTATTTACATTGGTGTTCTGCCTCCACGTATGTCTGTGTGAAGGTGTCAGATACCTGGAACTGGAATCGCAGACAGTTATGACCTGCCCTGTGGAGGCTGGGATTTGAACATGGGTCGTTGGGAAGACCAGCCAGGGAGGGCTCTTACTTTTAACTGATGAGTCACTCTGCAGCCCACAAGGATAAATCCTAAAACCATGCTAAGAGAATTCAGATTCTCTTTGTACAAGTGTTTAGAATAGGTAAGTGTCCTGAGTAAGGGTGGGAACCTAGGAATATTGGGAGGTGGCCGTAGATAAGAACTGAAGGGTGTGGTGTTTCTTCAGGGGCGACTGAGGTGTTCTGAAACTGATTGTGTTGGTGAATAATGTGTGACTATGCTAATACCCATGATGCAGTACACCTTGGATTTAAAAACTATAAGATACCTGAGTATCACTGACATCATTGCTGATTAAAAAATATAGTATTTCTTTGCTAAAACTCATGATACAATATACTCTGAATTTACAAAGTATAAGATACTTGAGTTATAACTCAGTAATCTTATTGCTGATACAAATAAAATATTCCTGTATAAATATTATTAAAAATTACTGGTAAAAATATAATACTTCTAGAATTAGGAGTCCAGCCCTCAGCATGTAGTTTTGAGCTGCTTGTGCAAATAAGGTGAGATCACAGACTACTTTTTTTTTTCCCTTCTTCCGGTCATCCTTGCTCCCTGTGGTCTGCCCCGCTCGCTCTGGCCGCCCCTGTTTGGCCTTGCTCACTCTGGCCAGGCCCGATCGCTCAGGTCGGTCCCACTTGCTCTCTCCGGTCCAAGGATTCGTTTATTATTATTATTCATAAGTATGCTGTAGCTGACTTAAGACGCACCAGAGGAGGGTGTCAGATCTCATTACAGGTGGTTGTAAGCCACCATGTGGTTGCTGGGATTTGAACTCATCACCTTCAGAAGAGCAGTCGGGTGCTCTTACCCACTGAGCCATCTCACCAGCCCCCACAGATTACTTTTAGAAGGGAATTTCATTTGGTCTGGATGAAAAATGCCCCGTTCACTTATAAAATACAGATGCATAAGCTTCATTTGTCACATGAGGCTGATGGCTGGAAAGGTCAAAGGGCGTGAAATAGGAGAGCGCATTCTTCAGGCTTTTCTTTTTTTTTTTTTTTCATTTTAAAACAGGTGCACTCTATCCTCAGAAACAGTTGGTGCAGCCCGTAGATTCTTTTTTTTTTTTTTTTTTTTTTTTTTTTTTTTTTTTTTTTTTTTTTTTTTTTTTTTTTTTTTTTTTTTTTTTTTTTTTTTTTTTTTTTTTTTTTTTTTTGGTGCGTTGATTTGTCAGTAGAAAAGACTATTTTCAGAACTGTTCCCGTAATGAATTATACATTCACAACTTATTATTCTTACCCAGGTATGAGAACAGTCGCAGGACATCTCCCCGGAATCCTCAAGGGCTGGCGTGAGTGCCAGTTCTGATCGCCTCTTGTCTCCTCTGCCTCCGAGCCTTTCCAGTTAATAAATCTGAAAACGGTATTCGTCACAGCGGTTTGGAGTCTGCGTCCCTAATGTTTGCAGTGAGCCTGTGCACTTCTGAACTGAGCCTCCCCTGCTCTTTGCCGTCTTTCACCCCATGCTTTTCCAGGCCCAGAGTGTCAAAAGTATCAAGCAGATGGAATTACAGCTGGAGCACTGGCTTGGTGGAGAACGGCTCCACGCTTTTAGCAAGTGAGCACTAGTATTATTATTTATTTAAACAATGGACTATTAACAGAAGATTCGTTGAGTTTGGCTTTCTCTCCTAATTATTGTATTTAGATAGAATGTGATGCAGTAAAGTCAAATAAGACCAGCTGTCTGCGGAGGGGCCCAGGCGGCTTTAGTAGGCTTGCATGTATTTATTTATCTTTAAAGTTGCACTTAAGAAGAGAAAGGTTCTGAGCCCTTGTATATGTTAATATAGGATTTAAAAAATATTTATTTAGTAAGTTTTGATTTTTCAAGGCAGGGTTTCTCTGTATAGCCCTGGCTGTCCTGGAACTCACTCTGTAGACCAGGCTGGCCTCGAACTCAGAAATCCACCTGCCTCTGCCTCTCAAGTGCTGGGATTAAAGGCGTATGCACCATCACTGTCCGGCAGATTTTTTTTTATTTGTTTGTTTAATTTGGCTAAAGATGTGAAATCCCTTCTCTAATGCCTTAAGAAAGTGAGAAGGACTCTTTTCTGTGTGGTTGGTTAGCTCGCTACAGAGCAGCAGGCTGGGTATTTCTTTATACGTCTTAGAAGGATGAGGCACACAGCCGCATCATTGCTGTGATGGACAGTATGTTCTTTAATCTTTGATTTTTGTCTCTGCTACTCACAGATCGAGGACAGGAAGGATGTCATGAGAGCCAGGCCTCCAGGCTCCTGCTGACTCTCCTCCTCAGGATGTGTCTGTACTCACACTCTTCTCCTTCGCTGAGCAAATATTTTTCATTACATATCATATGCATGATATTGTTTAGATGTCTGGGCTTCCTCATATATAGAATGAAATACGAATAAAGCCATGACCATTCTGGTAAGAAGACCCAGAGAACATGTTTTGCTTATCTAATGCTCATCTACTCCCCAGCCAGAATTCCTTACTCATATTTGCAGTCTTCCATTTCCTCTCTCTGACGTGACTCCTGTTGCTCTAGAGTGTGGACAAAGCATCAGGACTAGAATGTCTTAAACTAAACCAAGCCATTTTATCCTTCCCTCCTTGCTTCTCCCCCGCCCCCGCTCCCCCTGCTCTGTGTTTTTCTCTTCCTCTTCTGAAATATTGAGGGGCCTTACATATGCTAAATGAGCAGTCTACCAGTAAGCTTTACTCACTGTGTAGCCAAAGCTTGTCTTGAAATCACATTATAGCCCAGGCTGGCCTTGAACTCACTCTGTAGCCTAGGCTGGCCTTGGACTCACTCTCTAGCCCAGGCTGGCCTTGAACTCACTCTGTAGCCCAGGCTGGCCTTGGATTCACCCTGTAGCCTAGGCTGACCTTTGACTTACTCTGTAGCCTAGGCTGGCCTTGGACTCACCCTGTAGCCCAGGCTGGCCTTGTACTCACCCTGTAGCCTAGGGTGACCTTGAACTCACTCTGTAGCCCAGGCTGGCCTTGAACTCACTCTGTAGCCTAGGCTGGCCTTGGACTCACTTTGCAGCCTACACTGACCTTGAATTTGCCATTCTTCTGCCTCATCTTTCCAAGTAGCTGGGATTACAGGCCTATCCCACTTGACACAGCTTGAATATGATTTTAAGTAAACTGTGTGTTTGTGTGAATGCATGTATGTCTTCATGTATATATGTGTGTTTGTCTTCATGTGTATGTGTATGTGCATGTGTGTCTGCAGCATGATGGCAAGTTTTTTTTTCTTTTTTTTTTTTTTTTAAGATTTATGTATGTGAGTACACTGTAGCTGTCTTCAGACACAGCAGAAGAGGGAATCGGATACTATTACAGATGGTTGTGAGCCACCATGTGGTTGCTGGGAATTAAACTCAGGAACTCTGGAAGAGCAATCAGTGCTCCTAACTGCTGAGCCATCTCTCCAGCTCCCTTACTAACAAGTTAATTAGTGGACATAGAGTATTAGACAATGTATGATATACTGTTGTAATTCCACAATGCTTGGAAATTCTTCTAGTTTGAATAATGGGGAATTATTTTTATACTGAAAAAAAGCAAATTTGATTCTATGGATTATTCTATTTATTCCCCTTTGCAGAAAAAAAAAAAAAAAAAAAAAAAAAAAAAAGCAATGGCCAGATACACATGGTTTCTGAGGCTGCCCAGTAGTCAGTGGCAAATGGTCTTGACTGCAGACACAGAAATATTATTTGATATGTGAGCCATTCTATAAGGTCCTCTGCAACAACATTTGTAACTGCCGCAGCCTTGCTCAGAGCCAATGTACTTCTTTATGGTGGGAAATGAAATCCAGAAATAGTTCCCACTCTTGTTCCTCTTCTACACCCATTGAGAATGTAGGTGGCCAAAGGCCACACCTACTTCCGCCTACATTCTTCTGAGCCTAAACCTAGAGTCCCAGAAATACCTGTCAACACACACGCTGTGAGCCTCATCCCACCAAAGCTGTATGAAACCTGGCTGAGGGATGGTCAGAAGCGTGTGTGTGTGTGTGTGTGTGTGTGTGTGTGTGTGTGTGTGTGTTTGGGGGTGGGTGGGCAGGTATCTGATCTGTAGATGAGAGAAAAGAGGCGTGTTCTCTAGATTGTGCCAATGCAGAAGCTGTCCTGGGAGTCTGTATTAACTCTTCATTATATCATGTATATTTCTGTGATTGCTCCCCGTCCCCAAATTTTGAAGACACAAAGCTATAAGATCAATTTGTAGGTCAAATCGACAGCAAATGTTTTAAGTTAGTCAACCTGGGTCCCTCCACCCGCCTTTATGGATCCTTTAATCATATTAGTGTTCAATGCCAATAATCTAAAACATCACATCATATTCTCATGCTTCGTCCCGGTTGCTTCTAATCACCAACTCTCATAGGGTACGTCATCTGGCCTTTGATCCTGTTCCTAGAACCTTCTTCACTCCGCCTGATCCAAATCAACAAGCATGCCATTTTCTTTTTCCAGGAAGTTCTGTGTTGTTGTAAGTAGAATAAAGAATTAATTAACCATATTTTTCATGATATATTTCTAATTTAAATATTCTTCCTTATAGACAATAAGAGTCATAGTCATATTTAAATACAAACTTGTTCAAAGTGTAATTAACAGAAAGACAGCCTCTATGGTTAGACAGGACTTCAGGCTTTTGGGAGGTTTAACTCCTCCAGGTGGTCTTAATCCTGCCCATTCTGCTGGAATCTCTCCCGATTACAGTTACAGTGTCTGTCACCTTCCCCACAGAGCACTCCAGGTCCTTTCCTTTCCCCCTACTGAGAAAGTCAACTTTTAAAAGTACACCTTTTTTCCTTCCTGTTTGCTAAAGTCTAACAAAAGGGAGATAAACAGATTAGAAGCAACACAGAAGGTTTGCTCAGGAGTATGGCTTCGCTATCACAAAGCTGTTGAAATCTTAAGAAACCCAAGTTTTCAGTAATCATGTAAGACAACAATGATTTCAGTAGGAATAGGTGGGAGGGAGTAAGGGCTTGGAGAGTTCAGATGCAAAACAACAAAGTTATTTTAAGGAGCAACCCTAATGATCCTTGGCTGGGATTCCGGGTAGACTGCCAGGTGAGCTTTTGGCTGGCAGGCTTGGTGCCCTTCAAACCATCCCATAGTATGGCTTGCACCTGTGGGAAAAGCTGATCCTTTGGAGTGCCTGGAGCAAAGGAGAAGAGACTGGATGCTGTGTTCTGGCTGGGGAGGCTCAGGCAGTAGCACCACCCACAGGAAGTTGGAATAAGTGCATTCCTCAGAGAGGCAAAGCAGCCAGGCTTATGGGCAAAGACATCCATCCAAAGATGAAGCCACGGTAAAGGTTGTAGCTGAAATGGTGGTCAGACAAGCCCTGTGACAAAGGCAGACTTCAAAAGTATATAGTACTCGAATTTCTAGATAGAGCAATAAGACAACACAAGGAGACCAAGGGGATGTAAATTGGCTAAGAAGTCAAGGTATCATTACTTGCAGATGATATGATAGTATACATAAGCGAACCCCCGCACCCCTAATCCCAAATTCTACCAGAGAACTTCTACAGCCGAAAAACAACTACAGCAAAGTGGCTGGATATACAGTTAACTCAAGCAGATCAGTAGCCTTTCTTTAAACTTCAACTTTCTTTCTTTCTCTCTCTCTCTCTCTCTCTCTCTCTCTCTCTCTCTCTCTTCCTTTCTTTCTTCCTTCCTTCCTTCCTTCCTTTTTTTTTTTTTTTTTTTCTAGGCTGGGTTTCTCTGTATAGCCCTGGCTGTACTGAAACTCACTCTGTAGACCAGGCTGGTCTTGAACTCAGAAATCCATCTGCCTCTGCCTCCCAAGTGCTAGGATTAAAGGCATGCACCACCACGGCCCAGCAAATTTAAGTTTCTTAAGAAGGAAATCAAAGAAGACCTCAGAAAATGGAGTGATTTTCCATGCTCATGGATTGGTAGGGTCAACATAGTAAAAATGACCATCCTACCAAAACCAATCTACAGATTCAATGCAATCCCCATCAAAATTCTTTTTTTTTTTTTGGATTTATTTATTATTATATCTAAGTACATTGTAGCTGTCTTCAGATGCACCAGAAGAGGGCATCAGATCTCATTATGGATGGCTGTGAGCCACCATGTGGTTGCTGGGATTTGAACTCGGGACCTTCGGAAGAGCAGTTGGTGCTCTTAACCACTGAGCCATCTCTGCAGCCTCCCCCCCCCCCATCAAAATTCTAACACAATTCTTCAAAGATATGGAAAGAGCAATTCTCAATTTCATATGGAAATACAAAAGTAACAGGTTAGAAGCTACCTGCTCGTTTGGTCCTGGACTATCATCCTGGACAGTGTGACAGAAACCTGACTGTCATTTCTGTCATTTCCTGTCCTGAGTGCAAACCTTGCAGTCTATAGAACAATACAACATAAAGGAAATGAAGGGAAAAGACGAAACACACCCTCTGCTTTATGCATTTTGCTTCTTTCTGTTTCCTTCAGTTGTTTAACCATGTCTTGAAGGGACTTATAAATTGTTGGAAACACCATCAACAAAGAAAGTAAAAGGTAAAGAGCTTACAGTTTGGTTATGGGTCTTAAACAAATAAACATAAGAACTAGAATTAAGCCTTGATTTTCTAAAAATCTAAACCCAAACCATGTAGCTACTAAATATTGATTTAGAATTGTATAATCACTTAAATACTTAGTAATTGTCTTAAATGCTTCTTTCTCTTAGTGACCAAAGACATACATAAAAATCATATTAGCCTAGTGTCTAGGGAGATGGCTTAGCCTGTAAAGTATGTGCCAGCAAAGCAGCAGGATCTGAGTCTGATCCCCAAATCTACAAAGAAGCACAGCGTGGTGGTGTCTGTTTGTAATTTCACCATTTGGGAGGCAGAGGCAGGAGTTTCCTTAGGGATGGCTGGACAGCCAACCTAAATGATAAGTAAACTCCAGGATCAGTGAGAGGCCCTGTCTTAAACATGAGGTTGATGAAAATACTTGACGAGCTGGAGAGATGACTCAGCAGTTAAAAGCACTGACTGCTCTGCCAGAAGTCCTGAGTTCAATTCCTAGCATCCACATGGTGGCTCACAAACATCGGTAATGGGATCTGATGCACTCTTCAGGTGTGCATCTGAAGACAACTACAGTGCACTCATATAAATACAATAAATAAGTAAATAAAAGAAAACACTTGGCATTGACCTCTGGCCACCACGTATGTGTGCACACATGTACAAATACACAAAAGAACATGTCTGTATATATATATATATATATATATATATATATATATATATATATATGCACATACACATAAATACACACACACATACACACGGAGGAAAATTTAGTTGTATAATCATGTATATTTTAATGGTCAGTGTTGTGGTTTGAAGGAGAATGACTCCATAGATACATCTTTTTGAATACTTGGTCTCCAGTTGGTAGAACTATTTGGAATGGGTTAGGAGGAGTTGTGTCATTGGGTGTCGTCTTTGAAGTCTGAAAATACTTACTCCATTCCCAGTTAGTTTTTTCTGTATTGTCGTTGTGTTTGACGATGCTCTCAGCTGCTCCTCCGACACCATAGGCTCCTACTATGCCCCCAGCCATGCTGATCCTAGACTCTAACCCTGTGAATCCATAAACCACAAATACACTCTCTCTTCTATAAGTTGTCTTTATCATAGTGTCTTATCACAGCAATAGAAAAGAAACTAAGTCAGTCAACAAATCGCATATAAGCCTATAATAGAAAGAATTGGAATAGTCGATAAAATTAATATAATTCTTCACTCTTGAATAGTTATGAAGGCCAAACATCCAGAAAACAGTTCAAGCATTAATGTTATCTTTAATTATGTTTTAGGCTGTTTTAAATTAACAATTAGATTCTTCTTCATATGTCAGTTTTATTTGGAAACCTTACACTCTGTCGGTTAATTAGAATGATTGTCAACAGTCATAGTCTTCAGATGAGCTCTGTTTTAACAATGATTTGAGGGAATTACTGGATTCTTAGTTGAAGAAAGAGATAATATTAAAATACATTTAAAGAGTTCAAAAGCTGCTTATGCTGCATGTACTTTTGGAATATATAATATAATGGAAGACATTATAAAAAAAAACAAGGACAAATAATTGTTTTGCTCTCTAAAGTGGGCATTAAGAGAGACTCTTAATGTATGATGGCATCAATTTTTACATCATACCTTTACAAAGTTCCACAAAGTTGAGTAATTGTTTTATTAAACAAAATTGTAAAAGAGGAGAAAAAAATGAACAGTATGTGATTCATTACATCATAAAGTGAGATCTAATTTATCATTACTAAGGTATTCAGCTACTGATTCTCATAGACAGGCCTACTCAAAGATTTGACCTAAGTTTTGTTGTATTGTCCCTTGTAGTGGTTGCAATTGGGTAGCTGCCCTGACTCTATCATGCAAATTTAAGGGTAACCACCACTGATATGCCTGGGAAAAAGCCATTTCCAAAGAAATTAAAACTTGTGAGGGTAGTAGTAATTAAAAAAAAAAGATATCTAATGGTGAGTGTCTTAGTTAGGGTTTTACTACTGTGAACAGACACCATGACCAATGCAACTCTTATAAAGGACAACATGTAATTGGGGCTGGCTTACAAGTTCAGAGGTTCAGTCCAGTATCATCAAGACAGGAGCATGGCAGCATCCAGGCAGGCATGGTGCAGGCAGAGTTGAGAGTTCTACATCTTCATCTGAAGGCTGCTAGTAGAATACTGGCTTCTTACAGCCCATACCTAACAGTGACACACCCACTTCAACAAGGCCACACCTTCTAATAGTGCCACTCCCTGGGCCAAGCATACACAAACCATTACATTCCACTCCCTGGCCCCCATAGGCTTGTTCAAACAAGTCTATGGGAGGCATACCTAAACATAGCATAATGAAAATACATTTAGTCCAACTTCAAAAGTCCCCATAGTCTATAGCAGTCTCAACAATACTCAAAGTCCAAAGTTCCAAGTCTCTTCTGATATTCATTCAATCACTTAACTGTAATCCCCAAAGCAAGCCAGGAAACCATCTGGGCAAACTCCACACTCTGTATTTCCATGACTGATGTCAAAGTGGTCTTCAGATCTCTAACTCCTTTTTCATCTTTGTTGACTACAACAAACTTCTTTCTCCTGGGCTGGTTCCACTCTCTGTTAGCAGCTTTCTGTATCAGATATCTCACAGCTCTGCTTTCTTGAACACCTTGTGTCCTCCAAGGCAGCAAGTTGATCTATTCCATTGCTGCTACTGTTGGTGGTGATCATCCCATGGTACTGCTTATCTCCAATACCCTGGGTCTTCCTCTGTAACTAGGCTTCACCAATAGCCTCCCATAGGCTCTCTTCATCATGCCAAACCTAAAAACCTCTTTGCATGACCCCTTCAGTCCTGGGCTGTCAACTGCAACTGGGGCTGCACCTTCACCAATGGCCTTCCATGACTTTTCACAATGCCAAGCTTCAGCTATTCTTCATGATGCCTTCATGCCTTTAAAACCAGTACCACCTGGGTGACTTTTACACATTGCCAAGTACAGCTGAAACACAAGGTACACCCTTGGCTATCTCTGGAACACAGCTTCTTTGTGCTCTCAGAAAACACTTCCCAGAAGACCCACTTCCTACCTCAGTGACGCTGTTCTCTTGTTAATCACCGTGAGTTTCTTAGCTCCAGCTAAGCAGCATCAATTGTCCCAGTAGTCCCTTCTTTTTGTGACCCTGAAGTCAGAGCCGAATGGCTGAAACTTCTCCCTCGGGAAGAACAGTGAGCAGTCTTACTAACAAAACTATTTCTTCCAGTCTCACCCTCTTTGGAAAAGCACGTTTTTCAGTGTATTTTCTTTTCCTTCATAGGGCAGGCTTTCTTTAGGCCTTAAGGACTGTGTTTCATACACCAGTTTTGCACCAGGTTGGGGGTGTTCAAGCTTTCCCCATTAGCGAAGAACAACTTTGCTGTGGATGCTGTAGCTTGTGTGGTCAAGTAGCTTCACTCTCAGCTTGGGAAGCCCCTAGGAATCCAAGGCTCTTTCTACAGAGATGGTCCTGGAAGCCATGGCTGCCTCTACATTTCAAGCAAGTTTCTGAATGGTTTCATCCCTGGGCACAGTCAAAGGCTATTCCTGTGGTGAAAAGTCTAGAGTATTTTTTGGCATTACATTTTTTTCCTCTTCCTGTTTTTATCTCCCTTTTTGTTCAGACTCCATTTTTGATTTTTGAAATCGATATTGTCTTGTGTTTGGCTACTGACAACAGGAGCGTTTTTGCTTTGTTTATAAAAGCTCCTCATGGGCTGGTGAGATGGCTCAGCGGGTAAGAGCACCAACTGCTCTTCCGAAGGTCGGGAGTTCAAATCTCAGCAACCACATGGTGGCTCACAACCATCTGTAACGAAATTTGATGCCCTCTTCTGGAGTGTCTGAAGACAGCTATAGTGTACTTACAAATAATAAATAAATAAATCTTAAAAAAAAAAATAATAAAAGCTCCTCATTTTTACCTATAAATACTACTCTAATATACCAATGTGTTTAGTGCTCAATTTATCTGGTGAGTGCTGTCATTTCTTATACTTGAACTATCCTAAAAAATTAATACCTCTTATCTATTCTGTCATCTGGAAATTAAACTGCTGATGGTAAACACTTGTTTTCCTGTAATGGCTGCAGCTGATGTCCTAAGTGCATTTGAAGCACTTTCAGTTTCTTGATAAAGTAATGTCCCTGTTCCAAATTAGCACTTCAGTTTCATTGCTACACTGTTGCTTGCAAATCACACCATACTGCAGGCAAATTTAATTCCACTTCTAATGTGACTGGCCGGCCATATGGGCATAAGACTGTAGAAGGATATTTTAATAAAGGCATCTTTGAAAGCAAGCATGAAGAATATAGTCCTGTGCTCTACGTCTCTGGACGAAGTATGAGGCATCTTCTTGCATTACTTTAGGACCCTCTGCCTGCATTGGAGAGTTGGAAGGAAGGAATAGAAAGCCTGCAGTTCTACTACCTGTACCATGTGCAGATAAAGACTGTATAGTCATTGTACAGAGACTGAGCTCTATCCATGAAATCTTATTTGGTAATCTTTGTTAAAAAATAAAACCCCAAAAATATCACAACTTCTTATTTATTACTATTCTATACCATTTGTAGTATTTGAATTTCCCATTTATTCCAATTAGCTGCATATAAACAAGTTCCCTCTCAAACTGCCAGTGACAGGCATGGAAGGGGACTCATTCTTTTTCCTGTCATCCACATCTTCCTTCCTCCTTCCTTTGAGAGTGTGCATCCTGATATTTGTTAATGATGATTCTAGAACTGTAGTCTCACTTTTATTTTTGTATCTGTGCTGCTTACGTATATGCATAAACACATGCACATAGAAGTGAACATCCCTGTGTGCTCTGCAAGAGAAGAGATTCTCTTTGTGTAGTTCAAATCCTTGAGAAGCCTAGAAATGAAAGAGGCAAATAGGGGGAAAGTTAGTGTGACGAAGCAGACCTAAAGTTGTGCAGAGTGACACATGCCTTTAATCCTAGCATTTGGAAGGCAGAGGCAGGCATGATGGCTGTGAGTTCTAGAGGCCATCCTGGTCTACATAGGGAGTTCCAGGACAGCCAGGGCTATGTAGTGAAACACTGTCTCAAAACAGAACAAAACAACCAAATAAAAGAATTAAGAAGTAAAAATTCATCTGGATTCATGTGAATTTTTTATTCATCACCCTGATATCCTGTATTATACTAAGGCATAATGTCTGCTGTGGTGATGGCAGAGTGCTTCGAAGCAGAACTTATGGTAACAAGTCAATCAAAAGTCTCCCATTAGGGTAACCAATCACAGCAGAGAGTACCCTGTTTGTATAGCTGGCCTGTACTCCCCTCTGAGTGCAGTGTTTACTTGTAAGTTTTTTTGTTTAGGCACTGATTTCTTACAAGTTTCCACTGACTCAACGACGCCCATTAGAACAAACATCTGTGTGAAAGATGTTTTGTTTCACTTACAATCTCTGATTTCAAATTCCTTTATGAGGATTTTTAGAAAATATCTAATGGTTAGTGTGCTGTATAGTTTTATGTTAACTTGACCCAAGCTAGAGCCATCAGAGAGGAGGGAACCTAAGTCGAGAAAATGCCTCTACAAGACTGGGTTTTACACAAGGCTGTAGGGCATTTTCTTAGTTAGTGATTGATGGGGGAGGGCCAGGTCCATTGTGGGAGGGGTGGTGCCATCCCTGGGCTGGTGGTCCTGAGTTCTATAAGAATGCAGGTTGAACAAACCATGAAAGGAAATTCAGTAAGCAGCATCCTCCATGGCCTCTGCATCAGCTCCTGCCTCCAGGTTCCTGCCTCCAGGTTCCTGCCTCCAGGTTCCTGCCTCCAGGTTCCTGCCCTGGCTTCTTTCAGTGATGACTACATTGTGGAAGTCTGAGCCAGATAAATATTTTTCTCCATAACTTGTTTTTGGTCATGGCATTTCATCATAGCAATAGTGACCCTAACTAGGACAATTAGCTTTATGAAACTTATAGGATCTAGTTACTTTTTTTTTTTTTTTTTTTCGAGACAGGGTTTTTCTGTATAGCCCTGGCTATCCTGGAACTCACTTTGTAGACCAGGCTGGCCTCGAACTCAGAAATCCGCCTGCCTCTGACTCCTGAGTGCTGGGATTAAAGGCGTGTGCCACCACGCCCGACTTCTAGTTACTTTATAAGTTGGAGTTTTATCCATCATTAAATCTATATTCAACTCTTAGCAAGTTCTAGGCATCGCAACTGATGTCTCAAATATAGAAATGAGTTCTGAGGAGACAATATACTTCTTGTATTGACTCCACATTTCAACAAATAAGTATAAAAGATACCAGTGATTAATGCGTGGAGAATCAGAGAATATTCTTGGCTATTTTCGACCAGGCATTTAGTATGCGGCTTCATTTAGTATATGGCTTCATTTGTATTTGAAACTCTGACATGAGAATGACCAAATGGCTGGGGTGGGGAAGGAGAGATGGAGCATGGCAACATGACCACAATAGATCCTGGGAACTGAAGAAAACCAGAACTAGGTATTCAATAATGGGGGTCTAAGGTTGATTGAAGTAAGAGGGGAGGCCAGGAAATGTATAAGGTGAGGAGGTAGGACTGCATAAAACAGGAAAAGTATTTCAGAGTCTTTTCTAATTGCAGTGGAAGTCACTGAAGACTTCAGTGGAACAATGACATGGCCTGATATAAATTTAAAATGAAATGGGTGTCTTTGTGTGGAATGAGGCTTAAGGGAGAGACCAACAGGGAAATAGAGGGATTTTAGGAAGTTAGGGCAGTTAAGTAAATGATAAAGTAATAACAATAATAATAATAATAATAATAATAATAATAATAATAATAAATGCTAGTGTGCATTGGGATGACATTGGGGCAGGGCCAGACAAGCTAAGCCTACCTGACAGATTAGATGTGGGGGAGAGGGCAAAACACGGAATCAAGTCAACTTGTGGTTTCTTACCCTGAACAGGGTGAATGACAATGTTTTTTTTTTTTTTGAGTTGAGGCAGGGGCAGGAACAGGAAGGAATTCATTTATTTATTTATTTGGTTTGGCCAAGTTGAAATTTTGAGATGTCTAATTTTATCTGTGTGGGAAAGTTGATATTTCAGACAGAAAAAAGAAAATCCCCAGTGTAGAGAAAGGCTTTAAAGTGATGAGATGAGATGACCAAGAGAATGTGTAAATTAAAAATGGTGCCCAGGCAAACACAGAAGTGGACGCTCACAGTCAGCTATTAGTTGGAACACAGGACTCCCAAGGAAGGAGCTAGAGAAAGTACCCAAGGAGCTGAAGGGGTCTTCAACCCTCTAGGTGGAAGAATAACATGAACTAACTAGTTCCCCCTGTGCTCATATCTCTAGCTGCATATATGGAAGAAGATGGCCTAGTTGGCCATCATTGAGAAGAGAGGCCCCTTAATCATGCAGACTTTATATGCCCCAGTACAGGGGAACGCCAGGGCCAAGATGTGGGAGTGGGTGGGTAGGGGAGCAGGGCCGGGAGGGGGGAGGGCATAGAGAACTTTCTGGATAACACTTGAAATGTAGATGAAGAAAATATCTAATAAAAGTTGGAAAAAAAATGGTGCCCAGGGGCTGGTGAGATGGCTCAGCGGGTAAGAGCACCCGACTGCTCTTCCGAAGGTGATAAGTTCAAATCCCAGTATCCACATGGTGGCTCACAACCATCCGTCACGAGATCTGGCGCCCTCTTCTGGAGTGTCTGAAGACAGCTACAGTGTACTTACATATAATAAATAAAATAAATCTTTAAAAAAAAAAATGGTGCCCAGGATTAGGCTCTGGCGCATCTAAAGTAGTGTGATTCCCAAATGTGCTTAGAAGGATGGGGGTAGTGTGGTAAGAATGCAGCAGAAGGATTCTGAGAAAAGAAAGTATTTCAAGACAGAGAGACCTGTCAGCTGTTTAACACCACCAAAAAGTGAAAAGAGATTGAAACATTGAAAGGAGATCCACATCGTAGATCAGACTGCAAAAGAAGTGATTGGTGACGTGGAAAAGCCCAGTGTTAGTCAGGACCCCGTTTGACTTCAGAGAACTTAGGAAAGGCGAGAGAGGGATTGTAGTGTCTACCGCTTCCTTTTCCCAGGAAGTTATTTTTGGAAAGAAGAAGAAAAGAAGTAACAGTAACTGAAAATAAGAGGCCAGGGTCATTTGCATCATTTTTTTTTTTTTTTAAAAGATGTAAGCAACTTCTTTTTTTTTTTTTTTTTTTTTTTTTTAATTTATTATATGTAAGTACACTGTAGCTGTCTTCAGACACTCCAGAAGAGGGCGCCAGATCTTGTTATGGATGGTTGTGAGCCACCATGTGGATGCTGGGATTTGAACTTATCACCTTCGGAAGAGCAGTCGGGTGCTCTTACCGGCTGAGCCATCTCACCAGCCCCATGCATCATTTTAAGATATGGGATCCATGCCATGCCTGGATATTATTATCAGGAATGAACTGTGGATTAGTAGAGAGATGACCAAAGCCAGAGAGAATCTGTGGCTGCAGGAGGAATCCCGTGAGTGGAGGAGATAGGATGGCATGAAGAGTGTGGACTGGCACCGGCAGCATCCTGCCAGAGCATGCCTTATAACTATAGAAAAAGCAAAGTGCATCATCACAGGTGCAAAAGACTGGTGGACTGATTGGCAAGATGATCTCACGAAGGCCTGAATTAAGCACCGGTGAGATTATCACTTGGGGTCCCGTATATGCAAAGATGCACAAGTGTGACAGGTGGCCATGCAGGGCAGAGCAGGAAGAGAAGGCAGCGACTTTAAATAGGAGTGATCATGGAAATTAGGAATTTTGCTTTTTAAGAAAGAAAGTGAATTCACTAAAGCAGGATTGTAGGGCTGGAGGATTTGAGTTCCTGAGATAGGGTCCTCAGCAAAATTTAGTCCTTTATTCCAGCTAGCAAAACATCTGCACCTTGTCTCTTTTTTCTTTGGCTACTTTGTTTAGACCAAACCCAGATCTTAATGAAAACATATTAAAATACTGTAGCAGAATTCTCATCTTAGATACAACCTTAGAAACCACCTAGTTTCTCTTTCTCATCTTACTATTTTTCCAGGTTAAAAACTTAATTCCTATTGATTTCTTACATTTTATTTATTAAAAAGTTAGCTTGTGCTAGGCGTGGTGGCACACACCTTTAATCCCAGCACTTAGGAGCCAAAGGCAGGCAGATTTCTGAGTTCAAGGCCAGCCTGGTCTACAGCAGTATGGAAGTGTAAGCCGAATAAACCCTTTCCTCCCCAACTTGCTTCTTGGTCATGATGTTTTGTCCAGGAGTAGAAACCCCGACTAAGACAAATTGGTACCAGCATAGTGGGGTATTCCTGTGACAGTTTGAGCATGTTTTGGGGAGGACTGTGGAAGGACTTTGGAACTTTGGGCTAGAAGATCCATTCAGTGTTAAGGGCTCTGTGGGATGTCGGGTAGGAGCTTGCAAGATAACATTGAGAACAGTGCAGAAGATGGAGGCCTGGCTTGTGAAATTTTAGAGGGAAGATTAAAGACTCTTTCCAGGGCCAATGCTATTTTGATTGTGAAAATTCAGTGGTTCTGGTTAGCTGGGGCTGAAGAATCAGCTGTGATTAACAAGATACCAGAACTACTAAAGCAAAACCTTTGCATTACTGGGACTATTGATGCTAGTTAGCTGGACCTAAGAAATTAGCGGTGATTAAGAAGAAACCAGCACCATTGAGGTGACATCTTCTGGGAAGTGTTTTCTGAGAGCACAGAGGCTGTGTTCCAGAGAGAGCCAAGGTTGTACCTTGTGTTGTGGCTGGACATAGTAATGTGTAAGAGTCACCCAGGTGGTACTGGTTTTGAAGACATGAAGGGATCATGCAGAGCAGCTGAGGCCTGGCACTGTGAGAGCCATGGAAGGCCATTGGTGAAGGTGCAGTGTCTTAGTCAGGGTTTCTATTCTTGGACAAAACATTATGACCAAGAAGCAAGTTGGGGAGGAAAGGGTTTATTCAGCTTACACTTTCGACATTGCTGTTGATCACCAAGGAAGTCAGGACTGGAACTCAAGCAGGTCAGGAAGCAGGAGCTGATGCAGAAGCCATGGAGGGATGTTCTTTACTGGTTTGCTTTCCCTGGCTTGCTCAGCCTGCTCTCTTATAGAACCCAAGACTACCAGCCCAGAGATGGCACCACCCACAAGGGGCCTTTCCCCCTTGATCACTAATTGAGAAAATGCCTTGCAGCTGGATCTCTTGGAGGCATTTCCCCAACTGAAGCTCCTTTCTCTGTGATAACTCCAGCCTGTGTCAAGTTGACACAAAACTAGCCAGTACAGGTGCTAATGCTAAGCTTCCATCTATTCTATTTATACTACTGGTAATGACACTTACCTAGCAATTTCTAAAACAAGGACACAGAAGTTAAAAGAAAATAGTTTCACTTAGGCAATCATTTTAGAGGAATGACCGTGTTTTGGGCAGAGCTGCAATGAACACGGAGCCTTGTCACAGCCTTGACCTCGGGGTGTATAGTTTCTATCTATGAAATGTAGCACGTCTCTTATTCACAAGCAAACTCTTCCTAATAAGTGGTATGCATGTGGGCAAGCAGAATGTGCTTACAAAAAGGCTAACTTCTATCTCCTCTTTCTCTATATACCTGGATGTGCAATGGGAAAAGGTCATCCCGTGAAACAATGTTCTAGGCAGAGGGGACAGAGTGCTTGAGATCCACCACCCAGAAACACAGTGATTCTTTTGAAAGCCCAAAGCTGTTTGGTGTGGTAGGCCCTTGAAACAAATGACATGCCAAGTGCCAAGTGAGGGTCAAATGAAGAGATGTGGCAAGTCACGCCCATAAAATCATCATGGACTGGAACAGGGAACCAGTGCTAGTTTTAAAAAGAAACATGAGATTGAATTTGTATTTTTTTAAACTTTTTTTTTTTTTGTAAAAAAGCTTATGTGTGTGAGTGTTGGCCTGCACGTATGTACGTGTACCATGTGCATGTGTAAGAAAAAAACCTTAAAATTTAATTCAAAATCTGTGCTGGAAAGCCTGATGAGTTACAGGTGTAGGGCAAAGTAGGGGCATGCCTATATAAAAGCTGTTGACTCGTCAGCTGACGCCTCTTTGCCTTCTTTGTCTTCCTTATATGGTTTGGTTTAAGATTAGCCAGATGCTGCTCTACCACCCCAGATGAGCACACCCCCACCCTGCCTTTCAGAGTGCTGACACCTGCACGTACTGATTGCTGATGAATAAGCTGCTGATGTTTAAATTGATTAATCATGTGAAACCACGCCAATTTCTACCCTTCCTCTATATAAACCCCTAGCTTTCAAGCCTCGAGGTAGATTCCTCTGTCTCCCTGTGGGAGATACATATTTGCCAGGAGCTCCGTAAATAAACGGCCTCCATCAAGACGGTCTTTCGTGATTCCTTGGGTGTACGCTGTACTCAAGTGGGGGGATTCCCTCTGGGTCTTACACATGCTTGGTACCCAAGGGGTCAGAAGAGGCGATCTGGATCTCCTGGAACTGGAGTTATGGATGGTTTGGATTTACCATATAGGTGCTGGAAACTGAATCCAGGTCTTCTGTAAGAGCAGGAAGTGTCTTTGGAGCTACTTTTCAGTACCAACTGGATGTTTTTGTTTGTTTCATCATTATCTTACATATTTTTATTTTATTGAAAGATATAAACTTAAATTATATTTCAAATAAAATTTTATTTTATTCGATCTTACATCTCATTTATGAAAAATCAGACATTATTTCTTATTCATGGAAAAATAGATTTTATAACATTGATGTGAGACACAAAGTTCTATTTCTAGTATCTTTGTTTCATTCTCTTTCCACCCCCACATAACATTTTTATTGCTTCTCTGCAAGTTTCACATCAGACACCCCAATCCCAATCCCTTCCCAGATCTTCTACATCTGCTCCAGTTTGTGTTATCTATATACTCAACTGGAGTATGGTCAAAGTCTCAGTGGTCTGCCACTTAAATACAACTAAGTCCTTCCTCTCCCACACAAATTGGTGTTTTAGGCAACCATTCTGGCTTCATTCTGAAGACTGCATGAGAGAAAGGGACATAGACAAACCTGGAAAAAAAAAAGAGTCAGAATTTAGTGTAGGCAAGTGTGATGGTTTGAATACGCTTGGCCCAGGGAGTGGCACTATTTGGAGGTATGGCCCTGTTGGAATAGGTGTGTCACTGTGGGTGTGGGCTTTAAGACCCTCCTCCTGGTTACCTGGAAGTCCATATTCTGCTAGCTGTCTTCAGGTGAAGATGTAGAACTCTCAGTGCCTCCTGCACCATGCCTGCCTGGATGCTGCCATATTCCCACCTTGATGATCATAGACTGAAACTCTGAACCTGTAAGCCAGCCTCAATTAAATGTTGTCCTTTATAAGAGTTGCATTGGTCATGGTGTCTGTTCACAGCAGTAAAACCCTAGCTAACACAGCAAGGAAGCATCATCAGTGAGTTTGGGGAGACCTTGCAACCTCTGTGGCTCAAATGTATCTCCTGGAACATTAGATTCGTATGTGAAGGCGAGGAGAGATTACCTTTTTTTTTTTTTTTTTCTTTTCTTATAGCTCCTTTTCTTTTCTTCTTTTAAACATTTTTAAAAATTCATTGTTAGGGCTGGTGAGATGGCTCAGTGGGTAAGAGCACCGACTGCTCTTCCGAAGGTCCCGAGTTCAAATCCCAGCAACCACATGGTGGCTCACAACCAACCATAATGAAATCTCTTCTGGAGTGTCTGAAGACAGCTACAGTGTACTTACAAATAATAAATAAATAAACCTTTAAAAAAATTCATTGTTTTAGAGTTCCACATGTGCTTTGGCCATGTGTCCTACTTTCCTCTCATCACCGAGAGAAATGAGGACATAATTTTGAAGGAGTGAGAGAACACTTGGGGAAGGAGGGAAAAGTCACCTTTATACATGCTATACATTGAAATGCTGCCTTATAGATAGCTGGGTATGAGGGCTGGAGCTCGGGAGAGTGGCATGGCCAGTTATTTAAATCAGAGACCCATAAACACATAGGGTCTTAATCAAGACAATGGATGTAGAAGTCCCCATATCTGAAGACACCATTCAGAACTCATAGGATCTGAGCTGGATCTGATTTTAAAAAAAGCCTCTTTCATGAGAGCTATCTTTCTTTATTTTTATTTCATTGCTTTTTACATGTATGGGTATTTTGTCCGCACGTACATCTGTGCAACTTGCATGTCTGATGACCACAGAGGCCAGAAGAAGGGATCAGAACCCTGAACACTGGAGTTAACGGGCAGTTGAGAACTTCCATGTAGATGCTGAGAGTCAGACCTGAGGCTCCTGGAGGAGAATCCAGTACTCTTCATAACTGTACAGCATCTCTCCAGCCTCAAGACAAACTTTCATAGTTCAGAAACGTGCTATTGGAGCTGCCAAGGGAGCACAGCCACCCATAGTTCTACCCATATGTGATACCTATGAATCGCAGCAAGGATCAGCATGGCAAGGCACTCCTAAACGTGTGGTAGTTGCCTTGTCATAACCAATAGCTGTCTAATTGGACTTAAGGCCTGCTCAAAAGGAGGTACCTTAGTAAGGGTTTGTATTCTGGCACAAAACACCATGACCAAGAAGCAAGCTGGGGAGGAAAGGGTTTATTCAGCTTACACTTCATCACCAAAAGAAGTCAAAACTGGAACTCTAGCAAGCCAGGAAGCAAAAGCTGATGCAGAGGCCATGGAGGGATGTTACTTACTGGCTTGCTTCCCCTGGCTTGCTCAGCTTGCTTTTTTACAGAACCCAAGACTACCAGCCCAGGGATGGCACCACCCACAATGGGCCTTCCCACCTTGATTACTAATTGAGAAAATGCCTTACAGCTGGATTTCATGGAGGCATCTTCTCAAGATAGGCTCCTTCCTCTGTGATAACTCCAGCTTGTGTCAAGTTGACACACAAAACCAGCCAGTACAGGAGGGAAATCACACTTGTTACTAGGAAAGCTAGCCACCTAACCAGGGGACTAGTGAGGTCATAGACCCCAGGAAAGAACTTATTAGTGCCAATTTACAATACCAGAACAATTCCCAACTGCATTCTAAGTATTTATCATTAAGCATAGCTCCTAACCTGCATCAAAGGAACTCCTTTTAGCAAGAGACCATTAGAGGAACCCAGAACTGGTCCAAATGCAAAGAGATCACGAGGGTATTGGTTCCAATGAGCACACCTACAACACACCTCCTGTACCTAGAGCTCAAGGAACATTTGGCAGGAAGATTCTAATAGCCAGAGCATCTGGAAGTCTACTGGGAGATTGTGTCTCCTAGAAATAACAGGCATACTTCACCCAGAATACCTAAAAAATATGGTTGTCTAAACAAGCCCTGCGAAAAGACAACACCAATAGACAATGCTAATGGAGGAGAGGAATATTATCAGACTCCATCCCTGGTCATAGAACCACAGAAGACTAGGGGATCTTATCACATAGTACACTGGATTGTTTTTTTTTTTTGTTGTTGTTATTGTTTTTTTTTCTTGTTTCTTTTCTTTTTATCAGCTGCTGATATTGGTCAATCTCAAACCTGGGAACAAATCTGTCTTTTATTGTCTTCCTTCTGAATTCTATTGCACTGTCAGCTGTTGAAGAAGGATGGAAGGTTCATGAATTAGGAGATATGAACAACTACGTCTCTATGACAAGCAGGGAAATGTGAAATTCAACATGCTAAGCTACAAGACTGTGGAAACCCAGTGACCTCATCCCAAGAAATAGCTTAACCGCATTCAGTGTCATCATTATTACAAAGCACACACACACACACACACACACACACACACACACACACACACACACACACACAGAGAGAAGTTCTCCTTGGCTCATGATTAAGCAATAGCCCTCACCTGCAATCACAGACACTTAATAAGCAGTTGGGTAACATCAGACACAAATTGCTTATCTTATTAGAGAGAGCATGTGTTTTTCTTTCCTACAATATGGTAATGTATTAATTCTCTCCTAATGGGACCTCAAGTTCTTACTCAGAGTGTTTAGCATTTATTAACATAATTAGCAGAGCACCCCTTTCCTATCATGTCCACATACAAAATTACATTCTCTACTTACTTTCCCAGCTAGCACAGGATATTATTAATTATTTGGGAATAGAAAAAGATAGAGTGTAGTTTGAAATGACTTCATCTCGCTCTAGTGAGAATAGAAGAAAGCCCATTTGTTTCAAAGAAATGCTAGGGTTTGGTTTTCCCTATGACCTTTTCTTTATAGTATGGCTTTCTTTACTCTGTAACTAAGCTAAATAGGGCATGTATTGTCTTACTCTTCCATATGTCTCTTCTCTCTTACATCTTGCAGTTTGTATATATATATATATTTTTTTTTTCCCCGTCTTTTGGCAGAGAATAGAATTTCTGGGATTGGTGCTAAATTCCTGGATTCAATGTTTAAAAGTCCCAGACTTGAAGAAGGAATTTATGGTTTCCAAAATAAAGTATTTCTTCCGTCATAACAAAGGCCTCACCATTGAAACGAGACTTGATTAATCTTATGCATTTCATGGTTGCCATTCCTTCTTGGCATTTTAAGGCTCAGGTCTAAAGTGTTTCTGAACCCAAAGTGAAAATCTAGAAGACTCTGTTGTTGAGCTTACTGTAATTTTAACCTTTCTGTGTAGAATGGGCTAAATTTATAAATTTCTTTCACTACTAACAAAGTGTTTGGGCAGCATTAGAGTCCTTGATTGGAATTATCTTTAAGTTGTTTAAATTTCTATGCTTTCAGGATCATTTCACCAAAGAGCTTCTGACCATATGGTCAGTTTAATGAAGCATCCCTAAAAAACGTACAACTACAATGGACCGTGCTAGAACAATGAAGGTAGAAATAGTTCTTGATATCAGAGTGCCACAGTGTCAGGAATTCAAGCATTCCCTAGCTGATTTATTATTTCAAGGGGACGATAAAAATTTTGGTGTGGGAGGATGTCAGAAACAGTGGTAACACATGTAAGCACAGGCAAGAGGTCCCTAGGTGAGCATATGGAGGGTAACACCAATGCGGGTTTTCTAGTGTGTTTGTTGTTGTGATTAAATGAAATAATGGAGATTGTATGGTATTTAGAATAGGGCTGGTATGTGGCAAATTCAAATCAATTACCACACGAAAGCAAGCTTCATATTCTGTGGACCCCAGTGGCAGAAACTTTTTAAAAAAAGCTTTCTGTTGTGTTCAATACACCCAGAATAATGCCTCTGGGACAGAGTGGGGGTGGGTGGTGAGAGAACGTGTGGCTGAAATGTTAGTGTTCTGTAGGAATGAGAAGCTGTGGGAAGGGAAGCTCAGGGGTTGGAGAAGTTCAGGGTAGAGGGCTATGTGAGAGGAGCTAGGAGCAGCCTGATGTCAGCTTGGACTCTGAACCAGGTACATGAGATGCCTCGAGGCCAGCTTGCCCTTCAGAATGCTACAAGACACAAAAGGCACTTGTTCTGAGTTTCTTTTGGACCGGACAGTACAGAGACCTCTTCTCTCTACTTTTGATAATGGTTTAAGTTACATAGAATTTTTTTCCTCTCTATTCTTGGAGTTTATTTTCTATAGCTTTCTAGATAATTATACAATATAAATTGTTGGTAGCCTATTTTCTTTTTTTTTTTAAAATAAAGATATAACTTACTGTGCAACTTGGGGTCTTAAATAGACCTGGCTTTACTTGCAACCCCCTACCCCCGCGCGATGGAAAAGATGCATTGCGGAATCTGATTTGATTTCTACAAATGCTGAGATGATTGTAAGGTCCCTTGGCATAATGGCAAGCATCTGTGCTTCCAGTGTGGAAACAGTTGTACAAGTCTGCTCTAATGAGAAATGTTTCAGGGTCTATTTATACTATAGTATTTTAAAGAAATGAGTAAATAGAAATATACGGCAATGTCAGCGTCTCAATGGGATATATCGTTCCATGATTAGGATTACCCCCTCACCCCAATATTTTAAAGGACGTTCAAGGAGGCAAGATTTTTCAAGTAACTAGCAACTTATTGAAATTTAAATAACAAAAAGTAAAAGTACTGAAAGGCAGAAGGCAGGAGCAAGGGAGATCAGTAAGGCTGCTTCATTTGGGAAGTTTATAAATTGTTCCTGGTACACAAGTAACCATAACTTGCCTTTAAGTTGTAATTTATACAACTGATGACATATTATTTTGAAGCACCCAGCAAGACTATTTCCCCTAGATTTCTGGGATACTCTTCTTTCGAGGTTCGTATTGCAAACATTGAGCAGGCACATTTAGACTTTGCTAAGGCTTTTTTTACACCAAGAGTTCGGGTTTGCACTGCAGGGCTGACCTCTCCCAGGGGTTAGAAGCCGCCCTGGGACCCGGCTGGGGCGGGGCCAGCGCAGGGCCCTCCGCCCCGCCCCCGCAACCGGCGCGCGTCCGGTCCCGCCCACACCAGTTACTAGGGACGCGTCGGTGTAGCCGCGATGGATCAGGACGAGGGGCTGACGGCCGTGGACAACATTGTCACACAGTTCAACACCTATGAAGACTTCCTGGACTCCCAGATCACCACGGTCGACCTGTACTACCTGGAGGTAAGCGCGGGTCCGTCTTGCTGGCCGCGGCGGGGCTTGGTCGCCCCCTGGCGGTGACGGTGCTCACCGCAGGCCTCTGGCTTCCAGAGGCTTCCTCAGCAGGATGCAGGAGTCCCCAGCCCTCCAAGAGCTCCTGCGCTGCACAGAGGCCGACTTGGTAGCTGTAAAGTGCTAACAAGGTGTGAAACCAGGAGGACGCGTTGCTGTGTGCACCTGACGGCAGGGCAGTGGGAGGACCCGGATGCTCGGAAAAACGTAGTTGGAAGGATCTGCAAGCTCAGAGCCTCTAACTCCCAATTGCAAACCTCAGAGCCTGGGCCCAGGTTTTCAAAGGAGTCCATCTCCATTTTCAGGACAAACAGAGCAAGCACCTTGGGGGCGGGAGGGGGGGGGAGGGGTCAACCCTAGAGAATTCTGGGAAGGATTTGAATTTGGCCAACTCCCCTCATTTCTCCTGTGCACAAGGCAGTTTATCATATAGACAATCCTCCTTTTTTTGTTGTTTATTTATTTTATTTTATTTTATTTTATTTTTTGTTTTGTTTTGTTTTTCGAGACAGGGTTTCTCTGTATAGGCCTGGCTGTCCTGGAACTTACTTTGTAGACCAGGCTGGCCTCGAACTCAGAAATCCGCCTGCCTCTGCCTCCCGAGTGCTGGGATTAAAGGCGTGCACCACCACGCCCGGAGACAGCCCTCCTTTTTTAAAAAAAATATGTGCCACTGTATGAAAATAAATTTTAGATGAAGAAAATTTGTCCTTTTTGAAATTATCTGTTAAAATAGTTGTAAGTGGTTTCTAACAAAACATGACTTTTCACAGCAAGTGCAACAGCAACAATATCACCAAACAGCCAAGCTTTTATGTTTATTAGATGGGTAACTTAAATTTCCATTTGTGTCTGCACACATGCATAAAAAGTCAGCGGGCAACTTGGAATTGGTTCTGAACTTGTATTCTGTGGTGTCTAGGGATTGATCTCAAGTTTGGCAAAAAGCACCTTTTCCTTTAAGCCATCTCTCCAGCTGTTAGCCAATATTTTAAACCCACAGAAGTTGCTTTAAACCCTTGCTTCTGAAATGAAGCCACTGGATTGAAGGAAAACAATACTTATCTGTATTTACGTACAAGCTTTTGAACATTAAGAGAATCCCACACAAGATGAAATGTGGGTAATAGATTTCTCAATAGATAAAGTCATCTTTGTAGCCCAGGTGGGACATTGCCAAACTTAAGGCTAAATATATATATATATATATATATATATATGGAGAGAGAGAGAGAGAGAGAGAGAGAGATTTTTCAGGTAAGAAACTAAACATGGTAATGTTCATGAGAGGTGAGAGACTGTTATGTTATTACTAGATTAAATTAGAGGTGAGAAATAACTAAAGTTCCATCAGTCAGAATGGTGAACCACCCTGGGAATTGAACTCAAGGCCTCTGGAGGAACAAGCAGCCGGTGCTCTTAACCACTGAGCCATCTCTTCAGCTCCAGAACAGAGACTGTAATGTAACACTGGGAAGGGAATGCTTTGTGTTCCTGTATTTGGAATTATTTAGATTCTTTTTAAACTTTCATAAAAATATGTGTGTTTCTGTGCCTGTGGGTGTGTCCTAGTGCACAGCTAGTGTGCAGGTTGCTTATGTGTGTTTGTGTGTCTGTGTGTGTCCCAATGCAAGGCCAGTGTGCAGGTTGCTTTTGTGTGTTTATGTGCCCTCTGCACAGCCAGTGTGGTGGTGGTTTATGTGTGTTTGTGTGCCTGTGGGTGTGTCCCAGTGCATGTCCAGTGTGCAGGTTGTTTATGTGTGTTTGTGTGCCTGTGGGTGTGTCCCAGTGCTTAGCCAGTGTGGAGGTCAGAGGGCAGCTTGTAGGAAATGATTACTTCTCAACTCAAGTCACCAGGCGTGCGGCCAATGCCTTTGCTTGTTGAGCCATCTCATAGACCACAATGATGACATTTAAAGTGCTGTTGTCTGTGGACGGGTCTCAAACGTGGCTTCAAGGCAAGGGCCATGTAAGTCACTTAGAAAGTAGAACCCGCAGACTCCCTTCCGTGTACCACGAGGAAAGGACCTACAGCCCACGCTGTGTAAAGCTACCCCCCCCCCATTTGTTTTATCATCGGACACTTACTCAGGTTGTAGTGTTGTAATTAAAAAAAAATAAAACAATTATATTTATCTTGTATAATGTGGTATTTTGAAATATACATAATGTAGAACAACTAAAATAGAGATAATTAACATATGCTACCTCACAATTATAATCTCTATTGTGAAAACATTTAAAATCTAATTCTTAGTACTTTCAAGACTATATTATTATTAACTATAGGTACAGTATTGTGCAACAGATCTTTGAGCCTATTTGAATGGGACAATTTAAATGGTAAGTTAAAGATAGTGTATTGTAGTTCGAAGAGCTGTGACTTCTGACACTTATTTTGCATCGATTTGAAATCCCGTTTCTTCATATGGAAAAGTGAAAGGGCTGGATTAAGTAATATTCATTACTCTTTTTAAAATTAAAACTTTATTATAAAGATCTTACAAATTAAAAACCCCATGCGGTAAAACTATCTAGACTCAAAGGCTACAGATTATTTCGGTCAAATTGTGAGTTATTTACTCTTTTAACCAGTATCTTTCACTAGTCTTCTGTGCTACAGTTGCCTGGATGGTTCTAGACTCTCCCACTCACCACACCCACCTCTGTGCACTCGTGGCTGTCTGAGGTACTCTATACAAGGGTGTTAACTATCTGCTGCTCTTAGGAAGCCTGCAGCTAGTTTCCATGAAAATGGCTAGCAGTAATTCCCATTATTTATTAGGTGTTGCTGGTTTGTGCGGGTTTCAGCCAGCAGTATACACCCGGAGAGATTGGAGAGTTGCAAGACAGAGGATATAGGATGTATTCCCTCTCATGTGCTGGCTGTGGTGTGGAATCCGCTGTATCCCTTAGGTTTGGCCATCTTCTCTCACAAAGTCCAGCCCCCTTCCCAGGCTCTGGCAGGATCTGCTGCTCCAGGGCTTTCTTCCTTCCAGTCTCCTGCTGTGTAACCTGTTACTAGTGAATGGCTTCCGACTGCTGCCTAGCCCAGGGGTGTGTCCTCATTCTCTGTGGGTTTCCAAGAACTCTGTGTTGTCTTGTTTTCAGTCAACCCCCCTCTTGAGTTTTCCCAATGACTTGCTGCCATGACCATTTAACACTTCAAATATACATTAGACGTTGTGTATGTGTGTGGTAATCACAATAGATGTTGCAAGAAGCTTGCGTAGGAAGAAGGGGAGGTAGGGAGAGAAAGGGTGAGTCCATATTAATTATCTGATAGGCCAGAGGATGAGGAGCGTGGTTGGCACATGGATGGCAGACCGGAAGTAGTGATGAGCCGGAGGATGAGGAGCGTGGTTGGCACATGGATGGCAGACCGGAAGTAGTGATGAGCCGGAGGATGAGGAGCGTGGTTGGCGGGGCGGAAGTAGTGCGTCTCCATCCTCTGTTCTCTCTGTTCACTAAATAATGACAGAACACTAAAGCAACGGCTTTGCCAAGCTAATTAACAACTTTTATTCTATAAGTTAGCATCATCTAATAAAACCAATCACTTCAGTGAGTGAAGAAATGATTGAGAAGCTTCAGCAAACTTGCTAAGCTATAGGTTTTAGCTTCTTTTCCAGTCATCTCTGACTAAACACCTCTGACTAAACACAGGCCTTCTCTTTAGTGGCTGCCTGTGGACTACTGGAAAAATAAAAGTCCCACTTGAATTTCTTTTCTCAGGTAAGGGATGAAAGAGATATTAAAATGATGTAAAGATTTCCCTAGATAATGGATTCCAGTCATGGATAAATTATTTACAGATATAAACGACATGAAGTTTTATTCAAAATATTTTTTTCCAATACTTAGAACATTTTGGGGTAAGGATAGAGCTTGGTGGTAGAGTGCTTGCTGACTTGCTTGAGGCCCTAGGTTTAATCCCCAGTACACACACACACACACACACACACACACACACACACACACCAGCTAATTTTGATATGCTTTGACTAGCTCAATGGTTTGGCACTTCTAAAAGTCACTATGGCTAGCATACATTCCCCTCCGGTATTCTTGAATTAATATTTGCTAAATCCTAAATTCATCTCTGCTACCACAGACCCAATCAGGAAATGGTCCGTAGGGTCACTGTCCTGGAACCTTCCACGTCGGCAGGCCTTTAGGTCTGTCTCCTTGCTCCTCCATCACTGACTAATTCCTTCCTCCTCCTCTCTCTCCCTCTGTCCCTTGCCTGCACAGTCTAAAAGTGCTTCCTGTCTCTGCTTGCAAGCGCCCCCCTCCTGCCCCCAGTTCATTTGTCATTTATATATCAGAAGGTTACAGCTTCTTATGTGCTGATTATGTATTCTGCTACATTCTTGAAGGTATTTATCAGCTGTAGAAGTTTCCTAGTGGAGTCTTTAGGGTCTTTTATGTATAAAATCATGTCATCTGAAAATACTTGGACTTCTTCCTCCTAATTATCCTCCTGATGTCCTTCAATTTGTCTTATTGTTCTAAGACTTCAAGTACTATATTGAATAGGTGCAAAGAAAGTGGGCAAACCTGTCTTATTCCTGATTTTAGTGCAAATGCTTTGCATTCCCTCCACTTAGAATGGGGGCTGTGAGCTCATTGTAAATTGTCTTTAGTATGTAGTGGTACTGTCCTTGTATCTTTGGTCTCTTCAGGACTGGATGTTGAATTTTGTTAAATGCATTTTCTGCATCTAATGAAATGGTTATATAATTTTTGTCTTTCAGTCTGTTTATGTGGTTATTAAGTTTATTGGTTTACATATGTTGCAATGTTCCTGCATCTCTGGGATGAAGCCATCTTCATCATGGTGGATAATTTTTTTGATGTGTTCTTGAATTCTGTTTGAAAGTATTTTATTGAGAATTTGGCATCTATATTCATAAGGAAAGTTGCTCTCTGTTTTTTGTTAGGCCTTGGTATGGTTTTGGTATCAGAGTACTAGTGGCTTTATAAAAATGAATAGGAAATGTTTCTTCAGTTTCAATTTTATGTAATGTTTTGCAGAGTAATGTTCTTTGAAGATCTGGTAGAATTCTGCACTGAATCCATTGGCCCCCTTCCCCTCCCCCTTTTTTGGTTGGAAGACTTTTTTTTTTTTTTTAAGATTTATTTTATTTATTATATGTAAGTACACTGTAGCTGTCTTCAGACACTCCACAAGAGGGCGCCAGATCTCGTTACGGATGGTTGTGAGCCACCATGTGGATGCTGGGATTTGAACTTATCACCTTCGGAAGAGCAGTCGGGTGCTCTTACCCGCTGAGCCATCTCACCAGCCCGGTTGGAAGACTTTTAATTGCCGTTTCCATTACACAGAGGGACATGGGTCTGTTTAAATTTCTTATCTGATTTTGATCTAACTTTAGCAGACCCCTTTTTATCAAGAAATTTGCATTTCTCTTTATTTTTCCACTTTGGTAAAATACAGATTTTTAAAGTATTTCCCTATAATTCTCTGGATTTTCTTGGCATCTGTAGTCATGCCTCCCATAAAAACTATAATTTCATTAATTTGGAACTTCTCTTTCTGTCTTTTGGTTAATTTGGCTAAAGGGTTGTCAGTATTGTTGATTTTCTTTACTTCATTGATTCTTTGTAACTTTTATTGTTGTTTCTATTTAGTTGATTCCGTCCTTAAGTTTTATTATGTCTTCCTGTCTAATCTTTCTTTGGACACCATTGCCTGTTTTTCTAGTGTGGTGGTTCTCAACCTTCCCGATGCTGTGACCCTTTTATAGCGGTGTGCTAACCCCCAACCATAAAATTATATTCATGGTGAACCCTGTGAAGAATTGTTTGACCCCCTAGAAGGTTGTGGCTCACAGACCGAGAACTGCTGATCAAGAGCTTTCAAGTGTGTTGTTACTCACATGATTTTCTCCAGTGTTTTTGTGAAGGCCTCCTAGAATTGCCTTCATTGTATCCTATAGATTTAGATATGTCATGTTTTCATTTTCATTAAACTCTAAAATGTTTTAAATTTCCTTCTTGCTTTCTGAGTTGACCCTGTTTTCATTCAATAGTGAGTTGTTTAGTTTCCACAAGTTTGTAAATTTACTGTTGTTGCTGTTGCTGTTGCTGTCCAGATTTAATCTGTGGTGGCCACACAGGATGCAAGGTGATACTTCAACTCTTATAATCTCTTTTGAGTCTTTCTTTGTGTCCCAATCTGTGGTCGATTTTGGGGAAAGTTCCATCGGCCACTGGGAAGAAAGTATATTCTTTAGTATTTGGGTGGGATGGTCTGGAGATATCTGCTAGATCATTTGACTCATGTAATTCAAGCATGTCTTGGTTTAGTTTTTGTCTGGATGACTTGTATATTGGTGAAAGCAGGGTACTTAAGTCACCCACTACTTTTGTGTGAGTCTTAATATGTAGTTTTATCTACAGGACCATTTCTTTTATGAACCTGGGTGCCTATGTATTTAGTGCATTGAATTGCAACATCCTCTTGAACTTTCCTTTAATGAGTATACAGTATCCCTTATTTCTTCTGATTAGTTTTGAATCAAAGTCTGTTTTTCCAAATATTTAAATTGCTGCATCTGCTTCTTGTTTCCATTTACTTGGAATATTTTTTTCAACTCCTTTATCCTAATATGATAGCTGTCCTTGATGGTGAAATGTTTCTTGGGTGTAACAGACGATGTATCCTGTTTTCTACTCCTATGTGTTAGTTTATGACTTTGTATTTGATAGTTGAGACAATTAATATTGAAATATATTAATGAGCAGTGTTATTTCTGTCATGTTGTTGTGGTGTGGGTGGCTTTTTTTTCTTTTTCCATTATTTGACTAACTGCTCTGTCCTTTAAATAACTGTCCTTCTATGGAGTACCTTATGAAGAGCTGGTTGGTGGATATTGCTTAGATTAATTTTTACATTGAATTGTTTTCCTTTTTCCACTTGATTGCTACTGTTAGTTTGCTGGATATAATAGTCTGTGCTGGCATCTGTGGTCTCTTTGAGCTTGTGGTCTCTGTGAACATTTGTTTAGGTCCTTTTGGCTTTCAGACTCTCCACTTGAAAAGTCAGCTGCTAAAGGACACATCAATAAATGTATTCCTAATGGCACATATCAGTCGATCAGAGCACCAGTCATCATCTGAGGAGCATCTTCTTGCAGTTGATAGTAAGTTACATAGAGACACACAACTTGACAGTGTGCACCCAGTGAAGGGCTTTGGATCTCTCATCCCTAGATGGGATAGCTTAATCCATTTTCTCTCAAAGCTTAAGGGTCTTTGTGGAAGAGGAGGAGGAAAGATTCCAAGAGCCAGAGGTGGTAGTTGACTCCAAGGCGACAACATCTTCCAGACTCAATGGACTAATACATGTGTGAACTCACATTGACTGTGAAACTTGGCATAGGTTTGAACAGGTTTGAGTGAACCAGGCAAAATCCCAGCACTTGAAAAGGGGAAGTGGTCACAAAGTCCCAGTTCTACTCAAAAGATTATTTGCAGTTGATGCCTGCTGGAAAAGGGAAATCAGTTTCCTCTAATGAAGTACTATTAGGTACTTTATATAAACCACATCCCAGGGCAGGTATGTGGCCAACCCAAGATGGACTCCACGCTGTTTTCCTTTTTTGATGTTATTTTGTCACGAGCATTTGGTGCTTCTCTGAAGCAGAGAGAAGAGAGAGAGAGAGAGAGAGAGAGAGAGAGAGAGAGAGAGAGAGAGAGAAAGAGAGAGAGAGAGAGACAGAGAGAGAGAGAGACAGAGAGAGAGACAGAGAGAGAGAGAGACAGAGACAGACAGAGACTGACTGCCAGGCAGATTTCCCAGCCTGATGATGCATAGAACAATAAGAGGAGGTGCACTTGAGGTGCAAGGGGAGAGGCTTTTGGATGGAAACATATATCGTGTATATTTCAGCAACTTGTTTCTGTTAGCTTGTGACTTTGCTTCCCACAGTACTGTAGTATAAAAAGGCTATGAGAAATATACTCGGTACTGGCATGGTAATGACCTGCAGTCTTCCCATTATCTGTCTCTTGCATCGTTTTTTCTGTCTTTCCTATAATCATCCTCACTTCCCCTTAGAGGACTGTTCAACCTTGAACTGGCTGGCTCTGGTACATTACTTTGTATCTTATTCATTTTATTTTTTCTTAGTTTGTCTGTTTTGATTATCTCTCTTCTTTTAGAGAGGGAGGGAGAGAGAGAGAGAGAGAGAGAGAGAGAGAGAGAACACCAGAACAAGCATGAAGTTGGGGAAGGAATGGAGGTGGGGAGGACCTGAGAGGAATGTGCAGTAAAGAATATAATCAAGATAATAAAATGTACTGTTTGTATTGGGAGAGGACAACAAGGAAACAATGAAAGGCTGGTTGCCTCACAATAGGGCATCATCAAATAAACTTGGCTGTATGTAGATGAAAAAACATATTGCATGAAAAATCATAAATGAAATTATATACAAGATTAGTTGCTATTCTAACAGGTCTGCCTTTATGTGTGACTGGGGTTATTACTCCTGAAGCTTTTAATATCTTTTATTTGTTCCGTACATTCAGTCTTTTGATTATTGTGTCACGATGTGTGTCATTTCTGGTCCTGTCTGTGTTTCGTGCTCTGTATGCTTTATACCTTGATAGGCATCTCTTTCTTTACATTGGGGATTCTTTTTTCTTATGATTAAGTTTAAAATATTTTGTACCATTGATCTTTTTTTCTTTATACCTATATTTACGGCTTTAGTATTTCCAGAGTGTCACAGATATCCTGGATGTTTTGAGCTGGGAAATTTGAGGTTCATCATTTTCTTTCACTGATATTCCTGGTTCCTTCTAGACCATGTCATCTGGACTTGAGATTCTTTCTTCCATGACGTTTCCTCTGTTTATGAGGTTTATGGCTGAGCTTTCGTTTGATATCCTGAGGTTTTCATTTCCAGTGTTTTTCTGTCAGTTTGGGATTTCTTTAATGATTCTATTTCTTTCTTAAATTCTACTTTAATTTCTTGAATTGTTTCCATTATTTCATTTAACTGTGTTTTCATGGTCTTCATTGAGGCTATTCACTCACATTTTTTTTTTAAGGACTCTGAACATGAACATAATTACTATTTTGACATTCTTGGTTTGTGCTTCAGCTATTGGCTTTTCTCAGGGCCTATCACAGGAGGGTTTCTGGCTTCAGGAGGAGATGTAGTGTTTGGTTGCTCATGGTTATGATTCTGTGATGTACTCATCTGTAGTTGTGGATTTTGAAGTGTTTCTTAGTATAGATAGATAGCTCGTGTGGTCATTGTACGGTGGGGGTTCGTCTTGTCTTTGGTTGTTCTTGTTCACTCAGTGTTCCAGCCCTGGGCAGCAGCTGTGGGGTTTCAGAGTCACAGGCAAGTACAGCGGCAGTGTTATTGTGATACCTCTTTAAAAGTCACCCCTCAGAAAAGCTGCGGATCCCCCAACAACAGATATAACTAGATGCTAAGATTCTCTTCTTTCTAAAGGCACTATCTACCTACCATTGCAGAAGGTAGAGAAATTTAAGCTGAATCTTACCTGAAAGATCCTTTCCTGTCGGCTACCTTTGGTAGTTCTAGAAGGTTCTTTGTAGGGATGGGGGGGGGGGAGTCACTTGTGGTATTTCCTGCAGTAAAACCCCAATGCTGCAATGCAGACTTGTGGGGCAAGGTGTGCATGATGGTTATGGGAGTGACCAATGGCTTTTTTATTAGATTTGAGGTTAAACAGGAGGAATATCATGTCTGTTACTGTAAGCCTGATCAAAATCCCAGGGTTCAGGAGGTCATATGTCCTACAAGAGAACCTACTACCATTGTGCTAACTGCTAATGTCATCAAACTGCTTTCTAAATCACTTTTTTTTTCATTCCTAAGTTAGTGCACTGCTCTCAACTTTGTCCAGAAAAGGTGCTTCTTCAAATGGAAGCTGTTAATACAGGCTCATCACTGTTGAGTGCTCATTCCTAAGAGGGGATCTGGTGGACACTCCCAAGGCCCAGCAAATAGTGTGACGGAGAGCAGAAGAAATACGGGGCAAGAGTTTGACAAGATGTGGGGAATTGCTGCCTCTGGATGTGACATGGCTACTATACTCATAAACTCACTACAGTTATGGCTACGTGCACAATAGCAAACCAACAAGAGTATTCCAGAGGAAGCACTAATGGGATTATGAGGTTATGGAAAGGGTATGTAGGTAGGAGGGGGGCATATTGTGGGGTTTCCAGAAGAAGTAAGAGGGGTAGTGAGAGATGGTTGTGACCAACATATGTGTGATATGAGACTAAAGAATTAAATAACAAATTAACCAAATCAAGGCCAAAAACAACCCCCCAATTATGATTCCTGTAGATACAGAAAAAAAACTGAAGAAATTCTAAACCTACCTTGATAATTTGATAGACTGTTTAAAAATACTTATAGAATATTTAATCCTCAGAGTTTAATTAATATTCAAGTTTGACACCCAATGACTGTAGCTGCTATGGGCCATCTAGCCAATACAATGCACTGCTGCAATTGAAAGAAAATGCCCTACATAGTTAGAAGGAGCCAGAATAGGATTATGGTTAAAATGCATTAAAACTGGCTGAAATTTTACTAGAACAAAACAAGAGTTTGACAAGCAAATGAGGGTTAAGCTAAAAACAATTCATTTCACTTGCAATGAGCAGTGTGATCTCAACAAAAGACACTAAGTAAACAGAAATGAGTAGAGTCCAGAACTTGTGAAGTAAGTATTGTCAAACACCCTCATGTGTGTGACAGCAGAATTAACAAGAGCTGAAGGGGAAATATTTGAAAAGATAATAGTTTTTTTTTAATAATTTATTTTTGTAAATGAGTACTTTATCTGCATGTACATCTGCATGCCAGAAGAGGGTATCAGATCCCATTGTAGGTAGTTATGAGTTCACATGTGGTTGCTGGGAATTGAACTCAGGACCTCAGAAAGAGGTCCTGGGCTCTTAACTGCTGAACTATCGCTCTAGCCCAAGATAATCATTCAATGAAGATTATTTATGTAAAACATCAAGAACTTCAACAAACTCCAAGCTTAATAAACATAAAAGAAACCCACAGCAAGGAATAGCTTCGTGAAGTCACTAGCAAGTAACGAAGACAGGTCTCCAGTGCAGCCAAGACAACACGATAGAGCACTGAGTCAATCAAAGACAATAATGACTGGCCGGGAACCACTTTAGAACCAGATCACACCACCAAGTAATAAGAATGGTGTTTTCAAGGTGCGGAACGGCAAAGAAGCAAAGGGAACCCACACTGTAGTCATTGACACCCTTCATGGACAGCAGCAAACTGAAGACAGTGAACTGTGTCTAGTACCTGCACTCTGAGAGTCATGCGCACTCAGAGAGTCATGTGCCCTGAGAGTCGTGCGCACTCAGAGAGTCATGCGCACTCAGAGAGTCATGCGCACTCAGAGAGTCATGCGCACTCAGAGAGTCATGCGCACTCAGAGAGTCATGCAGTGCACACGACTGCTAACTTGTATTGTACATCTCAAGGAGAAGCATCCAAGATACGGTATTAAATTTAAAGAACTGGGCATGACAAGCTTTGCTCAACATGACTCTAATTCTGTTCATGGAAACCTAGGATGGCCATATACCTGGAAACCGAGAACAACAATTGTTGTTCATGAGTGTCAGTGATTGTCTCGGAGTGGCAAGGTCATCTGGGATTTACATTTGGATGATGTGTTAGTCCAATAATGTCTCGAAGTTTTCTTCAGCAATCGTTTTACATTTGTAAGGAAGAAAGCTATAAGGAATGCAGGAGTAGTTGTTACACTGTGAAGTTGGTGCCTACATCACTTATCTCATGATCTAGATAGCATATCACTTATCTCATGATCTAGATAGCATATCACTTATCTCATGATCTAGATAGCATATCACTTATCTCATGATCTAGATAGCACATTTCTGAATCCCGAGTCAGAGAAAAGAGAAACTATGTGTAATTTTAAATTACCTTTAAATTGTCATTCTGATTTTTGATTTTTTTTGTTTTTGTTTTTTGTTTTAAATATATATCCATTTTATAGTTGGATGATATTCTTTTAGATAGTGGTAACAGGAAAACTGTTAAGCTGCAACTTTATTCATTAATGAGACTGGAAGGTAGGGAAATGCCATGCCGCAATGTTAGGATCCTTGGGATATCTTAGAGCTGGGCCTCATTTGGTTGAATAGATCTGCCCCTTAGTGGCATGTTCAGAGATACTAGAATCCTGCTACATGAGACAAGCGTGGAGCTGGGCGGTGGTGGCACACGCCTTTAATCCCAGCACTCGGGAAGCAGAGACAGGCAGATTTCTGAGTTCGAGGCCAGCCTGGTCTACAAAGTGAGTTCCAGGACAGTCAGGTCTATACAGAAAAACCCTGTCTCAAAGAGAGAGAGAGAGAGAGAGAGAGAGAGAGAGAGAGAGAGAGAGAGAGAGAGAAGCGTGGTGATCTTTTGTTTGATTCCAAGAGCATTTATCATGTGTTGTAATATATATATCAGCATTGCCAGTTTCAGAATTAGGCAAATGGGTTTGTGTAACCGGTAAAAACATACAGGCATGCAAAATTTAGAGAGAAAAGTAAGTACAAAAAAAAATCAAAGGTCCTTAGCATGTAATTGATCATAAGAAATTTATAATGTTTTGGAGGAGTCTTCCTGTCTTGATGAATAGATTTCTATCTACAACCTCATTTTAGAAGAATATTTAAGGAGATTTATACTTAAATCCATTTTGAAAGCACACCTTAAATCTGCATCGCTCTTTCTATAAAACTTCCACTAGGTGGGGGCATTTGCTCAGTTTTGTGGTCCCCGTTAACTGACCACAGCCAGCCGCAGGGAAGTCTGTGGAGCATCCAGAGCATGCCTTGATGCTCCTGAGCCCGAGCTTTGCACAGCCATGGCCTGGTGAGCGCGCGCACATCATCCCGTGGGGGCTTGGCAGGGTGAATGTGAAAGTTATTTGGTGGCCAGAACAGAGTAGTAGTCTAGCATTTTTCACGTATTTATTTAATTGTTAGTCCTCTATTCATTACTGTTTAAAATCTAATATATGCTGTTTTCATTCTATTTTCATTCTATTTTAAATGTCATTAAGGTGATTATTGTTGATAAATAAATATTTTATTTAATAGTTTTGTATTAGTAACATCATGTAAAATACCTCTTTTAACCACGGGAAAATAAGCTATATATATAATATGTTTTTGAGAATGCCATACACATAACAATGATAACAATGTTTATGATACAATTCTTTATTTTTCAAAGATTTATTTATTTTATGTATATGAGTACAATTATAGGTGTCTTCAGACACACCAGAAGATGGCATCAAATCCCATTACAGATGGTCGTGAGCCACCATGTGGTTGCTGGGAATTGAACTCAGGACCTCTGGTTGAGCAGTAAGTGCTTTTAACCGCTGAGCCATCTCTCCAGCCTCTGATACAATTCTTAAAGTAACTGAAATATGGCAGGCCTAAAATCCTGTGGGGGGATCTGCTTCTGTCAACTCCAGGCACCTTGTGTCTCTCTTCTTGGGTGTCTCCTTTTCTGTTTTTATTGGTACCATCATTATTCAGGAACAGTATATCTTCTCAGTTAAGTATGGAGATTCTCTGTTCCTCTTTAGCTGCATTTGAAGTTGTGCTGTTCTGGGTCATCAGCTAATTGACTTAAGTCTGTCTGAAGCACTGGGCTGTCTGAATGCACCCCCTTCTCTTTGTGTGCAGTTGATCCTCTCTTGTATGCCCACCAGTGCCTCTAATTATCTTGCTTTAAAGATACACTGTTAATTGTCTACTGCTGTTTGCATAAATTGTTTAAAAAACAACAACAGATCTTTGTTCTCTGATCCCTTGGAGAAAATTTGGTGGTTGATGTTGCTTCTCTTCTCATCTTATATCTGTGGTTAGAAAAGGACCAAATGTGTCTAATTGTACTGTCAGGAGGCAGGTTTGCATGTGTAATAGCCCTGGTCTTCTTTCAAAGGACACTTAGCTTAAACAATTGTTCTTATATTCATTGAAAACAATTCACCCACACATCTGCTGGCTGGTTTCTCCCTCAGGATGAAAGCCTGGCTCGCCAGTTGGTGGAGCTCGGCTACCGAGGAACGGGAGAGATCGTGAAGAGGGAAGACTTTGAAGCAAGAAAGGCAGCTATCGACATTGCAAGACAGGCTGAGAGAACGCAGAAAAAGTAAGTGTCCGTGTGCACATCCAGATGTTACAGTCTAGGGTGTCTGTAAAAGTCCAACCTTCCTTGACTATAACAGCCTGGACGTCCTGCTGGGAGCAGTAAGGTTTGAGAGGCCATAACCTTGAACCGACGGTCAGGAAGCAAAGGCACTGTGGAATTGAACCGACGGTCAGGAAGCAAAGGCACTGTGGAATGCTTGCAGTAATGCTATGTGGGAGGAGTTGGATCTACTAATTTAAGAAATGCAAATTCCAAAATATGGTCATTATGTCAATAAGGCACGTTATAAAGTAACTCACTAGTACCAGTTTTATGCATTTACACATGAAAAGTATGTGACATTTGCCTTAGAAGTCTTTGTCCTTTCAAGGTATATAAACCTTGGCATTGCTTGTGTTTTTGAACTTTACAAACACTGATTTATGCAAAGACAATAACTGTCACTGGCTTTCGTTAATGTGACTACTAAAAGGTAATATAAAATGTATTAAGATGGGTCATTAGAAACCGGGGAGCTAGCTCATTTGGTCCAGTGCTAGCTGTAAAAGCATGAAGACTTTTGTTAGATCCTCAGACCCCAGATGAGCAACTTGCCACATGCTGTGCACTTGTAATACTAGTGTTGGGCCTATCGAGACAGGCTCCATCCCTGAGACTCACTGGATAGTCAGTTTATCTTAACCTTTGAGTTCTAAACCCACGAGAGACCGTCTCACAGGACCAGACATAAGCAACTGAGGAACAACATGTGAGCTTGCCCTCTGGCATCCACATGCATGTGTGCATGTGCACCTGTACACATATGAGTGCACACTTCTACACATACACACGCATGTATATACGTGAAGATAGGTAACAGGAAGACATTCTCCTAGGCTGAACTGCCTCGAACTGGTAAGACAGTTTAAAGGGATTGATGAAACAACTGTCTATTTAATATTTAGAAAGTCCTTAAACTTTAAGTGTTGGAGATGATGACTACTTAGAAAACTGTCTCGAAAAAAAACCAAAAAAAAAAAAAAAAAAAAAGAAAACACTGAATTATTCTTAGGTATGACCATTTAAAAACACTCATTATAACTGGAAATTTCCCATGTGCTCATAATTAACTGATTGGAGCAGGAAGTGAACATACCCTGGGAAAACGTAGTTTTAGGTGACCATTATGGTGGTTACTGTGTTTCTGAACCACTTTACTGTATTTGGTTTTTTTTTTTTTTTGGTCTTTTTGAGACAGGGTTTTTCTTTTTTTTTTTTTTTTCAACTTTTATTAGATATTTTCTTCATTTACATTTCAAGTGTTATCCAGAAAGTTCCCTATATCCTCCCCCTTCCTGGCCCTGCTCCCCTACCCACCCCCTCCCACATAATGGCCCTGGCGTTCCCCTGTACTAGGGCATATAAAGTCTGCATGACCAAGGGGCCTCTCTTCCCAATGATGGCCAACTAGGCCATCCTCTTCTATATATGCATCTAGAGACACGAGCCCAGGGGGTACTAGTTAGTTCATGGTTATTCTTCCACCTATAGGGTTGAAGACCCCTTCAGCTCCTTGGGTACTTTCTCTAGCTCCTTCTTCCTTGGGAACCCTGTGTTCCATCTAATAGCTGACCGTGAGCTTCCACCTCCATGTTTGCCAGGCATTGGTATATTTTCNTGTCATTTGTCATCAGGATTGGGTTCTTGCCACACAAAGTCGTCCATATTCCTTTTCTGTTGTCCTCTCCCCCCCAGCAGTAGCGGCTCAGCCTTTAACTCTCCCCACTCTCTCCCGTGAGATCTTCTCTGATCTGGTGGGGGTGGGGGGTGGGGTGGGGGGGTGGGGGGTTGGGTGTGTGGGGGTGGGGGGTGTCTCTCCTTTAGCGACTCCTGTGATGATAGTGAGCCTAACTAGATGACCCAGGCTCATCTCAAGCAGGCCTAGCTAAATGATTGCCGATTATCTTCAGGTTTCAGAGTCCAACCCACACCACATACATAAGGTCCACTTTGGCCTGTGAGGTGACAAATTCTTAGCAATAGGGAATGATCATTCTTGAAGGAAACTTGTACTCATTACAGGAAATTCGTACAACCTTCAGTAACTTACACACAGTTGGCCACTTAAGCCTCTAATCTTATAATCCATAATTATGCAAGTTTTATATGTAGGGCTGTGTATGTCTTAAATAAGACATCAGAGAGACAGACAGAGACAGATAATTTGTTTACATTTATATCTCATTTTTATAAGATATATAAAGTATTTCATATTGAGAAGTGTTGGACATGTTTAAAGTTTAAATTCTGTCCATGTCACACATCCATTTTGTGTTTGACCATCAAAGTGGGTTTTTTGGTTTTTTTTTTTTTTTTCTATGTGACAGTCTCTTTAACTGTCCGGAGCTGGAAGTCATCAGGGTACTCAAGTGCCAGTCTGGGAAGGGGGAGGTCAATCCCCACCCAGAGCTTCTAGGAAAGGAAGGTCCTTTCATCTGCGATCTCTTCTGGTTGTCTTTGTTAAGGATGTGTCCCATATGTTGCCTTCTGTCCCATGTGTTGCTCTTTTCCCTGCAAAATCGACTTTAGTGTTGTTGACAGCACGGCCAGCAGAGGGCGCGCGAGAGCCAAGAATATTTGCTTAAGAAAACTTTGGACATACACTTGAGGCTCTGGTTGACTGCAAACTGTACTAAGTTAGAGATCAGATACAGTGTGCTCACCCCACGTCTCTACCCTGCAGATGGGACTCTCCGACGTGTCACAGCGCTCTGATTTAGCAATTGTAGGCTGGCCATTTGTAGATGTGTAGATTTCATTTATAATAATTCTTCATAGGAAAAAGAAGCTGGAGAGATAGAAGTTAAATAAAACGGGAAGGTTTTTTTTTTTTTTTTTTTTTTTTTTTTTTTTGCGAGGGGAGTCACAGAAGAAGGAAAAATTTGAAAAAGAATTTTGAGTGTGCAAATATTCATAGATAGCCGTGTGCATTAGGTACTATGCCAGGTTCTAGGACTAGTAGAGTCCAAGGCTTGCTTTCTGCTCTCGAGGAGTTTGAAGGCTAGGTGAATAAAATTAAATCACTGGTTGGAATGGAAAATGGAAAACAGCTTGGCAATTTTTCAAAAAAAAATTAAACAGATTCTTACCATATGGCCCAGCAGTTTTGCTCCTAAGATTATCCCCAAGGGAACTGAAAACACGGGCAGGTAAGTACTCAAACATGGATGCTGAAAGCCGCGTTATTCATAGTTGTGTCAAGGGGGGGGCAATCCAAATGCCTAATAACTGATAAATGGCTAGAAGCGCACCTGGGCATTATTCAGTTATAAAAATATAATGTGCATTTCTGTGCTCCAGCACAGATAAACCATGAGATCAAAAGGGCCAACACAAGGAACTGTATGTACGGAGAAGCCCGCTGTGCTTTGAGCGAGGTGGCCTCACAGGCTCGGGTGTCTGGATATTGGTTCCCAGGTGGGGGTGCTCTATGTGGAAGCTTAGGAATTGTGGCCTCGTTGGAGGAAATATGGCCCTGCGAGTGGGCTCTAACACTGCCTTCTAACATGCCTGTATCCTCTCATAGCTATTATTGTTGTTTTTATTATTTTTATTTTTATTTTTATTTCACATTTTCACATGTGTTTCCTCTCATACAGCTTCTGTCTTTTTTTTTTTTTTTTTTTTTTTTTTTTTTTTTTTTTTTTTTTTTTTTTTTTTTTTTTTTTTTTTTTTTTTTTTTTTTTTTGATTTTTCAAGACAGGGTTTCTCTGTATAGACCTGGCTGTCCTGGAACTCACTTTGTAGACCAGGCTGGCCTCGAACTCAGAAATCTGCCTGCCTCTGCCTCCTGAGTGCTGGGATTAAAGGCGTGCGCCACCACGTCTGGCACAGCTTCTGTCTTAATAAGCATTGAAAACATCGTGGTGTGGCCGCAGATACTTGTACACTTGGACTCCTAGCTTTGCAGAAGACAGAGGTAGAAGTATAGCCCACAAGCTTGAGAATGACCTGGGCAGTATGATGTGACCCAATCGCGAAACCAAAGAACTAGAGCCAGCGACCTGGCTCAGCAAGTAAGGGCGCTTACCGCCAAGACCGACTACGTGATGAATCCCAAAGACCCACATGGTAGAATGGAGAACTGACTTCTATAAGTTATCCTCTGACCCCCATGCAAGGGCCCTGACATGTAGCCCTCCACTACCCTGTAAATACATGAAATGTGACAAGAACTAGCCCTCCCCTCTCTCAGTGCCGGGAAAGCTGTCTCCCTGTGGACAGATAGAAATAATGGCTACTTTTCTCTTAGCTTCTGGTTATTTATAAACCACTGCAATGTTTAAAACTGAAAATTTGCTAGGTGTGTGGTACACAATGTTAATTCAGACCTTTGGGAAGTAAGGCTTCCACCATTTCTAGTTCACTTTCTGTGTCATGATTGCTGTTCAAAACGTGAGCCCTCAGCTCTCTGCTCCTGCCTGCAAACCTTCAGGTCTGTCGTCGGGGACTCTAACCGTCTGGAATGTAAGCTCAAGTAAACACTCTGCTTTGTCATAGTATTCTATCACAGCAATAGAAAGCAACAAGTACAACCATAAATTGTTTAATTTAACTTACAGAAGATGCCCAGAATAGGTGAATCCATGAGACAAGCAGATTCATAGTCATCAGAGGACTGGAGGATGGATTGCAGACGGCTGCTACTGTAGTGAGGGGCCTACCGTTTGTGGGGGATAAAATACGCAGATAGGAACTACAGTGCTTGCATTATTTTAAAATACATTCAAAACTACTGAGTCCCGTGCTTACAAACTGAGCACCTATATAGTATTATTTAATTTTAATTTTATGTGTATGCCTGCTTTTGCCTACATGCATATCTATATACTGTGTGCATGCCTGGTCCTCATGGAGACCAGAAGAAGGTGTGAGGTCCCCTGTAACTGAAGTTACAGATTGTTATAAGCCTTTCTGTGGGTGCTGGGAAGGCACCCAGTGCTTTGGACCACCAATATATCCCTCTAGGCCATTTATAATACATATTTATACAAATAAAGAGATAATTATGAAGCTACTGTATGACCCAGCTCTATCGCTTCTTGGGCACATAACCAAAGATGTTGTTATGCCGCAGAGGCACCTGCATATCCATATCACAGTAGGTAGGGAATGGAATCAGCAGAGTTGTACATGAAACACTGGATGGGAGATGAAAGTGTGATATATGTGTACAGTGGAATTCTGTTCATGTGCAAGGAAAAATTAAATTGAAATTTTCAATGAATGGCTGGAACTGGGAACATAATTATACAGAGTGAGGCTCCCCAGGTCCAGAAGTACTGAGCTGCACAAGGGATCTCAACTCACTCTTCAGTACTCTTTACTGAACCCCAGGGTATTCCTGGAAGCCATGAAACTGGGAAGAGGACAGAACGGTCTTCAAGACACTACTTTGTGGGCTGGTGAGATGGCTCAGTGGGTAAGAGCACCCGACTGCTCTTCCGAAGGTGATAAGTTCAAATCCCAGCATCCACATGGTGGCTCACAACCATCCGTAACGAGATCTGGCGCCCTCTTCTGGAGTGTCTGAAGACAGCTACAGTGTACTTACATATAATAAATAAAAAATAAATCTTTAAAAAAAAAAAAAAGACACTACTTTGTATGTTGTTGAGATCTACTTCCTGTCGCTAGCCCTGAGTTATGTTACTTACTTTGTTTTATCTGGGCTACTCTTAACTCCAATCGAGCAGCCCACAGGGACACGGTCTCTTTAGTCCTAACCCATGGTGGGGTCTCCTTCCTCCTCCTGTCTTCTTCTTCCCCACATCGTGGTTCCTCTCTTACCCCAAGCCCTTGAAACCTAAACCCCACCTATACCTCTTCTGCCCAGCTATTGGCTGTCAGCACTGTTATTTACCAATCAGAAATAACTTGGGGCGGCATCACAGGAGCTATGTGCAGACTCCAGGTCTTGGGGTCCTGCACTTAGCATTACAGGAGACAGCAAAAGACAAAAAAGCTTCAACACACTTGAGTAGTGGAATGGTAATAGAGACACAGGCCACCATTGCCTGACTAGACATGCATTTTTGTTACATTTATTTATTTATTTAGTGTAGGGATCACAGGACCACTTGCAGGTGTTGGGTCTCTTCTTCCACCAGGTGGCCACAGGGATTGAACTCAGATCTCCTGGCTTGCAGTCAGGTGTGTTACACGCTGAGCTGTCTCACCACTCCTCTAGTAGACTTGTAATTAAATTTTAATCCCTATACTTAGATTAATTTTTCCAAACTTACACTATTATAGCTTTTTCAAATATTTATTTATTGTCTTTTCCTTTACCTGTGAATGTTGAGATTTGAAAATATGCAGACAGGTGGTGGATATATATAGTTGTGACAGTCTTCATTTGTGAAAAACGAGACAGTAGACCAATGTGAGTGCATTTTGTGTGACGTAGTGTTAAGTACTGGTTATATTATAGATATGGTGTGCTGACGTGCCAAACTGGAGAATTCCGTACATGTTTTAATTCTGTTTTATGCTCACAGCCATGTTGGTGGATGAAATACTATTTGCTCTGTTTTAGAGATGGAAATCTAAACACAGAAAGTTTATGGAGTTGATTCTAAGAGAGGCTAGAAGCAAAGACGAAAGCTCAGAGCAGCTGGTGACAGAGCCTACATTCTTAACAACCACACTCTTTCACTTCGAATACTAAAATATGATGTTAGATGCTACAGCTTCAGAACGTGGGCTCCTCCTCAGACATTATCCCACTAGTCGAAGTTATTAAGTCACAGGACCAAACCAGTGTTTGTGGGAGTTGCAGGCATTGAGTCCCTCCCGATGACACTGTCTCTGGAGAGGATGTGATGTGATGCATGTTTACCTCTGACAACCTAAGTAGCCAGATAATTCACTCCACATAGCAGACGGGACAATGGGGTTTTGATGACTAGGCATCCATGACCTTAGCATGTTTGCTTTCACACAGTATTAGACCGGGTTTGAAAAGGTCCAGGTGTGTTTTGGTAGCTTTCTCTCTAAGTAGTGAATTTGTAACATTAGCAGAAATGTTTTTGCACCTGGAATTGGACAGTGATAACAAACTTTCCCAAGCTAAGAATAAATTAAGACTAACATTTAACTTTTTTTTCCTGTAATTTAAAAATGTTTGAATTATAAATAGTTTTGGAAAAACCCCACAGCAATAAATAAATAAAATTTGTTTACATAGGTGCTGTAAAACCATTTCCTTTAATGGAGATTGCTCCTTGTGAGGAGTTAATAATCTTAAAAGAAAAAAGACTAGAATATAGGAAATTATTTTTCCGTAGATTTCAAGGGTTTAGAGTGATTCTGGTCTTGTATTCCCACACTAACTGCCAGCTCTGGTTTTTGATCTTCAGGAGCCTCACCCTCATCCTGAAGTAGACTCCTTAAGTTGGCTTTCTTTCTGCCTCATGCAAGCCATGTCTGGAAGGTGGTTTTGGTTTTGATCCCTGTGTAGGGGCTCTCCGTAGAGGTCTCCCCAGACGGTCCATCTGAACTTTGTCCTTCTGAGCTGAGTAGGTGGGCTCTTGTCAACTGCTGTCTTTTCTCTGACCTTTCCTTAGCTATGCCTTGTCTTGCCAACTACAGATGGACTCTGTTTGAGCAGCCATCTTCTGTTCTTCACCTCTGCCTGATCAGAGGCAGTCATCACACCTGAGAAATATTAGGTCACTGACCACAGCTGAATAAATGACTTTATTCAGGTTTGAGAGTGGCAATTGATGCATGTATAAAATGCATGTTTTTAAAACGTAATTCCTTACCCAGGTGGCGGCAGCATACACCTTTAATCTCAGCACTTGTGAGGCAGAGGCAGGCAGAGCTCTGTGAGTTCAAGGCCAGCCTGGTCTACAGAGCAAGTTCCAGGACAGGCAGTGCTACACAGAGAAACCTTGTCATGAAACAACAACAATAACATTAACAACAACAATGAACAAAAACACAATTTCAGTTGCTATTTCTGTGCTCCTGTGTGAGATTCCTGAGTTAATGGTTTTTATATACACATACAAAGATTTTTATCTGTGTTTATTCTAGGCATCTAAAATGTTATTTTTAAAGAATTTATGTTTTAAATATTTTTTAGAATTTCATTAATGAGTAATATTTTTACATAATTTCCACTTTCCCATCTCCCTTCCAAATCCTCTTGTGTCCTCCTCACAGACTCTTAACTGTGTGACCTCTTCTTTAACCTTTGTTGGTATCCATATATATATATATATATATATATATATATATATATATATATATAATTTAATGTTGCCTATTAGTACACATTGTTCAGGGATGATGCTTTCTCTCAGCAGTTAACTACCTGTAGGTTTTCATCTAGACTTGGGGCATTAGGTCACCTCGTGCCACTGTGAACGACTTCTCAGGCAGCCATATTTTTGAGGTTTCATGGAAGCGACACATATTTTTCTAGTGGGATCTAGGCTCCTTTGGGTGTTTGCCAAGAGTGGAATAGTTGGGTCCTGTGGTTGGTCTGTGTCTAGCCATTGAGGAGCCTCCGTGCCGACTGGCATGGTGGCTGCAGCAGATTGCATCTTCCCCAGCCGTGAATGAACATTAATCTTTCCTGACATGCTTGCTAGTGCAGTGTATGTATTGTTTTTCTCTTTCTTTCTTTCTTTCTTTCTTTCTTTCTTTCTTTCTTTCTTTCTTTCCTTTGGTTTTTCGAGATAGGGTTTCTCTGTGTAGCCCTGGCTGTCCTGGAACTCACTTTGTAGACCAGGCTGGCCTCGAACTCAGAAATCCGCCTGCCTCTGCCTCCCAAGTGCTGGTATTAAAGGTGTGCGACACCACACCCGGCTTCTTTTTTACTTTTTTCTTTCTTTCTTTCTTTCTTTCTTTCTTTCTTTCTTTCTTTCTTTCTTTCTTTTTCTTTTTTTTCTGGTATTTTGCCACTTTAACTTGGATGAGAAGAAATCTCAAAATAGTTTTAATTTTGCATTTTCCTGAAAGCTAATGATGTTGAAAAGTTTTTTAAAAATGTATTCCACTATTTGAGAGCTCTCTGTTTAGTTTTACTTCTATACCCTATTTTAAGATTGTGCTGTTTTCTTCATTTTTTGAGTTCTTTGTGTACTCTAGAGGCACACCCTCTGCCATATGTATGGGCAGTAAATAATATTTTCCATTTTGTACACTGTTTCTTTACTGACTTTTACTGTAGAGAAGTTTTTCAGCTTTGTTTGGTCCCTTTTATCAATGTTTGGTCTTAACTCTTGAATTACTAGGGAAGTGATTTAAATCTTTTCATTTGCCTGTATATTCAAGCATCTTGCCCACTTTCTTCTCGATCCGACTCGGGGCATCAGGGCTTATGCTGAGGTCCTTGGTCCATGTGGACTTGCTTCTTTGTGTAGGGTGAGAGATAAGCAATTTTTATTCTTCCACATGACTATTTGTTGATGATACAGACTTTTCTCCAGTGAGTGTTTTGGTCATGTTTGTCAGGAATCAGGTATCTACTGGGCTGTGGACTTAAATCCTGGTCCTCAATTCTATGTCATTGATCAAGACGTCTTGTTTTTATGCCAGTATCATGCTTGGTTTTATTCCCATAACACACTCTGTAATATAACTTAATGTTAGAGATAGTGATGCTTCCAGAAGTGCTGCTATTGCTTAGGCGGCTTCTTGTCATCATATGACTGAGTGTGTGTGTGTGTGTGTGTGTGTGAGAGAGAGAGAGAGAAAGTGTATGAATGTGTGTATTTCTATGTGAAATTTAAGATTATTTAAAAAATTTATGTAATGAGTTGACATGAAATTTTGGTGGTGTCTTAGTTAGGTTTCCATTGCTGTAAAGACACCATGTATAAAGGACATTTAACTGGGGCTGGCTTACAGGTTCAGAGGTTCTGTCTACTATCATCATGGCCGGAACCATGGCATCTGGAGGAGCTGACTATATCTTCATCCAAAGGTAACCAAGAAGAGACTGTCTTCAGGCAGCTAGGAGGAGGAGCTCAAAGCCCACCCCACAGTGACACATTTCCTCCAACAAGGCCACACCTATGCCAATAAAGCCACACCTTCTAGTAATGCCACTTCCTGGGCCAAGCATATTCAAAACATCACATTCCAGTTTCTGGCCCCTATCAGCTTGTGCAAACAACAGTCTGTGGTGGCCATACCTAAGCATAGCATAATGCAAAGTCCATTTAGTACAACTTCAAAAGTCATCCCATAGTCTATAACATTCTCAACAATGTTAAAGGTCTAAAGTTCAGTCTCTTCTGAGATTTATGTAACCTCTTAAGTAACATCCCTTAAGAAATCAAAATCATAAAGTAGATCACATACCTCTAATATCACACAGGATATATATCACCATTCCAAAATGTCATGGTGAGGAAATACTGGACCAAAGCAAGACAGAAGACCATTTGGGCAAACTCCAAACTCTGATTTGTCTGACGTCAAAGACGTCAAAGCGCCCTTCAGATCTCCAGCTCCTTTCATTCTTGTTGACTGCTGTTGGCAGATCTGGCATTCAGCAGCCACAAACTTTGTTCCCTTGAGCTGGTTCCACTCCCTGTTAGCAGCTTTCCTTGGCAGGTATCCCATGTCTTTGACATCTCTAACATCTTGTGGTATCCAAGGCAACTTCAATTTGATAGCTTCTTGTTTTAATGTCTGGGATTCACACATGATCTTCTAGGGTGTTCTAAAGAGCTTGAAAGAGTCACTTTCCAGCACTGCCCTCTCTAACATTCTGGTTACAGAGTGTAACTCTGGTTAAAGGTATATACTACCATGCCTAGGCCTAAGTTTTGTTTTATCTCTAACTTGTTTTGTATCAAGCTGGCCTGAACTCATATATCTGCTTGCCTCTCTCTTGGGATTAAAGGCATGCATCATCATGCTTAGACCTAAGCTTTTTGTGGTCACTATGCCTCAAGATCCAGATCAAAAGCCCATGTCCTCCATTTCTGAATTGTCATCCATTCCAGATTAAAAGTCCAAATGAGAACAATAACCAATAAATAGTAATGCGTAACATGATATATGTATTCCTTGTTCAATGACAAATGCAAACAATAGACAAACAATCCCACTGGGTGGGATCTTGCCCTGAGACCACCACTCCCTTAATCCGTTTATCTCCTCGAACACAGGATTCAGCTCCATTGCACTCCCTGGATCCCTTTATTACTTGAACCATATACATTTTGTATTTTTCCTTTATGAGGTTGCTATGCTTGATCAAAATGCCTTTCATGAGAGTAAACCAGAGAACATCATCTATGCTGGGCTTTTCTAAGACTTCTTTTGTCAATGCAATTTATCTTATTCTCCTCACCTAAGCCTGAACATCAGGCAGACACTTCAGATAAAAGCAAAAAGCAGTCACATTCTTCACAAAAATATCACAAAACAGTCCCAAGGCCACATACAACATTCCTCTCCTCTGACACCTCTTCTGCCATGGTAAACAGGGTTGCTCTGGCCATGCCCCCTATTGTAGACAAGGCTGGCTCCTGCTGAGCATACACTGAGTACTGGAAATGTCACTTGTGGTATGAGTTGTGAATATTTTACCGTACCTCAAAGTAACCGAAACATTTTGCCACCCTACTACTTAAAATGGTCCTAGAAATTAAGATGTGTTTCAAGCAGTTCTTTCTAGAATCATCTTCTTACAGGAAATACCATGCTGGGAGTTAAAATGGCATTTCTCATGTGCTAAACCTAATACCAAGAGAAAAGTCTCCCGTCCCGTTTCTGGCAGTGAGGGTCCACAGTTAACCATGTGTGCATATTTTCTTGTTTTTGTTTCAACCATCTATAGTTCTTTAACATTGCTACAGAAAAAGATATATTGAGAACTTCTTTCACCCAAATTCTTCCTAAAATGAAAAAAAATGTGTTATATAAATGACCGTATATGTATGTATGGCAGAATTTTCTTTTAACATGCATGAAGATTCAGCCCTAGAACCATACCTTGCAGCCAGAGGCTCCCGTTGTCCCCTTATAAATTAATAGAGTGACTTTGGCTTTGTATCTCACCTAACACTTGTCAGAATTTGCTTTAACTTTGTTGTTCGGCCATTTTCAAAGTAGCTTTCCATGGAGCTCTTGATTTCAGTCCCTTATTGTAGAGGAATTTTGTTTCTTTAAGTCATAAAGACTTTAAGTAGCTTCTGCTAGTTGGCATTAATTCTGTTTGAGGTTTATTCCACAGTTAGATGATGGTGACAGTGGTACCCTGAGGTTACTCAGTGTGTCCCTGTAAGGTGCATGTTTCTATCGCTTGTGTGAAGAACAGAAGTCCAACCTGGCCTCTTCCTTCCACGTAGAACTGTTTAGTGCCTTTTGAGAGAATTGTCAGCCATAGAAGATAGCCAGAGGGGATGCTTATGAAAAGGGCAAAAAAGATAAGAAAATTCTGTACTTTAGAAAGTAATGACTTTCTAAAATAAAAACATATTGTGGCACAAAATCTTCCTAGTTCAGCTTTTCTAAACAAAGAAAAATAATGGTTTAGTACTACCTTGAGAAAGATAATCAACTGCTAAATGTATAGATTAACAACAGATACAATTATGGTTTAAAGTATTTGTGAAATGAGAACTTGGGTATAAGTAGTTTCATGATTCTAAACAGGAAGAAAACCATGAGAGACATAAGCTGTTTTCAAGTATTGCTATTTCTCACAGTTGAACATAAGGTGTTTCAGTATTTTATGGCCAGATCTACAACTCTTAGAACTTTGCCACTAGATGAATGCATACAATCACTTAAAATCAAGGCAGCTGTGAGAGAGTGTGTTTAATATGTATTATCGATGGCAAATTCAAATAGCAAAACGCAAATAAAGTTTAAATCTGCTGACTCACCACTTTTCAGGACCTTGTTGATAAAGTTTAAAAACAAAATTTTAATTTTTTTTTGCAAACTTTTTAAGATGACCCCACAGAGTTTCTTAGACTATGTAGCACTTGAACTAAAGGCAGAATTTTAAATGCACATAAAATCGTGAAGAAAGCATGGTTTTGAACATCGCCGGGATATAAATATTGATGGTCACTTTATGGATTGTGTGACTTTTGCTTTGACACCTTTTCCCTTTTAGTTTTTATTGTCAGTAGAAAAATGCTTGGAACTAGCACACTTCTAAATTCTGTCTTCACTAACAGGAATTGTTTGAAGCTCCTGAAATCTGATACAAGGCTTAAGGAAAGGTCCCATGAAATGATAGCGTTCATGATTACAGAGCAAAGAGGCTTAGAAAAAGCAATATATTTTTTGAAAAAAAAAAATCATGCACACCACTTGGAATGTTTTATCAAGAGAGCGAGACAGAAGCAAAGAGCAGCCCTGCTTTATTTGGCATTAGTGCTGTGTTCGATTTTGGTCTTTGCATTTGGCAAAGACTATGGAGACTCTGGAGAGAGTCCAGTGAAGATCAGCAAAAGTGATGTAAGGCATAGGGACGGGGTCCTAGGAGAGGGCTCAGCAGGATCAGAACTGTTTAACGTGGAGGAGGGAAGACGAGGGGTGATTTAACTGTCTTCAACTATTTGAAAGGTTATTGTATAGAAGATGCAGAACAGATGTTTTTTACTCTCACAGGAGACCAAATAAAAGGAAATACTTTAAAATTGTAGCAAGAGAAAAAGTTCAGTTGGTCATAAAGATGGACATAAGTAGAAAGAGGGGATTAGACACTGAGACAGGTAACTCAGGAATATGGGCAAGTTGGGTCCTTGGAGATCTTTAAAACTGGAAGTACATAACCATCTGCCTTGGATGCTTTAAGTGTCCTTCCACCTCTGTGCAGGGAGCCCTTCTGCCTCTGCCTTTGAAACCCTCTCATCTCTGACATTCTAAGCATGTTATTGTCACCGTCACAGAGCTGTCTAGAAGGCCATCAGGGGCCTTTATTAAAACACAGAAGCGGGAGTTGAGGTTGCTGAGATTCAAGGGGCTGTCTGACACTTGACGCAGATTCTCCCTCAGTTGCAGAGCTCTTAGTTCTTGGCTCTTGGATCTTGCCTATTTCTCACCTGTGCATTTGCAGAACTGTATGTGGTCCCCCACCTTTCCCCTGAACTGTCTTCATCGACAACTCTGGGGAACCGTAGCAGCTACTTTTGTATTTAAGATCAGACATTGCTTTAAATTATTTTATTTGATCATGGGGAGGGAATGTGTTTCCCCCTTTCACAGGTGAAGAAGTAATTGGCTCAGAGAACTTTAGTTATTCGCCTATGACCCTTCAGTAGGCTAATGAAACGTTCTAAAACTTGGCTTGCTCTATTCTCAGAAGTTTTTAACATTTAGTATTACACACACATGCACAAACACACACATACACACACACACACACACACAGTTTATAAATATAACATTCTGACTTTAGTGTTGTTGATATGTATGTAGATTTAGTGCTGACCACTTGGGATTGCAGAACCTATCAGAATCCTCATTTCTGAAGAAGAGGAATGACTCCTCCTCTATGCAGTCATTGATGCCACATTGGCATGCCAATTGGTGTTATGTTTTCCAGCTCTTGTTTAGATAACCATATTGTTAAGATTTCGTGGGTGTGACTTCCTTACATATGTAGAAGACACTAACAGTAGGCATCCGGTTCCTCTGACTCTCATAATCTTCTGTCTCTTCTTCTGTGCTGTTTTCCGAGCCTTCCATGTAGGGTTGTGCTGTAGATATATCGAATGGGATTGGTTCCCACATGACTAGTTATTTTCTGCTTTTTGCCTAGTTGCAGCTTTATTTGATGGCAAGTAATAGCTATACTTACCTATGGTTATAAGTATTTAGAATTCAGTTAGAAATGATCTAGGGTTAGGGAAGTAATTCTAGTAGGGTCTTCTTTAGAGTCCAGTGCCTTAGCAGTCAGAGAACTCACTAGGTGTTTCCAGTACCATACACAAGTTCCCTTCTACGTACTGGGCCTTGTGCCCAATTAAGTAAATGGATGTTGGTTACACACCCACAGGACGTAAGTGCCACTGTTGTGCCTTTCAGATATCTTGTCGTTCTGGTGGTGGTTGTATATTAATAAGCTTTGCAGCTGGGTAGGCTTACTGATGGCTTTTTAACCCTGGCAGCTTGCACAGCTTCTTCCAGCACTCGGAGAGCTGGTCCTCAGGATGTAGTTTCTGTGTCAGTTCCAGATGAATTCCTCCAGTCCTGTATCTGAAGTGCATCATGCCTTCAGTAAGAGAGTCTTCCCTTCAGGTTCTGGAAGCAACCACAGGCAATGGCTATCATCACCGGCTTGCTTTGTGGGTCTCTTTATAAGGTGGACATGTTCTAGAATTTGAACATCATGACCTCTGGAAGGCATCAGAAAAAAAATGAGATATTGAAAACACCCAGAGCTTAGTGAAATTCTGAAAGATGGTAAACTATGGCCATTTTAGAGACAATTTAGAGAAGTCACAGTCCAACGCATAAATTGGTATTTAATTCAATCTGTGATTGTTCTCACCCATTTCTTCACTCTATTACTTCCCCAACTTTGTAGTTAATTTGAGTTTTTGCACTTCAAATAAACAATACATCTGGGAAAAATTCAGATGAATTAAAAAATATAAACAATCCAATTTTCAGTGAGATTTGCCGCAGATGGACCTCTTTTTTGGGTCTCCTATCTGTACGGAACGGGTCTCTGGTTGCAGATGGGCGAAGGAGTAGGTGAATGACAAACAGATACAACACGAGAGAATGTGTTGGATCTGAATGTAATTTGTCAAATCGAGCATCAAACTTTTTATACAGAAGAAAATAGGGAAGTTAGGTGACACATCTGCAAGGTACAATGAGGCTACTGGATGCTTAATGACTCTTACACAGTACAGAAGAAAGCAAACACAAAGACTGGCAGGAACTGGGCAATAAAACAACTGAGACAAAGTCAGCTCTATCTAAGGTCAGCAATAGTCTTAGAAGCCAAGTGTGAGGTCTTTACACTCCTAGGGCAAGGGCTTTCACAACCAAGTCATGGTTCTAATTAGGGAGTTCCACTCTAGCTAACCTTCTCATGAATAATGCAATACTCTAAAACCACAGCCCAATCTACTTCCTAAACCATTGTAAATTCCTGTATATGGGAGTGACTTGGCTTTTATTCTAAGTGATAGTGTGGGGGGATTTTCTACTAATAAGTAATGTAGTCTGCCATACATAACTCTAATAAGAATTCTAAACTTATGTTGCTAAGCTTGCACTGAGATTTCTAACTCTATGTAGTAGATAGTAAAGCCTGATTTCTTTCACCATCTCTCTTACAATACTAGAAGCAATTCTGAATGTCACTGAATTCCAAGCCCAGGGTCAGCTCAAGGACTACTTAGGGCATTGGTGAAGGCCAGGAAGCAAAGTTCGATTTTGCTTAGCTATTTGGCAAGTCCTTGCTTGGAGGCACCTATAACAAAACAATACTGAAAGGAAGCACACAGATCCATTCGCAAGGACAAAATTGGAGCCTACGTGTTATGGAATGCCACAGTTCCAGGAGACTAAGTTTCCGTGAAACTCTTCGCCTCAGGACTACATCCAGGCTTTTGGCCTGTCATGCACATCACTACTGGAGTTCAACAATTAAATTATATAGCACTTATCTTACTGCTGTAAAAATGATCTCTCTCTTATTTACTTATGCAGTAGTGCACTCCTGCTTTGCTAGGTATTGAACATGTGAATTCTTTACCATTTTTACTATTTGCTGTGTGTGGGGACTGATTCTTGGGGTGCTTATAAGACAAGCAGGTGTTAAGATGTCTTCAGTGGTATTTTCTGGTTTTGTTGTGTATGTGTGTTCATGTCTGTGCTTTTCCACATGTGTGGGTGAGTGCAATGCATGTGTTTGTGTCTGCATGTAGAAGCCAGAGGACAATCCCAGATGCCATTCTTAGCTGTACACACTGTTTTTTGAGATAGGGTCCTTCACTGGCCTGAAGGTCATGAAGTGCTAAAATGTGTCAGGAAACACTAAAATGGCACTTGCTGGCTGAGGGGGATAAGCTTGTTGGCCAGCAAATGCCAAAGATTGGCTTGTCATTGCCTCCTAGTGCTGGGATATGACTGTGCGCCATGACATGCAGGCTCTGGGCAGGTTCTCAGGTCCTCCTGCTGTGCTGCGAGCACTCCAGGGATGGAGTTCTCACTCGAGCTCCTTCAGTGTCCTTTCCTTTCCTTTCCTTTTTCTTTTAAAAAATGTTTATTTATTGTATGTATGTAAGTACACTCTTGCTGTCTTCAGACACACCAGAAGAGGGCATCGGATCCCATTATAGATGGCTGTGAGCCACCATGTGGTTGCTGGGAATTGAAATCAGGACCTCTGGAAGAACAGCCAGTGCTCTTAACCACTGAGCGGTCTCTCCAGACCCCAGTGTTATTTTCTAATGTGTGATTTCTCCTTACTTAATTTTCCCTTTGCATTCTATACTTTTTACTGTATAAGAAGGGGAATAGTTATTTCTGATATAAGTTAGTGTCCCCATCGAAAGCATCATCTCTTGCATTTTCTCAGCTCTCTGTATGACAAGTGTTATGTAAAAAGTTTGTACGTGTTGTCTCTTTGAACATTCAAAATCACTTAAGGACTTTGGCCTTAACAGTCACTTTGTAGAGAGGATCAGATCCCATCCCTGTAGTGTTAAGGAACTTCTGGCGGTCACTCAGGTAGTCCATGAAAGAGGCAGGATTTGTATGCAGTTAGCTTGGCAGCTGTGCTTTTGGCTACATTGCGTTTGTCTCTCTATTTGAGATAGCCTCATGGTATTTCCAACAGCTCCAGGCTGCTGTACTTTGTTTCTAACCAATAGTCTGAATCAACCTATATTTCTTACCATTCAAATAAGTATGTATTCATCATATGCTACTACTAAATGAGTATTTTTCCTGATATGTTTTTGGATAAGAAATTGAACAAGCAATAGTCCTTTTCATTAAGGACCTTATAGCTTTGAGAACTGTCTCAGACATTGAAGTAAATGTGTCCTGAAGAGGGGTGTCCCACCTGGTAGAGGGGCGATACAAACGACAGAGTGGAGGAGCATGGAAGAGCTAGAGGCTCAGGACCACCAAACAGGCATGCCTAGTGAGCCTTACCAGAGAGAGAGAGAGAGAGAGAGAGAGAGAGAGAGAGAGAGAGAGAGAGAGAGAGAGAGGTGCAGGCTTTGTGTGCGCAGGGTAACGATGAGGGTGTGGGCAGAGACAATGTGGACCACCGGGAATATCATTATTCCTGCAGCTTTTACTCAGCAAAGATGAGCGGGAAAACGCAGCACCATGTGATATGCATCTCCGCTCCTCTATTACGGATGCTAGGACGTAGCTCCCGGACACCTACATGTCTACCCATCCATCTACTTATTCATCCCTCCATCAAATTACTGGTTAAAATCACTTTAACTCATTGCCATAGTGATGGTTATCTTCGTGCCCATGAGCAACCTGTACATCAACAGTGTGGCCATCAGTTTAGTGGGAAGGTGTTTAATTGAGAAGGAGAGGAATGAAATTGCACAACGAACGCAGAGTCACATGAGACTCAGACCCTGGTGGAATTCTTTTTTGGGCGTAGATTGTGGTGTTGGCTGTGGTCTTCAGGTGACTGGTAAAGCTGCAGGCATCCCTGAGAGGCTCCACAGTGGGCAAGATCCAGAAGGACTGCTTATAAACTCACCCGTGACGCACTTCAGGGTGGAAACTGGGAGCCAGAGCTCCTGACAGTTCTGTGTTCAGGGATCAGCACCCACTGTTGCATCCTGGCAGCATTACAGAAATCCTACAGTTTTCACTACAGCTGTTAGAGCTGAAACCTCTGTGTGAGGGAAGGAAGAGGAACTAGGAGCCATGTGACCAAGAAACTGGAAGCATGGTAGTGAGTCTCTGTCTTGTTGATGCCAGAGTAAGAAACAGACCATGTATCCATTTTACAGCTGAGACTTGTGGGTCACCAGAACCCAGGATCTCAGCTAGAAGCTCTGTATGGGCTCTGTGCTCCTAGACTTCCTGGCCACTCCCATTCATTCCTGCCCTAAGCTGGAATCCTGCGTCTCTCTGTGTTCATCTTGTGTTTATGTTTTTGTCCAAGCACTCAGAACTGATAAAATGGGAATCACACTTTATATTCCTGGGAGAAAACAAACAAACAAACAAACATTGTTTGACCTAGATCCAGACTTTTGTAATAAGACAGAGTCATCTTAACTAGAGAATATCATCTCTGACTAGGCGACTGATTCGCCTGCGTTCTTGGGGAGGGGAAGGACATGCAAGAGCTTGTTGGGCAGTTCCTTGGTAGCATGGCGGCTTTAGAAAATGCAGCTATAAAATCATACTATTCCACATCCAGATTTTAATTGGAGACCAGCTTAAAATTTTTTCCAAAGTATCAGAATAATTTTTACATGGATCTAAAAGAGATTTTCATCAATTTTAAGAAAGAGAATGAAGCACTGCCTTAGGTCATGAGTTTTCAAAGCTTTTCTTTTCTTTCTTTTCTTTTTGGCAAAAAAAAAAAAAAAAACAAAGAACCGTCATGGCCGGTGTCATAAGATGAGACAGAATGGGGCGAATGTGGCCGCAGAAGTCCCTTGAGGATGCGTGGGATGCTAAGTGTCCACCCTCTGAGAGAGTGTACTGTTCCCTAGTAGGTACCTCTTCCCTTCTGTCCTAACACCCTGTGCCCACAGCATTCATACAGAGCTACCTGACTTATTCTGGGGTGAATTTCATCTTTCTTGATATATTTATCTAATTTGTCTTTTTGATTACGGCACATTTAATTTTTATGAGTTTTATATGTATCCAAGTTAAGTACAGTAAAAAGAAAGTCTTAGTCTGTTTGGTTCATCATTATGACCTTGCCTGTACACCCTGCTCTCTGACATAGAGAAGTGCTGAGTTGGTAGCTAGGATGAATTAATATAGATAAATTGCTGAGTCTATACCCACAGGTCAGTGTGTCACTCATCTCTCGTTAGAGAAGCTTCTGACTGCAGTAGACGGCAGTTGACAGCGTCCCACACCTGGACGATATGTAAAGAGTTTGAGACTTTGGAGTACTCATCTCTAAATGGGATTACTGTATCTACCCTACCCTCCCACCTGCCTGCTCCATCTCCCCAAAGCTCATGGGTCAAGTGGAAGAGGAGGAGAAAAGATTGTAAGAGCCAGTGAGGCTGGATAATGCCAAGAAAACAGCATCTTTCACATACAACAGGGCTGGCACTCACATACAGCACACACAAGACCTACACAAGTTCAAACCAGAAGCAATCCCAGCAAGGAGAAGGGGAGATGGACAAAGTGACATTTCCACTTAAGTTATTTATAATGCATATCAAGTGGGAAAGGGAAAATCAGTTTTCTTTCTCCAATGGAGTGTTGCAGGTTTATAGACTACACTCAGGAGTAGTTGGCAAAAACAATCATACTACATATTTTTTTGTGTGCACTTTCTGCTTTGTTTAATACTTTTGGTTTTACTGATTATTTTTCTTCATTTTGATTTTTGTTTTTTGTTGGAGAGAAGGAGAAAGAGAGAAATTTGGTGGATAGGGAGGTTAGGAGGATCTGATATGAGTTGGGGAGAGAAGGACGATGACTACAATATATTGTAGGAAAAGTTGAAATAAAAAGAAAAATTTACACGCACACATATGCACTCACACATGTGTGTGCACATGCATGCACAATGTCTATATAGTCAGAGGCAATGCAACACCCTAACAAAGGATCTCCTAACAAGTGTCCAGCGATGCCTGAGGATGAAAATGTAGCTTCTGTCACTAATACTGCTTGGTAATATTATATCCCTGTCTCTGGCCTCCCGTCTGATGACAATCTTGCAGTTTTTCAGCGTTAGCTAATGTGTGATTCAGGCCTAAGAAGTGACTTAAGGGTTCCAAAACTGCCTGTAAGGTTTTATGGTTTTGATCTGTTCCTCAAATTTGAATTGCAAATTTAATCAAATAAAAGTATTATGTACACACTTACTACTTGCATAAAAATGACTGTCTCTTGTAAACTACTAAAGTGTGTATGATTCTGAATACGTTGAATCTGAGGGAAATAAACTTTTGATTTTTTTCCTAAACATCTGGTGGCTGAAGTGGTAGTTCAGTTATGTAAAATTAATAATGTATATCAATAATGTATATATTAAAATACTGTTGTAGTTCAAGATGTATTACTGTGAAAAGCTACTGTGGTCATTTTTTTTATGATTTAACCAACAGTTACAAAGTAAAGCACCAGCAACTGCAATTTACAAAATAACTTTAACAAAAGTGAACTGTCCTGTCTGATGTCACTTAGGTCACAGTGTAGACAACATCCTCCTCCTTCTCCTTCTCCTTCTCCTTCTCCTTCTCCTTCTCCTTCTCCTTCTCCTTCTCCTTCTCCTTCTCCTTCTCCTTCTCCTTCTCCTTCTCCTTCTCCTTCTCCTTCTCCTTCTCCTTCTCCTTCTCCTCCTCCTCCTCCTTTTCCTTCTCCTTCTCCTCTCCTTCTCCTCCTTCTCCTCCTTCTCCTCCTTCTCCTTCTCCTCTCATTCTCCTCCTTCTCCTCCTTTTCCTCCTCCTCCTCCTCCTCCTCCTCTTTCTTATTTGCTGAAAAGTGAGTGTGATTCTTAAAACTTAGAAAAATAGTGTAGATCCACTTTGGAAATTTTGAGGAACCACCGGGTAGTTCTACTTTGGAATTTATTTGATCTCCACAAAGACATTACAAAGCTACAGAAAGCTGAAGAGTGGAGTGGCCAGGATTATGTCCTGCAGACAGGAGGAAGGTACAGAGAATTTACACAATAACCAAAATAGTAAATACATGAAATTACTTTAATGGTGTCCTGAAAAACATTATTGTATGGATAAGCTGTGTGAATAAGGCAGAACTTTATTAGCAGAGATGCCAGAAGGGCAGTTGGTACCCCCCTGGTCTAGTCTTGACACCTCGGGGTTCAAGGCGGAGTAAGTGTGAAGGCCAGTGATTGGGGTGTGCTTTGAAGGTGGGCATGCTTTGACTGTTTAGAATCATGCTCTCTTATAGCAAATAGGATACTCTGTGTGCTAATCAGGTTTATCCATCATATCATCGGTTTTAATTTTTACATATCTTGTGTGTGTGTGTGTGTGTGTGTGGTTTGACTAAACCTTATCCTCTGTTTTTTTGAAGGCTAGAATTTAGAGCACAGAGCTGAGACTGTGTTCAAAGCTGATATAGCTATATCAGCATCACAGACATAATTGGAGGGGCAGCTGGTTTGTCACTTATATGTCTGCGCATGTTTTTGCATCAAAAATAATCAAAATCTAGCATGCTGCTCTGATATTACAAGACCTTCCTTCCCATGAGCTCCACTCTACTATTAGGCCATTGACTTAAGGACAAACGGAGGCAGCTCTCAATGTGCTGCCAGCCGAAGACAGAGACTCGGTGGGCACTTTACCAAATGCTTCATTGTATCATGACTGTTAACCCGAAAAGTGGCTTAGAGTGATCTCTGTGCTTAAACTCTGAAGCCTGGGTATTTGCCACAGCCTGTTACACAGTCATTCTCAATGTGAACACTAGGGCAGGAGGCCTACCACAGCAGAGCAGTTTGCTAAGGATAAACAGTTGTGTGTGAGAGCAAGCAGGGGCAGGGCTGGAGACCTACCGCAGTGGCTCATCACCAGGAAACACTGCCATGGGTGTGCTCTCCTGTGCTGTGTTCCCTTGGCTGGAAGTGACTGCTCTTTCTGTTTTCAGCCTCCATTTTGGTGGTAATAGGCTTTTTTTTTTTTTCTGTGACAAGGATTAGCTGGGAGACAGCTGTTTCACAATTAGGTGTCAATTTGAAATATAGTTATATTTTCCACTCTGTTAATTTTGGAGCAATTCCAGCGCTCCTTACTTCATGTTCTGGGTGATGCATTGTCGTTTGGGGAGGGTTGGGCAGCTCGTGGTTCGGGAGTCCCCAGTGCTCGGCTCTTCTATTCAGTTTTATTATTTATTGGGTTCTTTAAATTTACTTTTTGGTTTTGTTGAAATAGGGTATAGCCCTGTGGCCCTGGGAGTCCTTACATTGATAGGAATCTCTGGAGAACTGTGATCACAGGCAGGTAGGTACGCTGCCATCCTGGGCGGAGTTACCCAGCATTTAGAGTTGATGCTGTTCCCACTGAAGCCTAGCTTGCTTTTGGGACTTTGCAGCTCCAAATCTTCCACAGCTTCCCCTGCTCTCTCCCCAGCTCACTTTCCCGCTGCTTTCCTTCACAGTTATTTTCGTCATGAGAATCTGCCCACTCTGCCTCACAGAAGTCTTGGTGGTCTGCTTCTTGTCTTAGGTCCTCTGCGTGTTGAGTCATAGAGTAACTCTCTCGTGAGGACTGTTTATTATTTTCATGAAAGATGCTCTCTCTCTCTCTCTCTCTTATGTACCCTATTCTATGCATTTTAAATTTAAATGCAATTTTTAAAATTGAAAAAGATATTTCTTATGTTTATGGGTGTCTGGATGTCTGTGTTCCACATATGTGCCTTGTGCCTACAGAGACCAGAAAAGAACATTGTATACCCTCAAACTGGAGGTATAAATGTTTGTGAGCCACCATATGGATGCTGGGGACCACACCCAGGTCCTTAGGAAGAACAGCAAGTGCTCTAATCTGTTGTACCTTCTCTCCAGCCCCCAATTCTATTCATTATCCATGGATCAATGATACTTTAGGAAGTCTTTTTTTCCATAGACTGTAGTAGTCTTACTTTCCTTCTCTTTTGAGGTCTCACGATACATCATTATTTGATAGGTACATTTTACAATTTTTTTGTTCCGTAATAGGGCAAGGCAGTACAAAGATTCCTCCATCTTGGATTTTTGCTGAGGCTATTTCCAGGTTTAACTATAATCTGATCTCCTTGATGGAGAATCCCACAGAAAACTATCCAACTCTGTCCTATGATGGAAAAGGTCAGGATGTTCTAGTTAGCATACCTTAGCCTTTGTTAAAACTGCTTGTCTGTACAGAACCTCTAGTTAACACATCTTAGCCTTTGTTAAACCTGCTTGTCTGTACAGAACCTCTTTCAGCTAACTGCTTACCTTAGCTTCTGTTCACACTGCTTACTGTGCGAAGCTCCCTGCCCTCTGCAGCTTCTGAGCAAGACATCTGCATGAGGCGAGGCCCCCGTGTTCTGGACAGTTGTGGCCACACCTAGGTCTCCACACACGAGAGGCTTTTTCATGTCTTGGCTGAATTACGGTCTCACGGAAGACACAGGCTCTGCTTCAGTCCCACTCCTTCCTCCAGAATCTCCAGTACAGTGCATGTATGTTCTCAAGAGCATTTGTGGAATAAATAACAAGAATTAAATTTTAAATCAATCAAATCCAAACTGATTTTAGCATTGCAAAATGAGGATGCTGATATGTTTACTTTCTTATGTTCTTACTATGGAAGATTTCTGAATACTGAGCATTTATTTATTGGTTGTCTTATACAATTCTCTTTTAGTTTGAAATTATAATATAATTACATCATTTCCCTTCCTCTTCCTCCCTCCAAGCTCTCCTTTGTCCTCTTTAAATTCGCGACATCTTTCTTTTTATACACACACATATGTATATACATCGTAAACACATAAACATCCCTGCTCAATCTGTACAATGCCACTCATATGTATGTTTGCAGGAAATATTTTTTTTAACCTGTCTGCTTAGGGAGCCAAATATGTCCTTGAATCCCACTGGATCGCCCCACCAGTAGTGTCTATCTCGCCATGATGTCAGAGGGTGGTGTAGTGAACAGACTCCTGACTGATACAGTAATTCTTCCTTGCACTCTATGGCACACTGGGACACCAGAATGGTTTTTACACACTGGCTATGGGCAATACAAAGTTCAGAGGAACAAATGAATGTAGGGTGCTGGTGGACCTAGACATGAGTTTACAGTACTCAAGGATTCATGAGTCACCTCCAATATTAAGGCTGTTATTTTTTTTTCCAGTTTTTAAAATCTATTTAGAACATAAAACATGATAAAAGTAGAAAAAATCTCTTATGAAGTCCTTTATGAAAGGAAACTGTGACAAGTTCTTGATTAGACAGAAACCGTCCCATCTGCAAGGGAGGATACACAGAGTAACTGTGACTTCATAGAATGAATTGGGTACTGTTACTTCTGTTTCTATAGTTTGAAGAGTATTGGTATTAAGTCTTCTTTGAAGGACCAATAGAATTTTGAACTAAACCCTTCTCTATTTCTTTAGGGGTTATGGGACTGTTTAGATGGTTTATCTGATCCTAATTTAATTTTGTTATTTGGTATCTGTCTAGAACATTTTCCAGTTTTGTTGAATATAGACTTTTGTAGTAGGATCTGATGATTTTTTAATTTCCTCTGTTTCTGTTATTATATCTTCTTTTTCATTTCTGATTTTGTTAATTTGGATACTGTCTCTGTGCCCTCTGGTTAGTCTGGCTAGGGATTTATATATCTTGTTGATTTTCTCAAAGAACCAGCTCCTGGTTTTGTTGATTCTTTGTATAGTTCTTTTTGTTTCTACTTTGTTGATTTCAGCCCCGAGTTTGATTATTTCCTGCTGTCTATTCCTCTTGGGTGGTGTATTTGCTTCTTTTTGTTCTAGAGATTTCAGGTGTGTTGTTAAGCTGCTAGTGTAAGCTCTCTCCAGTTTTTCTTTGGAGGCACTCAGAGCTATGAGTTTTCCTCTTAGCACTGCTTTCATTGTGTCCCATAAGCTTGGGTATATTATGCCTTCATTTCCATTAAACTCTAAAAAGTCTTTAATTTCTTTCTTTCTTTCTTTCTTTCTTTCTTTCTTTCTTTCTTTCTTTCTTTCTTTCTTTCCTTCCTTCTTCCTTCCTTCCTTCCTTCCTTCCTTCCTTCCTTCCTTCCTTCCTTCCTTCCTCCCTTCCTCCCTTCCTCCCTTCCTCCCTTCCTTCCTTCCTTCCCCAAGTTATCTTTGAGTAGGGCATTGTTCAGCTTCCATATGTATGTAGGCTTTCTGTTGTTTTTGTTGCTATTGAAGACCAGCCTTAGTCTGTGGTGATTTGATAGGATGCATGGGATTATTTCAGTCTTCTTTTATCTGTTGAGGCCTGTCTTGTGACCAATTATATGGTCAATTTTGGGGAAGGTACCATGAGGTGCTGAGAAGAAGGTATGTTCTTTAGTTATGTTTCCTTTATGAATCTGGGTTTCTTTGCATTTGGAGCATAAGTGTTCAGAATTGAGAGTTCTTCTTGGTAGACTTTCCCTTTTTTGAGTATGAAGTGTCCTATCCTTATTATTTTTGAAAGTTGATTTTATTCAATATTAGAATGGCTACTCCAGCTTGTTTCTTGGGACCATTTGCTTGCAATATTGTTTTCCAGCCCTTTACTCTGAGGTGTGTTTCTTGTATGCAGCAAAATGCTGGGTCCTGTGTATGTATCCAGCTTGTTATTCTATGTTATTTTTCAATTGGGGAATTGATTCCATTGATGTTAAGAGATATTAAGGAATAGTGATTGTTGCTTCCTGTTATTTTTGATGTTATTTTTATGTTTGTGTGGCTATCTTCCTTTGGGTTTGTTTAAAGAAGGTTACTTCCTTGCTTTTTCTAGGGTTTAGTTTCCCTCTTTGTGTTAGTGTTTTCCATCTATTATCTTTTGTAGGACTGGATTTGTGGAGAGATATTGTGTAAATTTGTTTTTGTCATGGAATATCTTGGTTTCTCTATCTATGATAGTTGAAAGTTTTGCAGGGTATAGTATCCTGGGCTGGCATTGTGTTCCCTTAGGATCTGTATAACATCTGCCCAGGATCTTCTAGTTGTCATAGTCTCCGATGAGAAGTCTGGTGTAATTCTGTTAGGTCTATCTTTATATGTTACTTGACCTTTTCCCCTTACTGCTTTTAATATTCTTTCTTTATTTAATGCAATTGGTGTTTTGATTATTTTGTGACAGGAGGAATTTCTTTTCTGGTCCAGTCTATTTGGAGTTCTTTAGGCTTCTTGTATGTTCATGGGCATCTCTTTCTTTACGTTAGGGAAGCTTTCTTCTATAATTTTGTTGAAGATATTTACTGGCCCTTTCAGTTGGAAATCTTCACTCTCTTCTATGCCTATTATCCTTAGGTTTGGTCTACTCACTGTGTCCTGGATTTCCTGGATGATTTGGGTTAAGAGGTTTTTTACATTTGACATTTTCTTTGACTGTTGTGTCAATGTTTTCTATGGTGTCTTCTACCCCTGTGATTCTCTCTTCTATCTCTTTATTCTGTTGGTGATGGTTGCATCTATGACTCCTGATTTCTTTCATAGGTTTTCTATCTCCATGGTTGTCTCTCTTTGTTATTTCTTTATTGTTTCTATTTCCTTTTTTAGATCCTGTATGGTTTTGTTCAATTCCTTAATCTTTTTTTTTTTTTAATTTTTTAAGGGATTTTTGTGTTTCCTCTTAGTGGCTTCTAGCTGTTTACATGTGTTCTCCTATATTTCTTTAAGGGAGTTATTTATGTCCTTCATATAGTCCTCTCTCACCATCATGAGATATGATTTTAAATCAGAGTCATGCTTTTCAGGTGTACTGGGGTGTCCATAAGTAGTTGTGGTGGGAGAACTGGGTTCTGATGCTGCCAAGTAGCCTTGGTTTCTGTTGCTTATGTTTTGTTTTGTTTTGTTTTTTTTGTTTGTTTGTTTTTTATATTTTCTTCATTTACATTTCAAGTGTTATCCCATAAGTCCCCTATACCCTCCCCCGACACTGCTTCCCTACCTTCTCACTCCCACTACTTGGCCCTGGCATTCCCCTGTACTGGGGCATATAAACATTGTTAGACCAAGGGCCTTTCTTCCCCAATAATGGCCTACTAGGCCATCTTCTAGAGACATGAGCCAGCTAGAGACATGAGCTCTGGGGGTTCTGATTAGTTCATATTGTTGTTCCATCCATAGGGTTGCAGACCCCCTACAGCTCTTGGGTACTCTCTCTAGCTCCTACATTGGGGACCCTGTGTTCTGCCCTATAGATGATTGTGAACATCTACTTCTGTATTTGTCAGGGACTGTCAAAGCCTCACAGGAGACAACTATATCAGGGTCCTTTCAGCAATATCCTGCTGGTGTATGCAATAGTGTCTACATTTGGTGACTAATTATGTGGTGGACCACCCGGGTTGTTGCTTATGTTCTTGGCCTTGCCTCTCGCCGTCTGCTTATCTCTGGTGTTAGCTTGTCTTGCTGTCTCTGACTGTGACTTATATCTCTTGCAAGCGTGTGTGTCAGTATTCCTGAGAGACCAGTTCTCTCTGGGAGAAATTTGGGTATGGAGAGCTGTGGCACAGGGTCAGCTCTTGGGTGCAGATGGAAATCAGAAGGATCCTGTTCCTGGCTGTTCCTTGGTTCCTGTGTCCTGATGGATCTGGGCGGGTCCCTCTTGGGCCAGGAATTTGATCCCACGTGGTGGTCTTACCTGTGCTCCCAGGCTTGTTAGCGCTCCTGGGAGACCGACTCTCTTTTGGTGGTATTTGGGTATGGAGTTCTGTGGCATAGGATCAGCTCCAGGCACAGATATAAGGCTGTTACTCTTATATTGCTTTGAAAAGCTAAATTTCTCCCTGCTTTACTGTTGGGACTGATGGCTGCCACTCACACCTCAGTATGTGCTACTTCCTTATGGTCAGGGCTTGGGCCATCCAAGGGTGTTCGCCATTCTGCTCTTACTCATAACACCAGTGTTTTTCCACATTGGCAACCTTTTTGTCATCACTCTGAGCTACGGGCAATCTCCTACTCAATCTTAATCTATTTTGTAAAAGGAAGAGTTTTTCTTTGCCCTACTAGGACTTTTCTCTTTCTGACCATGCCTCTTCCTATAACCTTCCACTGCTGGTCATCTGTGGAGGGCAGAGGGAGAGAAAAGAGGGTATGGGATATGGCCATAATGTATTCGACATACAATAGATACTCATATGAAAATTAATAAATAACAAATAAAAATAAAATCCAATTATTAATGTGAACAAGGGCCACCGCATTCTAGATGAGCCCCACCAGAAATAGAACATAGTCCACCAACTGTCCAGGATGATGATGCTCATCTTTGTCAGAAGACAGCTCATCACTTGTTTACCTGTGGAGGGACAATATGTCTTCAAGTTGCCCAAGAGTTTATATGCCCTCTTAGTCACAGTTTATAACCATCGCCAGTTAGCATGTGTCTTTTGATTGAATGCAAGTGTTGAAATCTCAATTCAAATGAAATGGTGTTGGGAAGTAAGGGCTAATAAAAGACAGTTGGGTCATATGGGTCAAGAAATGATGTATTTATGTTCCTGCTGTGGGCGTGGGCTCCATAAAGCAAGAGTCCAAGTCCCCTTTGTTTTTTTGTAGCACCAGGCAAAGGAAAGGCACTTACTGTTCTGTACTGGCTCAGTACAGTTGCTATGTAATGTACACACAGTGAACGTGTGGCTATGTGATATACACATGTTGAATGTAAATCTAGAGTCAGTGCTCTTTCCTTTCTCTCCATGACTTTTCATTCCCCCACTCCCACCCCATTGCCGGTGTGTAGTGCCGCTTCTTGGCAGTAACTGGATTTTAAGTGCTCCTAGATATTTCTTGTTATTAGTCATTTTGTTATGTTTTGTATGTATTACCTCATAGTCTATGCTAGGATCTCTCTCTCTCTCTCTCTCTCTCTCTCTCCTGCATTCCTGGGACAGTGCCTTACAGTTGGCTATAAGCAGGTATGAGAAAGAACAATGACGTTGAATGCTGTTACTGTGTAACGGACAACATGGACAGACTCAGTTCTTAGTACTGCCACAGCCATTTCGTTAACTGGGATGAGAAACATTCCCTTTACCACAGCTTAATGCACACGGTTTCTTGGAACACAAGAAGGGGATGTCTGTGATATCAAGCATGGTTCTTGCTCTGTCTTTTCTTGGAGAAGGCCTGAGTCAGGCTTCTGTGAAGAAATGTCTACAGTTGTTTTTACGCTCCATTATCTGTCCTCGGTCTCTCACTTGGAGTGTTTGCAAGCCCAGGTGTACAAATAGACTTGTTTTCACTTGGGGAGAACCTTGCCCTTAGCAAGCCTCTGCACCTGCAGCAATAAAATTCAAGATAATGGACTGAATTTTAATCACTTGTTGCCTTGTTACATAGTCACTACTTAAAAACATTTCCTTTATTGTGCGGTGGTTATCAAGAGAGGGCAGTGCTGGCAGTCAAGCCACCAAATAGCTCTGGAGCGATTTTATACAGGGGAATGACTAGAGTCTCTTGTAAAAATAGCAGAATCTCCCATTAAAGTGAATAAGTCTGGTAAACGAGCTCCATGACAGCTGAGCTACGGAAATGGTTCCGATGTATGGCTATGTGTTTAACTGTCTGGATGCCATTGGGGTTTAGTCCAAGTACACAAAAGGAAGGGGTCATTTACTCATTAGCTTCTTTGTACTTAATTACACTTTACACCAAATGACAGCTTAATGAGCATCCGGTAGAGCCTTCAGCCTGCTTGCTTTTGATTCTATCTGATTTTCATAAAACACGAGTCTGATGTTTAACATTTAAATACATCCTTTATATATTCCGTGCATGCCCACTTCATAATTGCAGGTACTTTTAAGGTACTGTGAAAAAGCAGAAGACCGTAGGTATGTCAGCTGTTGACTCTCCACCAGGTGTGCGTGTTGGTCTTATGCCCTTCTTTACTGCTTTCTAGAAGGCTCCATCCTGTATACTCTTCATCTTAGGATGGAGGATTTTCTAACATGTTCCAAAAGGAATGGAGATTAAAGAGCAACTTGAAAAGGACAGAGTTTATTTGGTGTGCTCTTCCACAGTTCATCACCAAAAGGAAGGAAGGACAGGGACTGAAATATGGCAGAACCTGGAGGCAGAAGCTGCTACAGAGGCCATGGAGGGAGGGGTGCTGCTTACTGGCTTGCTTCCATGACTTGCTCAGCTGCTCTCTTATAGAATCTAGGACCACAGCCCAGGGATGGCACCTCCAAGGTGGGCTGTGCCTTCCCCCATCAGGGATGAGAAACATTCCCTTTACCACAGCTTAATGCACACGGTTTCTTGGAACACAAGAAGGGGATGTCTGTGATATCAAGCATGGTTCTTTCTCTGTCTTTTCTTGGAGAAGGCCTGAGTCAGGATTATTAAGATATCTACAGGCTTGCCTGCATCTCTGTCCTATGTAGGTATTTTCTCAATGGAGGTTCTCACATCTCTGATGACAACAGCTTGTATCGAGTTGACATAAACTATCCAGCACACAGATCATTTTTAAAAATTCCATTTTAATATATCTAATTTTAGTGTATCTATTTGCATAATTTTTAGTTGCTGCTCTAGGAATTAATTATACATATATCACTCATATAACCCCCATACAAAACTCATTAAGAGCTATCTATCTAATTACTTTTCTAGCTTGAATGAAGCATAACAACTTTAATTCCACTTTGACTCTTTCCTTAAAGTTAAACCAGTGTTGTTTTACATATATCCTCAACATGTATTTAAACCATATCCTGCAACACTGTAACTTTTGTTTCAAAGCTCAAATGTTTATTTACTGCTGTATTTTTGAAGCATGTTGGTTTAAATGCCATGCTTCTTCTTCACTAAGCCTGAGGTAATACTGTAGGAGGCCTGGCAAATATAAAATAGTTACCGTTCCTCCCAGGGCTCACAGGGCTGGGACGGAGGACGAGAGTCAGGTCTCTGGGTGTTTAAGTTCCTTTGTTTTGCTGTTTTTCTCATGTGTTCATATCTTGTCCTGGTTATAACAATCCAGAAGAAAGTTAACATTCTTATTTGATGAAGCACAAAATGGGTTTCAACAGCAAATATGTGGTTTTTAGTACAAATTTTCCCATGTAGCCCAGGTTGACCTCTTAAACTCACTTTGTCTCAAACTCAAACAGCATCTCAGACAATTAGGAGAAAATATCCCCCCTGGGGGACCACTGCAGTAACATGCCAGTTCCTCAGGCCTTTTGTGGCTCTGCGATGTGTGGCTTAGATGGGGTATCTAGATGGGATGTCTTAGATGGCTTATGCTTGGTTTTACTGTAGGACACTTTCTGCTGGACTCAAATGGCTTCGCTCTAATCCTTCATCCTTGGACATGGCCTCGTCCTGCCTCCCGTGGTACCCACAGCTAACAAAGAAGTCACACTACTTGTGTTGGCGTATGATATGATAATGCATGTTCTGTTCTGATTTTCTAAGAACCTGCTCTGACATTGTTTCTCTTTTATACTGAAATCTCTGTTTCTTACCAGAGAGATGGAATGCATAGCGAATATATATTTGCTTTTGTCTAAAACAGGCTATTAATGAAAACATCTGTAGCTGTTATTTCATAGGTAAGGCAGTTTTGAGCGTATGGTGTATTTGGAGGGAAAGTGGGCTTCATGCTGAAAAGAAGCTGAAGAAATGTTAAATGACTGTTCCCCCCCCCCCCCGCCGTGTGTGTGTGTGTGTGTGTGTGTGTGTGTGTGTGTGTGTGTGTGTGTATGTGTGTGTGTATGCATAGCAGCAGCTCGGGAAAGCTGTGGGGAAGAGAAGCCCCTGCTTAACTGGTGAGCCCCACCTTCAGGAGGATATTTAACCATAAAATTCCGTGCTGCTAACATTTTGATTTTGCTTTGTGTGTCACTGTGGACAAGTTTTAGAGTATCAATATCCATGAAACCAGTTTTCCCCGAGAAAGGGAATTTTTTGATGTCCATGGTGCCCAGTATATTACCATTTCTTGCCTGGCCTTCTAAAGGCAGTAATATATCTGGAACATTACTGCTCATCTGTCTGCAAAGTGTGTTCCTAACAGGCATGGGCTGTCACGGTTTCAACAGTCAACCTGAATGATCTCAGACTAGCGTGTCGCACTCTTAGATGTGCACATTTCTGGAGAAAGCGCCACATGATGGCTTGAGTATGCTTGGCCCAGGGAGTATCACTAGTAAGAGGTGTGGCCTTGTTTGAGTAGGCGTGTCACTGTGGGTGTGGGCTTTAATACCCTCATCCTAGCTGCCTACAAGTCAGTCTTCTCTTAGAGGCCTGTAGATGAAGATGTAGAACTCTCAGCCCCTCCTGCACCATGCCTGCCTGGACGCTGCCATGCTCCTGCCTTGACAATAATGAACTGGACCTCTGAACCTGTAAGCCAGCTCCAATTAAATGTTGTCTTGGTCATGGTGTCTGTTCACAGCAGTAAAACCCTAAGACAGATTCTAATGTGACTCCTGAAAGATTAAGACCTATTCCATTTTAGAAGATCATTGGACCCTTAGCCTTGTTGATATTTTCCCAAACCAAAAACCACACTAAACAGCATTCAGGTATCTACAGAAGATACCAAGTACATTATAATTCATGGTATTTTAGAACATTTTATTTTTATTTAAACAGCTTATAATGCTTAGAATTGATTTAAAAGTTAGAGCAAGCTAAATACTAATTCTAGATATTTAATAGTAGACTTAAAGTTTATTTTTCCTTATACCTTCAGATTCTTGATCCCGCTATTCTTTCCTGTCTGTTAACCTGTCTGTTAACTCATAGTGCTGCCGTGTCATCATTTCTCACTCATGTACTGTGAAAAGTAAGAAACGACAACTCGTAAGCAATATTAATTAGACTTTGCACTATCCCATTGTTCAGGGGATAATTAATAAAGCAATATTATAGATATCAAGTTACTGCAGTGACCAACAGTTGCCAAAGAAAACCTTCAGAAGTTGAACACATGACTTTTGGTTGGTGATGGTGAAGTGGTCCTGTACCTTACCCAATGCTTCCTTCCCAAGGCATCTATCTGTATGCTGTTCCCGGCTCTGTTAGTTTCTCTCAGCAATGGATGTCCTTTGCTTTGTTATGATTTCTAAATTCTAGAGTGATTCCACATTCATCCTGTTACCATGTCTATCCATTCAGTATCTTATAATTTGCACTTTAAATTGAAAATGGACCAAGACTACTCTTTTGTCAGTTTCCTATGAATATGTGAATAGGATTAAGTTCCAGGTCATAATGGTGTAAGTTTGAGCGACTCATGTGGGGGTGGGAAATGGCTGGAAGTACAGATCTAAACTCTTGCTAGTACACACAGCAGCTTCATTTTTTTTTTTCTTCAACTTTTATTAGATATTTTCTTCATTTACATTTCAAGTGTTATCCAGAAAGTCCCCTATATCCTCCCCCCTCCCGGCCCTGCTACCCTACCCACCCGCTCCCACCCCCTGGCCCCGGCGTTCCCCTGTATTGGGGCATATAAAGTCTGCATAACCAAGGGGCCTCTCTTCCCACTGATNAGTTCTTTTGTGAATGGGTTATTTCACTCAGGATGATGGCCTCCAGATCCATCCATTTGCCTAGGAATTTCATATATTTATTGTTTTTAATAGCTGAGTAGTACTCCATTGTGTAAATATACCAAATTTTTTGTATCCATTCCTCTGTTGAGGGACATCTGGGTTCTTTCCAGTTTCTGGCTATTATGAATAAGAGCAGCTTCATTTTTAACCAACTGAATTACTTTAGGTAAATAATACATAAATGAAGTAACATAGAAAATATTTCCTTGAAAGTAATATTTAAACAAAGCAACATCGCATCCCTTAAAGTGAAATGATGAATGGAAATAAACTAACACTTCCAGAGTTATTTGCACTCCATGCACATCATGGCTATTTTTATTGGCTTTAAACATTTTCCCTCTAAATTAGACTCAATTCCATTTAACTATACTTGTAGAAAGAGCACAAGGTTATGTGTGGGATAGAGGCTTGACAAATTCAAACAGTGTACAGTTCAGAGTTCAAAGTGCAAATCACAGTATCTTTTTCCTGTTGAGCTCTTTCGGGGAAACAGCCTAGGAACATTCTAGAATATTTCTGTTTATTGCACCCAGTACTCAACTGATATAAAATCAGTCATCAGCTAGGACTAGCTAATTGCTCTGGAGATATTTATCTGAATAAGATGAGTCCTATTAACTTGGGTAAAGATAAGGGCATGGTAACTGGACAGTTCAGGCATGAACTCTTCTTGTTCAAAACATTGCCTGTAATTATATGAATCATCTTAGAAAGTTATAGTTGATATAGACTTCTATATGACCACATATCTCAGTCTAAAAAGGATAAAATCATAATAGCGACACGTGGGAATATTTCTGCTTTAATGTCATTCATTGCATGATTCTCTTGAATCCTTACTATGCCAGCATCATTCTTCACCTATTCGTTTATTTTTGTGATTACAGTGGTGAAATTCTATGTCATTTCAAACGATAAACCTAGCTTTATTAAAACCTTATATCACATTTAGATAGTGAAGACTCAATTTGGCTGTGATGGCATGAACGTAAAATTGGATCTTAAGAATGTGAGCATGCAAATATTTTTTTCTTCTAAGGTTTTGGTTCAGTCTTTTATATCATTTTCATAGAATTAAATACTGCTTCTTGAAAGAAGTCGAGTTTTGATTAAAAATTGTAATTAGTAGTATGCCATTATAAAATTATAACTAAGGCCACATTTGTAAACGTGCAGCTCCGGGGATAAAATAAATAATCTGGATATTAAAGGGAACAACGAATGCACGTTTTAGCTTGTCTCTCCATGTTTTCCATATGCTGTTACTCTCTGAATTTATGTCAGTGTCACCTAGAACATGCAGCTTTGATAACCCTCACATTTTTAATCTAACTGCCAGAAAGAACTGTACCATTGTAACATAATTGCCACTTCATTTTAAATTTATATTAATAAATGAGAGTAATTGAATTATTGATTTTTATTTAACATGAACTATGTACTAGGTACTGCTCCAATAATAATTGCCTGATAATTCATTAAATACCACCTCACATTTATTTGCTGGAGATGAAATATGAGTTTTAATGGGCACCTACTTGATAGCTTGTACTTCAGATCTCTTCCCTGCCTTCCAGCTTCATTATTAGGTTGCTTATAAGTCTACTCGAACATACCTACACTTTTGCTCTGGGAGTCTGTCCCAAATCTGCACAACATATAGATTTGTAGGCAAGCAAATGGCGATCAGAGGCAAGCAGCTGGGACTCACTCACATCTCTCTCAGCACACCCTACAGCCAGCTTCTCTCAGCACACCCTACAGCCAGCTTCTCTCAGCACACCCTACAGCCAGCTTCTCTCAGCACACCCTACAGCCAGCTTCTCTCAGCACACCCTACAGCCAGCGCCTCTCAGCTCAGCAGCCTGACTTCCTGGACCCCAGCCACGTGTGCCTCTTCCCATTCCTTGTGTACTCCAGAAATCATCCAGACCCTGAGCCTTCCCCTGCAACTTGGTCCTCCCAAACACTGTACTGGTCTACACCTCACATTCTTAGGGTTGTCTTCCCAACCTCAGTGGAACCTCTGGATAATCCACTGAGAGATGCGTTTCTAGCTCCCACTGTGCAGCTGCCATAGCTCATCTACGTCCCCATCAAAACTCTTACTTAAGTTAAAGAGATCATGTGTGAAGCTGAATCCAAAGGATGGACCCAACGACTGCGGCTGCCAGGGATCCATCCAACAATCAGCCACCAAACATAGACACTATAGCATATGCCAGCAAGATGGTGCTGAAAGGGCCCGGATATAGCTGTCTCGGGGGAAAATATACCAATGCCTGGCAAACATGGAGGTGGAAGCTCACAGTCAGCTATTAGATGGAACACAGGGTTCCCAAGGAAGAAGGAGCTAGAGAAAGTACCCAAGGAGCTGAAGGGGTNAAAAAAAAACTCTTACTTAATTGCATTTATCCATATTAAGTAAGATATATATTTCACTTACTTTGTATTTATTGCTGGATCATAACCCCATTAAAATTAGCACTTTATGTGCAGGGGTTTTCATCCATTTTTGTTTAGTACTTAGAAGACAGAGCTTAGATCTTTAATGTAATGGGGAACCCCAACAGCCCAGAAAACACCCCTCAAAAGGCTGTTTCTTCTTCTGTCCTTCTCTGTTTCACACTCTGCCCCTGCTTTCCCTCTGCCCTCCTTTTGTAGCTCCTTGATCCCCTTCTCCCCTTTTTACTTCTCCATCTCTTTATTATCCCCCCCCACTTCTCTATTTCTCCTAACTGATTCAAAATAGCCCTTGAGTTAGGGCTACCTTTCCATTTGTAGCTCTCTGTTTGGGTTGGCAGTCACCTGGTTATGTGGGAAAGCCCATGCATGTGGAGTTTCCCTGACCTTTTGATTGTCTGAGACTTCTTACAGATGCCTCTTCATCTGTTGACTTCCTGCTCATTTCCTCAGATTTCTGAAGCTTTGCTTGCTGGCAGCTTGGTAGTCATAGAATGCTGCGATATGTGTCTCTGAGAAAAGACATCACCGCCTGAAGAATGACTTGTCTCTCTAGTGAAATCCAGGCTGCTGTGGGCTGCTGTGAGCTGCTGTGGGCTGCTGTGAGCTGCTGTGGGCTGCTGTGGGCTGCTGTGGGCTGCTGTGGGCTGCTGTGGGCTGCTGTGGGCTGCTGTAGCTCTGTATGGTGTTCCTTATGTCTTTTGATCCTGGGTTGTATTTATAACATGGATTGTGTTCTCTGTGCTGCTACACTGTAATCTCTACAAACACAGGGATGTTTCTTGAATACCAAGGCCTAGAACAGTACCTGGTTCATGGAAAGACCATAATAGGTACTTTTTGAATGAATACATGAATGAATGAGTGCTGAAACTCACATATAAATATAGGTAAGATTATGTAAGAGAAGATTCCAGTGGAAGCCATGTTCTGATGATTGGATGTGACCCCCGGTTCTTCCTCTCATTTGTTTTATCTATAAGAATGTTTGTGTAATTAAGCATTTGTTATTGTTGGTACTCTTTTGCTTATTTCTCTTACAATGGACAATGTACTTTAAGCTACATGCGCACATGGTAGTGAGTGTTGGAATTGTGAAGTAGTGAGCACAGATGCTGGGCTTGGTATCTGCCCAGGTTCTTTCCGTCGGTGCTTATTCATAATAAAAGATAGCACTTAGGGTTGAAATTACTTGGTAGGTAAGTGTTTGCTGTACAAGCTCATGAACCTCAAGCTCTATCTCCACACCTCTACCCTTCCCCCAAGAACGCCTACTCTGGCATGGTAGTGTGTGTCTGTAATCCCAGTGCGGGGAGCTTGGGGCAGGCAGATCCTGAGAGCTTGCTGGACAGCTCCAATTTGGCCAGCCCCAGGTCTGGTAGGTGACTGTGTCTCAGAATTAAGGTGGAGAGTGGCTGAGGAAGGTGTATAACAGTGACCCCTGGCACACGTAGACATGACTGTGTGTGCATGTGTGCAAGCACTCACACATGTACACAGTTGATAATTCTTAGACACTCTTTATTCATGCTGCTGATAGAATATTAAATGGCTTTGCTCACTCTCACAGAGCAAACACTATCATCAAAAAGACTTTTAAAACGTTTCCCGGGACACAGCAGGAATTGAGCAGTTGTTTTGTTGCATGTATGGACCTTTGTGTTCATCTGTTCTCAAATACGAAGATCTCATGAAAGCTGAAGTTGTGTGATCTCCTTGGAGATGCTATTTTCTGGAAACATCATATGAGCCATGTTATTTTAAAGAAGGCATGATGTCAGGGAACACGCACCACTGACTGAGTAATTATAACACATGCTTTATGTAGGTCCAAAGGTGTGATTTCCCTCAATGAGCATGAAGTCTTATGAATTATGCATCGCAACAGCTTTAGCCACATATTAACACCTTCTGTGATGATGTCTATGTCGTGGTTCTGGGAAAGCCTCAGGACTGAGAAGATTTGCCTTACAGACTAATATTCAGAGTTCAGTTCCTCTCAGCTCTCGAGGATGATGAGTGAATCAATTTATATTTATATTTATATTTATATTTATATTTATATTTTTATCTTTATCTTTTTTTCGAGACAAGGTTTCTCTGTATAGCCTTGGTTGTCCTGTAACTCACTTTGTAGACCAGGCTGGCCTTGAACTCAGAAATTCGCCTGCCTCTGCCTCCCAAGTGCTGGGATTAAAGGCATGCGCCACCACGCCTGGATCAATTTAGTTTTTTTATTCAAAAAGAAAAGCACAAATAGCATTGATGGTTTCAACAAATATTTTCTTTCCATTAATTTGAATTACTTGAAAAAATAAACCACCAACTTTAGCAAGTCATTACATGTCTCACTTTCATATAATGTGTTCTCTTAAGAAAATCTTAAACATGGAATATTTGATGACAAAGTATAAATAAAATTTATAAAATAATAGCCAACTATTTTTTTTTTTTTGCTCATGGAATAACTGTTTTATTCAATAAGGTAAAAAGAGGATAACTGAAGTTATGGTTTCTTTGAAATTATAAAATTCTTTGAAAATATTTTGATCTGGAAAAACTATTTTCTGTGTTCACCAGGAATTTCATTGAAATTTCCTGATTGTTACGGTCATGACAGTCATGAAATGTACCTAGTACTTCATTTTTGTGATACCACTAGTAAGATAAGTGGGCCTCTTTTGTTAGGGGAACTTCCCATCACACTTTAAGTTTCTGGATGAAGGCATGGTGGTGCCTAACTGTCATCTCAGTACTTGAGAGGCAGAGAAGCAGGAGGATCTCTGCAAATTTGCAGTGTTGTCTGCACACCAAGTCCTAGGTCAGTCTGGGCAGCAGAGCCCAAGAGCAGATGCTCAACTATTTGTTGAGTGGTTAGTTCGCTCAGGCTTTGATTCACACTTTGTCAGTACCTACTGTAACTTAAGTGTTGAGTGAGTAGAAAACATAAAGTGCACATTTATGCTTATTCTAGTATTTTACGTTTATACCTTGAGATGATTCCCATCCACAACACTAGAATAGCAACTGCTCTCCAAATGATGATCTATTCAACTTACTACTTGATGTTGGTTCAATGTAAACATGTGAGATACAAATAAGCAAGTCACTTGTTCTGAAGCCAGAAAAATAGCCTTCTGGCCCTTACTCTGATAATTGGAGACCCTGCTGTAACAGGATATGTGTCTGTCTACAAAATCAAGATGGCTTCTCTACGTGCCTCTGGATGTGACTTGTGCTTCCTTCAGAGATGTCCTTAACGGTTAGGACGGTCGTACCTTATGTCACTTGCTCCAGTCTTGCTGCTTTGACAGTGCTCTGGCAATACTTAGCAAGAGCTACCCTAGAAAAGAGCCAGATCCCAGAAATGGCAGAGCTCCTTGGCAAAGAACCCAGCATCCCCATAAATGCCCTGAGGAGTTTGGAAAGGAGAAAAGACTTCTAAGCCTATCTTCTTTACTTATTACGCTGGCATCACAGTTATGCATTCCAAACTTATATCTAACTAAGATTTTTTTTTTCTCTCTCAGAAGTAAGATGCCTTCAAAGGCCTAATGCGGGCATGCGGCATGTGCTGTTTACCATTTGGGAGATGGAATGAGGAGTCATGGGTACTGGGATCTGAAAAATAGATTGCTCTTAAAGACACTGAGGAGAGACTTAGTCAGATTGTAGCTTTAAATATCTTACAGCAGACCACATGCTAAAACTAAGACCATGACATTCAGGGGCTCAGAGGGGAGGGGCAGGATTTTGATGTGTGTTGACTGCTGCTTGTTCTTCCAGCAAAATCCTATAACAAAACTGGACTCAGATGACAGTCAGCCAGTAGACAGCCAGAAGTGGAAAGGAATACAGAACTGCTAAGAAAGTCTCTTTGTGCTAGGTTAGCAAAATAATTTTACTGAGAGTCCTATAATATGAGGTCTTTAAGGGTTGAAAAAGTCAACTCCTGTGCTTCAAACCAAAGCAGTTATAATCGGTGGCTTCAAAGCCACTGCCTCAGTAGGAGATAAGCTTGAGGCTCTGCCAAATTTGGGAGCCAGACCAGAGGCAAAATCAAATTAAGGGTATTGCCTTCCCACCCAAACAAAGTGGTTTGCATAGCCTGCATGTAGCCTCCCCCCAAAGAGATGGAGAGCAAATGCAGGATAATAAGAAAAAGACAGGAACCTTTAGGTTTAAAAACTGCATCTAGATTAGATCTTTGGCCACAGTTTCTTACATATGGATCTAATCCAAAACAAATTGCCTAGAAGCTTACCCAGTTTGTGAAGGAGTTGTATGGATAAAGAACAACAATATGCCCTGCGAAAGCCTATAATTGTTCAACCTCTAAGGAAAATTCCTGGGCTTCCAAGCCTGGAGCAGCCAGAAGCAAGCTACTACCATTTCAGCCCCTAAAAGGAGTGATCTTTATAATGGCTGCATGATTAATGACAAATGAGAAGAAAATACAGGAAAACATCATGCCCAGGAGAGAAATAAGGTCTTTGGAAGACAAAGGAGATTTCTTCCAAATAAAGCCTGGGGTTTCCAGATAGGAGAAATGAAGGGGTTAGAAATGCTGTGGTTAGAGCAGGTGATGGCAGAGAACCCTGCCTAGGGGATGCAGTGCTTCGGGGCCCAGTGACTACTGTGTGTTTTCCAACCCCTTCCATCTTTGAGGGCATTTGGATGGCCACACGTGCCATCTTTACAAGTCTTGAGTATCTATTATGATGACCGGCAGATAAGCTTATAATTTAGTTTATAGTTTGCCAGCCAAAGAGCTTCTACACCTATCCTCTTTACAAAGGACTGTATATCTCCAGAGATGGATATTTGGCTGTAAGTAGTGATTAACGGGACTCTGTGCGTTTCTCTTTTGTAGAAGTAATAGACATTTCCCTATCAGGTTGTGCATGAATATTTCAAGTACTGCAGGAACAGACTAAAGTAAAGGATGAAGGTCGTCCTCAGTCCTCAGATTTCCGCTTGCTCCTCTCCTGTAGTGCTGCAGCTCCTAAGTTGTAGCTGAACACAGCAAGTTTTCCTGTCTCCCTTGAGATTCATGTGACCATATACATTACCCCTCACTAAGAGCATTGGGAGAAGCCTGATGGGTACAACCAGAGCTGACTTTATAGGAGAGGGGCTGTCATTATGTCCTTCTTCCTTACCTTTCCCCTTTTGAAGAATGTAAGAGAGACAGCTCAGCCTTTTAGGGCTAGGCTCACTACCAAACATGTAAGAATATAAACAAGGATGTTGAACCATCAGAGGTAAGAGTGTAGTCTGTGGTAAGAGATGATGGAGTGATGAGATGAGAATACCTCTCCCCTCTCTCTGTCTCTCTGAAACAGCACTCTGCTGTGTAGCCCTGGCTGTCCCTGGAACTCGTTCTGTAGACCAGGCTGGCCTGGAACCCAGAGATTTGCCTGACTCTGCCTCCCGAGTGCTAGGATGAAAGGTGTGCATCGCCATGCCTGACTGAGATTTCTCTGTTGCTGGGGTGTCTTCATTGGACAGTGACACTATCTTCACCCTATAAAGCACAGCGTAAACTTAAAAAAATCTTTTTATTGATTTTTTGGGAATTTCTTATCATGTACCTCAATCCCACTGACCTCCCTATCCCTTCATGTCTACCCTCCATAATTGTAACCTCCCCCTCAAAAGAAAACAAAAAGTAAAACCAAAACAAACAAAATTAGCATCTTGCTGTGGAAGTTGGTATGTGTCTCACAGTGTATCCTTTTGCCCAAACAACTTTACTTGCAATTGTTCATTGTAATGTATCGTTAGTCTGGTTCAAGGCCTCTGGCTTCTGCCACTATTAATCCTGAATTCCCACATAGACTCCTTTCAGGTATTCTGTTATTGCGCTGTTTCATGGAGATCCTGCAGCTTTGGTTCTGTCAGGCTGGCCCCTTCACATGCACCAGCAGTTCATCATGAAGTAGATGTTGGGGTAGGACAACTCAAAGCCCTTAATATGGGCCTGGGTGGAAGCTGAAGTTGGTCAACCTGACAGTTCTCCTACACCTGTGTCACCAGGGCCAGCTCTAGTGTGCTGCCCAGGCAAGGTGTGTGGTCCACTCTCCCAAGTGCTACTTGCTCCCAGTCAAGTGAGGGGTGGGGCCAGCTCCTGGTCTTATGAGCTTGGGAACAGCTTTCCTGAACTCACGAGGGGCATGGGGCAAGGAGCAGGGGGAGGCCGTCTCTCTTTACTCACTCCACCACCACCACCACACAAGGGGCAGGACTTGTACAGCACAATGTTTGGACATCAACATGGCCTCAGGTGTCAGCCCAGATCATGGACATCCATCATAGCCTTTGGTGGTAAGTTAGGCAACAGACATCAACACAGAGGCCAGCTGCAGCAGGACCATGGACCCAGACATGACCCTTGGTGTCAGCCCAGCCCCCAGACATCACCATGACCTCAGGTGGTTGTGCATGCTCCTCATATCCCCCGTTCCTCAACATCATCACATCTCTAATTCCACGTCTCACCACAGTACAGGAACCACTTGGCTTTCTCTCCCATCTCTCTCTATCACACTCCCTCTTCCCATCTTTCCATCATACATTTATTCCTAGTAGCAGCTCCTACATCAGGACTGGAATGGGCACTTGGGTGTGTTTCTCTGGGCCATTCTGGGGCTGTTTTTAATAACATGAAGGAGTTGATGTTTTGGAATTGTATCAATCAGCTGATTTGTAGCAAAAAATGTTAAATGGTTAGGATCATGAAAACAATAGCATTTCTTCCTTACACTGATTTTATTGGTTGTGTACAAATCTTCGTGTCATCTTCATATAGTCCAGTAGCTTTTGTGACACATATTTCTCCTTTCCTAGGGCAGTAGGGCTGGTCGGGAGCTAGACATTGTGATAGATGTCAGATAAGTGTGGTGAATCAGCATACAGAGATGCCATGCAAATAGATAACACTTAGGTTAAGGGAAACGGAAATGAGTTTTCTGAGATGTTATTTAATAATGTCCTGGATGGAGGTGGATGACTACTACATTGCTAGTACTGATGCATATGTATAAAGTCTCACCTGATAAACAACTTCAGTGCAGTAGCTGGATATAAAATTAACTCAAACAAATCAGAGGCCTTTCTCTACACAAAGGATAAACAGGCTGAAAAAGAAATAAGGGAAACAACACCCTTCAAAATAGTCACAAATAATATAAAATACCTTGGTATGACTCTAACTAAGGACATGAAAGATCTGTATGATAAGAACTTCAAGTCTTTGAAGAAAGAAATTGAAGAAGATCTCAGAAGATGGAAAGATCTCCCATGATCATGGATTGGCAGGATTAATATAGTAAAAATGGCTATCTTGCCTAAAGCAATCTATAGATTCAATGCAATCCCCATCAAAATTCCAACTAAATTCTTCATAGAGATAGAAAGGCCAATTTGCAAGTTCATCTGGAATAACAAAAAAACCTAGGATAGCAAAAACTATTCTCAACAATAAAAGAACCTCTGGTGGAATCACCATGCCTGACCTCAAGCTGTACTACAGAACAATTGTGATAAACACTGCATGGTACTGGTACAGTGACAGAGAGGTAGATCAACGGAACAGAATTGAAGACCCAGAAATGAACCCAAACACCTATGGTCATTGATCTTTGACAAGGGAGCTAAAACC
>LR753379.1:72349-95130 GCA_902729485.2 Mus minutoides | reverse complement strand
CTTGCTGGCATATGCTATAGTGTCTATGTTTGGTGGCTGATTGTGGGATGGATCCCTGGCAGCCGCAGTCATTGGGTCCATCCTTTGGATTCAGCTTCACACATGATCTCTGTAACTCCTTCAATGTGTGCTTTGTTCTTAATTCTAGGAAGGGGTGACATGTCCACATTTTGATCTTCCTTCTTCTTGAGTTTCATGTATTTAGTAAATTGTATCTTGGGTAGTCTAGGTTTCTGGGCTAGTATCCACATATCAGTGAGTACATGTTATGTGAGTTCTTTTGTGATCGGGTTACCTCACTCAGGATGATGGCCTCCAGATCCATCCATTTGCCTAGGAATTTCATATATTTATTGTTTTTAATAGCTGAGTAGTACTCCATTGTGTAAATATACCAAATTTTTTTTATCCATTCCTCTGTTGAGGGACATCTGGGTTCTTTCCAGCTTCTGGCTATTATGAATAAGGCTGCTATGAACATAGTGGAACATGTGTGCATCTTCTGGATATATTCCCAGGAGAGGTATTGCTGGATCTTCAGGTAGTACTATGTCCAGTTTTCTGAGGAACCGCCAGATTGATTTCCAGAGTGGTTGAACAAGCTTGCATTCCCACCAACAATGGAAGAGTGTTCCCCTTTCTCCACATCCATGCCAGCATCTGTTGTCACCTGAATTTTTGATCTTAGTCATTCTTACTGGTGTGAGGTGGAATCTCAGGGTTGTTTTGATTTGCATTTCCCTGATGATTAAGGATGTTACACATTTTTTCATGTGCTTCTCAGCCATTCAGTATTCCTCAGTTGAGAATTTTTTGTTTAACTCTGTGCCCCAGTTTTTTTTTTTTTTTAAGATTTATTTTATTTTATTATGTGTAAGTACACTGTAGCTGTCATCAGACACTCCAGAAGAGGGAGCCAGATCTCGTTACGGATGGTTGTGAGCCACCATGTGGTTGCTGGGATTTGAACTCATCACCTTCGGAAGAGGAGTCGGGTGCTCTTACCCGCTGAGCCATCTCACCAGCCCCCTGTGCCCCAATTTTTAATGGGGATATTTGATTTTCTGGTGTCCACCTTCTTGAGTTCTTTATATATATTGGATATCAGCCCCCTATCTGATTTAGGATTGGTAAAGATCCTTTCCCAATCTGTTGGTGGCCCTTTTGTCTTGTTGACTACTGTCTTTTAAAAGACAGCATTTTTAACAAATGGTGCTGGCACAGCTGGTGGTTATTATGTAGAAGAATGCAAATTGATCCATTCTTATCTCCTTGTACAAAACTAAGTGGATCAAAGAACTCCACATAAAACCAAAGACACTGCAACTTATGGAGGAGAAAGTGGGGAAGAACCTTGAAGATAAGGGCATAGGGGAAAGATTCCTGAATAGAACATCAATGGCTTGTTTTGTAAGATCAATAATTGACAAATGGGACCCCATAAAATTGCAAAGTTTCTGTAAGCAAAGGACACCCAGAAGATGCTCCAACATGTAATAAGAACACATGCTCCACTATGTTCATAGCAGTTTTATTTATAATAGCCAGAAGCTGGAAAGAACCCAGATGTCCCAAAACAGAGGAATGGATACAGAAAATGTGGTACATTTATGCAGTTGAGTACTACTCAGCTATTGAAATTCTTAGACAAATGGATATATCTAGAGGATATCATTTTGAGTGAAGTAACCCAATCACAGAAGAACACACATGATATCCACTCACTGATAAGTGGATATTAGCCCAGAAACTCAGAATCCTTCTTAGAAGGGGGAACAAAATAGCCATGGAAGGAGTTACAAAGTTCAGAGTGGAGACTGAAGGAACAACCATCCAGAGACTGCCCCACTTGGGGATCCATCCCATAAACAACCACCAAACCCAGACACTATGGCAGGTGCCAACAAGAGCCTGCTGACAGAAGCCTGATCATAACTGTCTCCTGAGGGCCCTTGCCAGTGCCTGGCAAATGCAGAAGTGAATGCTCACAATCATCCATAGGATGGAGCAAAAAGTCCCCAGTGAAGGAGCTAGAGAAAGGACCCAAGGAGCTGAAGGGGTCTGAAGTCCCATAGGAGAAACTTCAATATGAACTAATCAGTACCCCCAGAACTCCTTGGAACTAAACCACCAATGAAAGAAAACACATGGTGGGACATGTGGCTCTAGCTGTATATGTAAATGAGGATGGCCTAGTCGGTCATCAATGGGAGGAGAGGCCCTAGGTCCTGTGAAGGTTCTATTCCCCAGTATAGGGGAATGCCAGGACTGGGAATGGGAGTGCGTGGTTTGGGGAGCAGGGGGAGGGTAGAGGGGATGGGGATTTTTGGAGGGGAAACTAGGGAAGGGGATAACATTTGAAATGTAAATAAAGAAAATACATAATAAAAGAAAAAATGTAAACGATCTGAGATTAGACTCTACTTGCATATTGATAGGTTAGTCCGTCTTAACATAATGGATACTGACAGGAAACGGTAGAAGCTAGAGCACCCACAGTAGAAGCTAGATGCCACCCAGTTTGGCATCTGTTTCTCAGTTTAGTTCTCATAAGGGAACATGATGAAGATGAAGTAATGTCTGTGAAGTTGGTGCAGTGTAACTCAGGAGAGAAGGCATAAGACTCAGATCCTCATACTTATATTTTACGTGTGTATGTGTGTGTGCACTTGGGCATATGTACATGTGTGTGTACTTGTGTTTAGGTGTCTGTGCCTGTGTGAGTGTGTGTGTATGTGTGTGTACATTTATGCATAAGTAGATGTGTGTATATACTTGTGTTTAGGTATGTGTGCCTGTGTGAGTGTGTGTATATATGTGTGTTGTGCAAAAGTACATGTGTGTATTCTTGTGTTTAGGTGTCTGTGCTTATGTGAGTGTGTGTGTGTGTGTGTGTGTGTGTGTGTGTGTGTGTGTGCAGGACAGAGGTCAGTATTAAGTGTCTTGCTTATTTGCTCTCTACCTTACTTTTTGAGGCAAAGTTTGGCACTGAAGCTGAGTTCGCAGAGCTCACTGGACGGGCTGGACACTGACATAGGTGACACTGAGTTGGTAGAGCTCACTGGATGGGCTGGACACTGTCATAGGTGACATTGAGTTCGCAGAGCTCACTGGATGGGCTGGACACTGTCATGGGTGACACTGAGTTCTCAGAGCTCACTGGATGGGCTGGACACTGTCATAGGTGACACTGACTTCGCAGAGCTCACTGGATGGGCTGGACACTGTCATAGGTGACACTGACTTCGCAGAGCTCACTGGACGGGCTGGACACTGTCATCGGCGACACTGACTTCGCAGAGCTCACTGGACAGGCTGGACACTGTCATGGGCGACACTGAGTTCGCAGAGCTCACTGGACAGGCTGGACACTGTCATGGGTGACACTGAGTTCGCAGAGCTCACTGGACAGGCTGGACATTGTCATGGGCGACACTGAGGAGCAGCACCATGCGCCTTCTTACGTGTTTCATGGTCAACTTCCGCAGATCATTCCTACGCTGACAGCTTGGCCCCTTTCCTGTGTGTGTGTAAAGAATTCTCAACTTCTTTACCTATCCCCCCTCCCTTTTAAAGACAACTTATTACTTACTCCATTTCTTTCTTCATCAAATTGGAAAATTCGTTCCCCCTAGAAATAACCCCCATCTGGCTCAGGTTTTGTTTACTATTTATTTCTCTCACTCTCTTCTGTTTCACTCCTCTATTTGCCTTTTTCCTTTCTTCTTTTTTTTTTAATCAAATCAAACAACAAGGTCATTTAATTTTAATAACTCCTCTTTTTTAGAAATAATTGTTCTCCCTTTATCTGTCTGACTGACATTTATAATCCTAAAGTCCGTTTCCAACAGAGTTCAGGCAATTTTAATTCTTTTTTTCCACTGGATATCTAAAAATGCTGGCAGATACATTACTTCCTCTCTCATAAAACTGTGGCTTGTCAGCTTATTCACTGTAATATTTTTGTGGTGTTTCTCACTACATATTTAAAGTATAGTAATAACATTTTCAACATCTCCTTTGTGCTTTCTTTTTGTTGTTTTAAGTGGAGTGCTTTTTCTAATTTCTCAAGAGTGTCTTAATTTATTTTATTTATTTTATGCTATTCATTTTATATGACCTCACTCTGTAAAATAAATAACCATGTTTTATTAATTTACCTGCTGATACTTTTCTTGTAAGTAGCTTCACCCTCTTCTTAACTAGGTTTTTGCCCTTTTATGCTGGTTGCTGATGGCAGTTCTAACCATTCTTACTTACATCTTTGGTACCTCCCTCTGTCCCCCTTCTGGTTCCTTTTTTTTTTTTCATTTTCTTATTGTTTTCTATATTCTTGTGAGCTTAATTTTTATTTTTGAATACGAATCATACGAAAACCACCTCCTAATTCACTCACACTGTTGACGTCTAGTGATGTGGTCTCACTCCTTGGCCTTCCATCCAAAGTAGTAGGTAGTACTTCTACACCTCCACAGCCTGACCTGTTCCTGCACATCCCACACAGTTTGTGTGCTGGGACCTAGGCTGTGAAGAATGTGTCCTGTGTACCCACCACACTCCTCCTAGTGTTGTCTATAAAAGCCTGTTAGGGTCCCAGAAGCGCTGAAGGAATATCCCAGACTCAAAAATGTATGCAAATGCAAAGAGCATTTAATCTGCAGAAGAAAGCAGTATGCAGGGGTCAACCATTCATCAAAATGGCGACTAGCCACATGTTGGTTACCTCCCAGAATGGAGTCAGGATTTAAGATTAATTGAGCAAGACTTTCAGTTTCTGACTGAGTTGTGAGTGTTAAGCATAGCCCACATTTCTAAGTCAATAGTCTTGTTTTTGACCCTGGACTTTGAGAACATGCCTGAGTCTGAACAGAGTGAGCAGTGCCACATGTTCCTAACTAGCAATGAGGTCGAGCATCCTAGAATGGCAGTAGAGCAGTATGAGACAATTTCAAGATTATCTATATTTAAATAACATCTGATGAGAGTTTACAGAATTTTTTTTTGATGTTTCAAAGCCTGGCAGCCAGCAAGGAAAGGTCTTGTATACGAACACATGAAGGTACAGCTTTAATACCTCATTAAAGAAACATTGCTTTAAATCCTATCTTATATAAGTCTGATTTTTAGGACAGGAATTGCATAAAGATATTATCCCGTATCGTTGGATTGGCTCACATGATGTGTTCTTGCTCAGCATGGCTCTAACCCTGAATTACAGGTTTTAAGCTAAGTTTTTGTTACAGATGTCACAGATTTTTTTTAACCATACCCAGTAACTTATAAACCAATAATCTAAAACCAAGACATGTAGAACATAGTAAACTTATACACTGAAGCCTGGTCAGAAATAAACATGCAGTGGCCACATACATTTTTTACAATGAAAAAAACAGACAAAATTTTCCTTACTTCTTTTCGCTGTAATTTCAAGAGAGGAGCAACTTGCTACTGTTGAACCCAATTCTCAGGCTCACAGAGGCTTTGTAGCAGGACTAGCCAAGCTGCTGCTGCCCCTTTAAGAATAGACCAAGCAGCCCCTTGCTTGCTGCCAGCTTGATGCAGGGAGTAGGCAGGGCTCCAAGGGCAGCACAGTTTTATCAGTTTTGCTGTCCCAATTCAGCTGCTTAAAAACAAACAAACAAACAAACAAACTCTTGAAATGACTTAAAAATAATTCAAGAAGTGAAGAACTAGAAGATGATGCTTTAACCATTTTCCCCTGGACCCAGATATTCCACGAAAGGGACTCAAAAAGGATAAACACTTGAAACTGATAAAATATTAAGGAATCAGCAGATATGTTTTGGTTTTAGATATATGATAGTATATGTTAGGTTGCAATAAAAATATATATGTACATTTCTCTATGTATGTACACACACACATACACACACATGAAGATTTACTTCAAATTTTCTTAAAGCCTGGAGTTCAGAAACATTCTTTTTAGCATGAGTCAGTGTTTGTCCATCAAGACGTGTGGCTTGTTTCTCATTGTTTAGAAACATGTTTAGAAACACGGTGGCCAGAGAATCAGGCAAGCTGTTAAGTGGTTTTCTGAGAATCCAGATCAGAATATTTCACACTGCAACACATTGATTGTCCAAGGTACAATATGGATAGTTTATGAAATAAATAATTGATGAGTGGCCTCTGAGGGGGTATAGTAGAGAGACAGACAGACAAAGATGAAGACAGAGTCTGATTTCATGCTTTGTATATTTGCATAGTTTAAAGAAAGTGCTATTGACTTTCAAAATATGGTACTTGAATAATATCTCTTCAGCTTCTCAGAAGCTGATTACAGTGCTTGCTATGTACTGACAGAGCAGGGGAGTCTGAGTGAAACCTTCTCACCCATGCTTCCTTTCCTTATTCTTCTCACCATCATTGCGATGAGGAAGGCAATGTCTGGATACACTTGAGGATTAGCGTTAGTAATTTCTAATATGTGGAGGCTTAACATTAGCATCACTGCAAGACTGTTCACAGTTAAGGGTCCAGTGAGATGGTTCAATGGGTAACAACACGTGTTGTTAAGTCTAAGACCTGAGCCCTGGCCCTGAGGCTAACATAGTGGAAGGACAGAAGTGAATCTTGCAAGTCTTTCTCTGACTTCCGTATGTGTACTGTGGCATACTGCATTGCCCACAGGGAATGAACTAATGAATGGACAATTGCAACTAAAACTTGCATGTTTATAATTATGGAAAAACTTGAAGAAATTTAATTTTTAAGCATTATTACACTTTAGCCAAAAAAAAAAAGTACAGAATACCTAAGATAGAGTACACAGCTGTAGGTCAACAAGCTGAAGTGCTCAAGTGAGGATTCCTCAGTCCAACTTGGAGAGAGAAAAAGCAATCACAAGTAAGGAAGGAGGGAGCGGCCTGGGAGAGAACGTGGACAGGATAGAAGACAGTGGGGGGGCGGGGGAGAGGGGAACCAGATCTGGTATTGAGTGAGGGAAAAGGACTGAAGCCCTGAGGGCCAGCAGAAAGAATGGAAACAGGCAACCTCAGGAAATAGGAGATGGGGGGGGCCCTCCAAAAAACGCACCAGAGATCTGGGAAGTGAGAGACTCTCAGGACTCAAAGGTAGGGACCTTAGATGAAATGCCAGATAGTAGGGAGAGGGAACCTCCAGCAGTAAGATAGGACATCAAGTGAGAGGTGGGGTTGCCATCCCACAGTCACAACTCTGACCCATAGTTGTTCCTGTCTGAAAGAATTACAGGGATGGAACTGGAGAGGAGCCTGAGGAAAAGAAGGTCCAGCAACAGGCCTAAAGTGGGATCCAGCTCAAGGGAAGGTCCCAAGACCTGACCCTATTACTGAGACTATGGAGCACTCACAAAAAGGGACCTAGCATGACTGCCCTCTGAACGACCCAAACAAACAGCTGAAAGAGTCAGAGGTAGATACTTGCACCCAACCCATGGACAGAAGCAACTGACCCCTGTTGTTGAATTAGGGAAGGCTGAAAGAAGCTGAGGAGAAGGGTGATCCTGTAGGAGGACCAGCAGTCTCAATTAATCTGTACCCCTGAGATCTCTCAAACACTGGACCACCAAACAGGCAACATACACCAGCTGATATGAAGCCCCCAACACACATACAGTTGAGGACTGCTGGGCCTGTGTTCATTCAGAGATGATGCATCTAAACCTCAAAAGACTGGAGGCCCCGGGAAGTTTAGAGGTCAGGTGGAGTGGGGGGGTGGGGACATCCACATGGATACAGGGTGGTGGGGAGTAGGTGTGAGATGTGGAACAGTCAGAAGGTGGATGGGGGGCATAGAATATGGAGTGTAAAAAATAAATTAATTTAAAAAATAAAAAATTACAAGTTAAATGGAAGTTCTAAGTTCTGATAATTTATAAGAAAAATATTTCCAACAATAAATGAATATTGGTGCTCACCTGTTTGAGATTCATCAGTGATTGTGCTATGAAAAATCGAAGGTGTTCATTACAAAGTCTTAATGAACATTTGCATGTATCCATTTCAAACATAAAATCATATCATGTTTCTCAGTAAAAGACTAAATAGTTGAAAAAGTCTCATTTATGTTAAATATTACAAGGTCTTTCATGACATTTTGTATTATATTTATATTATAAACACAAAATACAGGAAAAGTTGCACATTTTTTCATCGAGTACAGAAAGATACTAGCAAAGTCCATTATATGATAACATCATCACCATGATGAGAGTTCCTGTGCTCTCACAGCAGAAGATGTGATGAAGTTTTGTCACTCGTCATGGGAGACCGACAAGGCAGGAAGTGGTGGGGTGACGAGGACAACACAAGCAGGGTCTCAGGGCCAGGCTTTCTTCTTGAAGCTGTTTAAATATGATTTACACCTAGAAATGGAAGCCCGAAGGACAGCGTCCGTGGGATCAGTTTCTGCCCAGGACTTGCAGGTGGCCATGCGCTGATGGTCTTTCCTCTCTGGACTCTCATTTCATGCATCTCCAGGAGTCCGTGTTTCCTCCTAGCACATGGATCATTTTAGTGCCTCTAACCTGTTTCTATGTCTGTTTCTAAGCATACTCAGTTTCTGGGGTTAAGAAGTGCTTAGAGTATTTTGACACAAGTCAGCATATGATAGGGGTCTATTAGTATAATCAAGCATCAGTGCATTAAATATTTAGTTATTCTTTCTCCACTGGAAAAATGATTTTTTACAGTACTTAGTACTGATAAACCCAGTACTGACAATCCTATCTGATACACAGTTTAGATGATATCATCTACTGAAAACATTTTTGTTGAAATTAAAGTTTTGATTTAAGGTTTGCTTTTAATCATTTAACAACATAGATTAATTTTCCACATTGTAAAGATTTAAATTTTTAGTTTTAGTCACATGTATGTGTATATGTGTGTGTATGTATATGTATATGTGTATGTGTATGTGTGTGTATGTGTATGTGCTTGTATGTGCCCAAGTGAGTTTACATGCACCCAGAGGCTAGAAAGATATGTTGGACCCTTGGAGCTGGCTCTGACATTAGTTGTGAGATGCCTGATATGGGTATGAGGAACCATATTAGGGTCCTTCCTACGCAGGAGCACTACTCACTCTTAACCATTGGAACCACTCAGCCTTCTAATAATGCTCTACACAATTGAAGTTGAAAGAATAAAAGGCTCCGCCTTGCTTAATACCCTCCTACCTTTCCTTCATTCATCTACAAAACCTATACTACTGGAGCCTAATTAAGAACTGACTATACATGCATGATATGATCCAGAGAAAGAATAAATTTCACTAGCTCTAAAATATGTGCCTCCATCTTGGAAAAGTTTGCCTGGAAACAACAACTACTACTACAACTTCTTCTTCTTCTTCTTCTTCTTCTTCTTCTTCTTCTTCTTCTTCTTCTTCTTCTTCTTCTTCTTCTTCTTCTTCTTCTTCTTCCTACTCCCCCTCCTCCTCCTCCTCCTCCTCCTCCTTCCTCCTCCTTCTTCCTCCTCTTCCTCCTCCTCCTCCTCCTCCTCCTCCTCCTCCTCCTCCTCCTCCTCATTCTTCTTCTTCTTCAACTAGATCCTACAGAACACACATAGAGTGTGCCTGTGTAACCTGCCACCTTCTGTCTTCTGGTAGGGAGGTGCACAGTTCCAGCTCATTAGACTGGAAAGCATAAGACAGTGGCAGAACTAAACAGTGATTTCCAGAGGCCCTTAGCACATTTTAAATTAATGCTATCCTGGTAGTTAATGCCTTTTAGATCCTGAGACAATGAAACCTGTCCTTCTCTGCTGGGAGCGCAGCCTTGAAATGATGGTGTACAGACTATGGTATGTGTTACAACCTGGGCTCTACACTCTCACTAAAGGAACATGTAACCTTCGCCTGGCTCTGTGGAGATCCTTTAGTCAATTACATCATCCTGTCAGGACCACCAGAACTTCAGCTATTCATTTTACTCCATACTCGCCTTTCTTCATACCCACCCACAGAATAAATTATAGGACATGTGGATCCAAATTAGCTTTTCCTGGCTACTACCATTTCTGGGAAAGAGATGAGGATGGAATTACTTTTAGAATTTCTTCTGAGAAATTTATTGGTCTCTTAGGTTTGTAAAAGCTGTGGGTATTCTATATGGAACTAGCTAAGTTATGTTAACATGCTGCTATTAGGGTAAATTCTATTGTAAAATATATCTGATGGTTGGTTTGTTTTATATGGCAGAAATTTAATGCCTTTTGGAGCTAAAGCCACTATTGTTAATATCCTTTAACACTGAAAAGGCTGTTAGACCAAGCTGAATGAGAACAATGTGGTACAACAATAAGTTTGAAAAATAACGTAATTAAATTATTATATTTTACTTGATTACTTGTTAAGAAGTAGAAATTGTGGGGGTAGATTATGAGATTTGTTTGAAGGGATGTAACACATTTCGCCAAATGAAAACATCTGTTCGTGTTGGTGTTTTCCATTAGTCATCTTCAGAGATGTTAATTCAACTTAAAACAATTCACACTCTTCTGTTGATGATTAATTTCAAAATGATGTTTGCATTATTAGCTGAAGTCAGAGACACCATGAGGAATTGAAGTGAAAACAGATGGCTGATGATGCATGTGGTACTTTGAATGTTTACATTAAAGCACTGCCTGGCATTTGCATCTAGACTGGGAGAAGATTAAATGCTAAAATGGGCACAGGTTATTAGCGTGCCCAACTTGGAGAGTCCATGTAGGACATCTCTAGGGCACTGCAAACCTACCAAGTTTAAGGTGATGGATTGGAGACCCTCCTTTGCTACTCTTCTATAACACTACAGGGTGGGCAGTAAGTGCCCAACTTCTTTCCATTATTCATATTTACAGAACAGTTTCAAATAACAAAACTATTAGGAGATATCATGACTTGCATATGAATCTTGCATATCATAATCACTCTAGGTTCAAGAGTCTTCAGAATTTTCTCTCTGTGTTCAGGAAAATGCATCTAAGTATATTTGGGAATGCCTGACCTGAGACATGCCTCCTCACCCCTCATTGCTCTGCCTCATTTCTCCTCAGGCTTTAGAGTGAGTGTCCCTTCTTCCAATTCTTAATCCATTCAGTCAGCAGTATGTTCCAGTTATTAAGACTTTTAACATGTTTTTCTTAAACAATAGGCGGTACTTTCGTCCACCACACGTCAGATTAAGTTTTGTTGGAGAGGCACACAAAGGACACCGTGTTGTGCCCTTTACTGTTTAGACTCTCAGTAAACAGGACAAAAATATAAACAATGACTTACATAACAGGTAGGAGCTGTTGGTGCTTGGCAGTTTCCCAAAGTTTTATGCTACATAGAATGCAGTTTGGAAAGGGATGTTGGAGAGGCAGGCTAGAAGGTTCCAGGATCTGGGTGTGGGTTGATCTGTTTTCTGAATCCCAGAGAGGGTCAAGACCCAGTGATGCCAGGTGTGATGAAAACCAGAAGTGAAAAGAAGGTTGGAAAGAAGAGGGATTGGAGGTTTCCAGATGGAAGGCAAAGAAAGGCAAAAAGGATATCAGCCAGGGGCAGCAACACAAGGAGACAAAAAAACCGCCGTGTTCAGGTCTTCAAAACAGAGGGTTCATCTTGAATATGGGGAACAGCTGCTATTGGAGTTGATGTCTAGAGCAAATACTTCATGTTTTTGGATTGAATAATACAAAATAAAGAACAGATCACCACCAAACTATCCCACTAACTCCCAAGCACAGCCATTTTTATGGCTATTCACACGTGTAAAAGGTGTCTAGAATTTAAGTGAGGAAGCCTAAAATGTAAGAAAGAAAAACGAAGACACACATGTAAGAACTTCTAGTAAGTGCACGCACAGAGACAAGTGGAAGAACTGTACACTGACTTTTCAATTATCTTTCTCTTACATTTTTGCATTCTATTCATGTATGCATGTGGTGATCAGAGATCAACATCAGATGTGGGGAAGGACAGGGGTATGGGCCAGATGGCCATGAGAATGAATGGAAATCTATACATGACATGGGGGGGTGTGGATAGGGGACATCTCCAGGAAGAGACAGAGACATGTGATTGGATTACCCAAGAATCAATGGGTGTGCCCTTATTTGTGATACAAAGCATTGCAAATGTGGAGACTGGAGAGTCTGCCTTCTGTGCCCAGGTAGAAACACTGGTGGAGCGATAGGGACACCAACCCACCTACAAAACTTTTGACCCAAAATGTATGGTGTCTGCAAGAAATACAGGAATTCGGGATAAAGAAGAGCCTGAGAGAACCACCAACCAATAACCGGCCCATCTTGTACCCAACTTATACCAGCTACATATCCATCACTGCCCCAAATCTGAGAACATAGAAATATTAAAACAATCAAAAATCACTGTCCACAGAGCTTATGCTTTAAATCAAGAGTTTAGAAAATAAATAAATTATAATGTATGTAATATGAAAGATTGTAATTCTTTATTTGGAAACAGTTAAACCCATCAAAGAGATAGACTGGTTTGAAGGGTAGTGTCGCAGGAGTTTCCCTGTCCAAATATATTAGGGCAGCAGGAGGCCAGTGATTGGACAGGGGAAAGGGAGGCAGAGCAAAGAGTTGCAGAGACAGAGTGTGTTTTTAGGGAGAACAAAAAGGCCAAGATGGAGGTGGGTATGAACCAGCAAGGCTTTAACCAACCACAGCTAGTTATATCATAAGGTTAGAATAATTGGGATAAGGTTTCTATCATTATCATTTTGTTCTAAAATTATTGTATTGGTATCTTGTAAATTGAGAAATTATTGATACATAAATCTGATTGGTTAATTATAAGCTTTAAGAGTTTTGATTCTACCGGGTAAGTGGGTGTTGTAATGGCTGACCGTGGGATGGATGATCCTTGCGTGGGGCTGGTGGCAGCAATCTGCCAAGGGACTTGGGAGCTCTGGCCCAGAGAGATCACTTGGCTGGAGCCATGTTGTTCACTGGTTTAATATTTCCCACTACAGGTGGTGAACCAATGTTTTGAGGAAGTATCCACTAGAAATTTAAGATTATTAGCTTGAAAGTTAGAGTTTTATTTTTTTTTAGGTGAGTAACTAGGTAGTCCTAAAAAGAGCCACGTAGACTCAAGTGCGGGAACTTTGAAACAAACTGCTAGCAGCCAGAGTTCTCCTGCTGTAGGGAACTACAGGCTGCTCTGAGAGAGAAAAAGAATGTAGTTGCCTACTTTTTAGGGCAGAGGGATTGAACTGTTAATTTAAAATTGGGATGATTTGCTTTTAGTATAGATTTATATTCAGATTCTGTTCAAATCACATGGGGAATTTTGCCTGTGTTTCAGAATTAATCACTGACTCCAGAGTAGAGAAGCAGTGATAATATTGCCTGCTATGTACGAGTAATAAATAATATTGTCTGTGGCTCCAAGTAGAGAGTTTTTTGCAAAACCACAAATTGATTTCCAAAGTGGTTGTACAAGTTTGCAGTCCCAGCAGCAATGGAGGAGTATTCCTCTTTCTCCACATTCTTTTTTCTTATTATTATTAGATATTTTCTTTTTTTTATTTTACTAGATATTTTCTTATTTTACATTTCAAATGCTATCTCGAAAGTTCCCTATACCCCCCCCCCCCGCCCTCTCCCCTACCGACCGACCCACTCCCACTTCTTGGCTCAGGTGTTCCCCTGAATTGGGGCATGTAAAGTTTGCAATACCAAGGGGCCTCTTTTCCCGATTTCTCCACATTCTTGCCATCATCTGCTGTCACCTGAGTTTTTGATCTTAGCCATTCTGACTGAGGTAGAATCTCAGGGTGATTTTGATTTGCATTTCCCTGATGACTAAGGACTTTGATCTTTATTTACATTTTGAATGCTATCCCCAAAGTTTCCTATACCCTCCCCCTGCCCTGATCCCCCACCCACCCACTCCCACTTCCTGGCCCTGGCATTCCCCTGTACTAGGGCATATAAAGTTTGTAAGACCAAGGGGCCGCTCTTCCCAGTGATGGCCGACTAGGCCATCTTCTGCTACATATCTGTGCCCCATTTTTAATTGGATTATTTGGGTTGCCGGTTTTTAACTTCGTGTTAGCCCTCTATTAAAGATAGGGTTGGTGAAGTTCCTTTCCCAGTCTGTAGGCTGCCTTTTTGTCTTACTGACAGTGTCCTTTGGAAAGGCTTTTTCTTAGTGTTGTCATGATGTTAGGTAGTAGAAATTTTAAGAGTTGGTGGGGGTGGGGGGAGCATATTGCCAAGTAATTAGGTCCTCAAGAGTGCTGTGGTAGTTCTTACAGACCCTCACTCAGTTCACATGAGTGTGAGTTCCTACTTAAAAGGAAAGCAAACAGGCCTGACTGCTCATTCGGTCTCACTTGCTGCTCTGCCATGTGTCTCCTTCTGCCGACATTCCCACCATGAGGCCCTCACCAGAGGTCACACAGTGAGGGCAAGTGTGTGTGCATTTCCAGCCTCTAAGCCCAGAGCTAAGCAAGGCTTTGTATATGTAACTCAAACCCAGGTGCTGTGATCTAGCAACAGAATACAGACTAATGTAGATGCCATGTGGAAATTCAAGTGAAGATGATGACAGGCAGATGTCCACATAGGAATTCAGTAGGGTGCTGTGCTTGCAGATACTAATTTTTGAGTCATAAAAGTGTGTGGAGGTATTTAAACTTATCTAAAAGGTATGAGCCCTGCAATGTTATACATGTTTGGGTGGCAAAGAGCTTCAAAAGACTAAAGGAACTAGGATGTATTGAATAAATAAAAGGAAGCATTTTAAAGATGTCTTTATAAACAAAAATATACATTTGTTTTTGTTTATAAAAGCATATTGGTAAAGTTCTCATTATTGTATGAAGCTATTAGAACACATAAAATGGAAGTTACACTGTACAAATAGTTTGCATTATACTAAAATGGAGCCACTTCAAATACAGCTTTGAAGTAAACACAATAGAAATAAATTATTCAGTTAAACAGTCAGTTGCAAGTCAAGAGTCATAATATTTGACAATCTGCAGACAGTGTTTTCTTCACCACTAGCAATAAATCACATGCACTGAGTAACTTCCTTGCGACCCAAAGGAAGGAACGTCTTGGTAACATCACCAAAACCTGGAATCCTTGCTGGGCACTTTGGAAAGCTGGTCATGGTAATTATCCTGCCTAGAGCTGACAGTCAAACAAGCTGCCTCGTAGGTACTTGGAAATATTTTCTTCTGTGTTTTCACACTTACTAAGTTAAATGAGTGACAGATGTTTTATCCACTAAGTCCCTTTGGCTTGGATAGATTCACAGAGTAAGAGGAAATATTCTTTTAATATATTGAGTACTTAGAATGCTATTTACACTTGATTCATTATAAATGTTGGTATGTGGTAAATTACTTCATTTGATACATATTTGTTGGTCCTATACATTTGCATACACACACACACACACACACACACACACACACACACACACACACATGTTAAGATACTAGCCGAAGTTTTGAGTTTGGTAGACAGTTCTTCTGAGCCAACATTATTTTGTGGTCTAATTCCTGCCCCCTTGTGTAGATCATTCTCCAATGCCCTCCAGGCCTCAGTAGCCATATTCCATCATAACACTCATTCTAAATAGAATTCTCCATTACACTCCTTTGTCCTATATAAAGCTAAGTCTCCTGCTGAAGACACAATTTTAGTTTTACTTTTTAGCAATCATCTAAAGTAGAGGCTATTCATTTCATGTCACACAGGGCTTCTGTACTTATTGATCTTATGAATCATTATCCCTGCCTTACTTTGTTGTGGCACTGTGCCTGGGGACGCATGAACAGATAATTACTCATCCCAGATAGGGAACTAATGGTGGTCAAAGGAGGGAAAATGTCCAGACCAACTCAGGGAACTAATGAGATTATTAGTGTGACTTGCAGGAGTGTGGTGGAGGAGTTATGTACAGGAGTAGAAATAACTCACAAACAGATATACCCCCAAAGCCTTTCCCTGCGTGTATGACAGCTCATGAAAGTTGTAAGCCTGGAGCTCACTGTTCAACTGGGAGGTCGCCTGACAGTTGCTGCTTTGTTAAATGGACATATAGTCAATCTTTCTTCTGAATATTTGTTTCTACTGACAGATTACTGTTTCTCTCAGCCTTGGGCAGAGAATGTTTCTGTTTGCCACGGTTCACAATTAATGCTTGGACTCATAGCTGGCCAAAGTGATGAGAAGAAATGACTGTTAATCCTTAATCATCATGGAAATGAAATCAAAACAACCCTGAGATTCGATCTTACACCAGTCAGAATGGCTAAGATCAAAAATTCAGTGACAGCATATGCTGGCGAGGATGTGGAGAGAGAGGAACACTCCTCCATTGCTGGTGGGATTGCAAGCTTGTACAACCACTCTGGAAATCAGTCTGGCAGTTCCTCAGAAAATTGGACCTATACTACCTGAGGACCCAGCAATACTTCTCCTGGGCATATATCCAGGAGATGTTCTAACTGGTAATAAGAACACATGCTCCACTATGTTCATAGCATCCTTATTTATAATAGCCAGAAGCTGGAAATAACCCAGATGTCCCTCAACAGAGGAATGGATACAGAAAATGTGGTTCATTTACACAATGGAGTACTACTCAGCTATTAAAAACAATGAATTTATGAAATTCTTAGGCAAATGGGTGGATCTGGAGGATATCATCCTGAGTGAGGTAACCTAATAACAAAAGAACACATATGGTATGCACTCATTGATAAGTGAATATTAGCCCAGAAACTCGTAATACCCAAGATACAATTCATAAACCACATGGAACTCCAGAAGGAAGACCAAAGTGTGGATACTTTATCCCTCCTTAGAATGGGGAACAGAATACCCATGGAAGGGGTTACAGAGAAAAAGTTAGGAGCTGAGACGAAAGGATGGACTATCTAGAGACTGCTCTACCTAGGTATCCATCCCATAAACAACCACCAAACGCAGACACTATTGTATATACCAACAAGGGTTCGCTGACAGAACCCTGATATAGCTGTCTCGTGTGAGGCTATGCCAGTGCCTGGCAAATACAGAAGTGGGTGCTCACAGTCATCTACTGGATGGAACACAGGGTCCCCAATGGAGGAGCTAGAGAAAGTACCCAAGGAGCTGTAGGGGTCTGCAACCCTATAGATGGAACAACAATATGAACTAACCAGTACCCCCAGAGCTCGTGTCTCTAGCTGCATATGTAGCAGAAGATGGCCTAGTCAGCCATCATTGGGAAGAGAGGCCTCTTGGTCTTGCAAACTTTATATGCCCCAATACAGGGGAACGCCAGGGCCAAGAAGTGGGAGTGGGTGGGTAGGGGAGCAGGGCAGGGGGGAGGGTGTAGGGGAACTTCTGGATAGCATTTGAAATGTAAATGAAGAAAATATCTAATAAAAAGAAAAAGAAATGACGGTTCAATGTTTTAGTCCTAAGCATGATGTTCATCTTACCTCTTCCAGGGATCAGGGAGCACCACAGACGAGGAAGAGATAATGTAAGGGCCAGAGGATGGGAAGCAGTATGCTACGAACTGTTATTTATCTGTGATTGTACACCAGCAATGGTTGCCTATACATGACTTGCATTATAGTGGGCCCATCACCATTCCCTCCTGATGGGAGAGGAGATGACCCGCTCCTTCCCAGAAGAACTGTAATCAGTTGATGGCTGCTGAGAAAGGGACCTGTACTATATTCCTCAGTGGTTTATTTCCTGGGAAGTTATCCTTCTAAGTAAATAATTCCCTACCCACCACCCACGCTCATAGGAGCAATCCTAATTGAACTCAGCAAGTCTCAAACAAACAACAAAAGATATGAGAATATGAGAGGGGTTTGTTGAGAAGAAAAGGCTCTTTGGGAAAGAAAAGGAGATATAATAGATAAGGGAGGGATTTGGTCAGCGTGCAGTGCACTGTGTAGAAAGTACATGATATTTTGAAAGAACAATTGTAAAAGTTTATAAATGAAACAAAATGGACCTGATTTAGTGGAATGTAAACATTTATTTAATGGAAATAATCCTGGATTCTTATTATGTGTATTCATCTGCCTCACTGACAGCAAAACACAACAGCTCAGGTGACTTAAAGAACAAAACTTACTTTATAATTCTTTGACCCAAAGTACAAAGCTAAGGTGTGGTTAGCACTTGTTTCTGGTTGAAGCCCTCTTTCTGACTCACAGATGCTTTGAAATTCACTCTCACGTGGTCTGTTCTTTTTCAAATGACATGGGTCCTAGTGGATTAGGTCATGCCCTCATGATCTCATTCAGCCATAATCTAAAATGTTCATATCTCTGAAGAGTCACCCATGGTTAGAGCTTTTCTTTTTTCCTAGAGTAAAACTTTTTTGAAAACTGAAAAAGCAAAACATATAAAGGCACCCTCTAGAATTTGCAGGGTCCTTGTTTTTCTCTTAATCTTGACAGTTCTTAAAAATAAAGGGACTGCTAAGAGAATTCCATCCCTGACCTCAGTCTTTACTATAAAGCAATAGTGATAAACTGCATGGTATTGGCACAGAGACAGACAGGTCCATCAATGAAACAGAGGACCTAGAAGTAAACCCACACATCCATAGACACTTGATCTTTGACAAATGAGCCAAAAACATACAGTGGAAAAAAAACATCTTCAATAAATGGTCTAACTGGTGAATGAAAATAGATCCATATTTATCACCTTGCACAAGGCTCAAGTACATGTGAATCAAAGACCTCAATGTAAAACCAGATACACTAAATCTAATAGAAGAGAAAGTGGGAAAGAGCCTTGAACTCATTGGCACAGGGGTTCACTTCAGTTAGATCAGCACCATTTATTGAAATTTCCTGAACAGAACATCAATGGCTCAGGCTTTAAGATAAACGATAAACTGATAAATGGGACCCCATGAAACTGAAAAACTTCCATAAGACACTGTCAATAGGACAAATCAGAAACCCACAGATTGGGAAAGAAATCTTCACTAACCTTACATCTGTTAGAGGGCTAATATCCAAAATATATAAAGAACTCAAGAAGTGAACCTCCAAAAACCAAATATCCCAATTAAAAAATGGGGTACAGAGCTAGACAGGCTAAACCGAGAATTCACAACAGAGGATCCTGAGTAACGGAGAAGGACTTAAAGATTTGTCCAAAGTCCTTAGTCATCAGGGAAATGCAAATCAGAATGACCCTGAGATTTCACCTCACACCAGTCAGAATGGCTAAGAGCAAAAATTCAAGTGACAGCACATTCTGGAGAGGATGTGGAGAAAGAAGTACATTCCTCCATTGCTGGTGGGACTGCAAATTGGTGCAACCAAGGTGGAAATAAATCTTGTGGTTCCTTAGAAAATTGAAAATAGTTCTACCTGAAGACCCGAGTTATAACACTCTACCTTTCTTTTCTTTTCTTTTTAAAGATTTATTTATTATTATATCTAAGCACACTGTAGCGAACACACCAGAAGAGGGCGTTGGATCTCATGGGATGGCTGTGAGCCACCATGTGGTTGCTGGGATTTGAACTCAGGACCTTCAGAAGAGCAGTCGGTGCTCTTCACCACTGACACTCTACCTTTCTTGATAGTGTCACTCAGATCATTAAAACCTCTGAGCAGAAAAGTAGGCTAAGTTCTCCTAGAAGGTTCTGGGAAAGAGCTTTGTCCCTTGCATAAGTTTACTGAGACTGAAAGGAAAGGAAGGGTGAGTTGTGAGGTCAGAGGCAGACTGTAAACTAGCCTGCAGAACCCGGAGCAACCTGTAGGGGGCTCTGACTTTATGTCTTACATTGCCTGTCCATTCCACATTCTAGAAAGTGTTGCCTTTTTATGAGGGAATTAAAGTAAATCTTTGTCTCCCGTAACAACATCCACACCCCTCTGGGTCTCAGGAGAATAAGGAAGGAAACCAAGAGAAGAAACAGTGATGTAATAAAATTAAACACACACACACACACACACACACACACACACACACACACACACACACACACACGTAGGAATCACAGACCCAGTCCAGTTCTTGCTTTTCCGCAATGTCTGAACTTTTATTTAAGTTGTGTTTTCCTTGAACATAGAGGAGAGCTGTCCTTGTGAAGCAGGAAGTCCTAAAGCAAACAAAACAGGGTTTCTGAGAAATAAACGTCATTTGATTAACATTCTCAGCTCCCAGGAGCAGCCCTGCACTTCCAGGCCGTGATTCACCGTAGGGGATGCCCGAAGGTTCTGTCATTCAGCAACCTGGGAAGAAACGGTTCCTCTCAGAAGTCCAGTGAGTACAGAGACTGCCAGGCTTTTAGGTTCTTGCTGAAATTCTATAAATGAGATTACCTGAAAAAAAATTCAGTATCCTTTGAAAAGCAAAGTGATTATCTGGTCATTTAATATGGCATAATTAACAACCAAGGGAAAGAAAGTCTCCCTGTGATGCACCCCTAGTAGGAGTGGCCTTATCTTAAATGTAAGAAATGGACTAAAGTGAGTTAGAATCCTTCGGGAGGGAGTAGGAAGGTGAGGAGTTGGAAGCTTTCCTGAGGGGATGGAGGTCTGGGTAGCTTTCCTTAGCTTCTGAGTTCCATTCCAAGAACCCACTAGGGCAGCTCAGAATTGCCACAGCTCCAGCTGCAGAGGATGGTCCTCTGTGGGCATCACACAGAGGCTGTTCTCTCTCTGTTTCTGTCTCTCTGTCTCTCTCTCTGGTCTCTGTCTCTCTCACATACACACACATGCAAAGCAAATATATATACATACACAAGCATGCACTGTTATGCACGCACATGCACACACACAGGCGCACACACGTGTACACAGAGGCACACATGAGCACACACGTGCACACAGACACAGTCTCACATACACAAAATGAAATTAAAAATATTTTAAAATATTTATTTATTTATTTATTTATTTATTTATTTATTTATTTATTTAATGTATATGCGTACACTGTTACTGTCTTCAGACACACCAGAAGAGGGCATCAGCTTTGATCACAGATGGTTGTGAGCCACCATGTGGTTACTGGGAATTGAACTAAGTACCTCTGGAAGAGCAGCTAGTGCTCTTAACTCCTGAGGCATCTCTCCAGCACTAAAATGTGTTTTAACAAAAGAAGTACTTTCCTATAAAAAGAAGTCCCAAGGAACCCCAGTAGCACAATCAGTTCTTTTTGTTTGTTTGTTTGTTTGTTTGAGACAGGGTTTCTCTGTGTATTCCTGGCTGTCCTGGAACTCAATCTGTAGACCAGGATGGCCTCGAACTCAGAAATTCACCTGCCTCTGCCTCCCGAGTGCTGGGATTAAAGGTGTGCGCCACCACGCCTGGCTGCACAATCAGTTCTTGTGTGGGTCTTATATGTAAAAGAGTAGAACATGTAAATCACAGAGTAATTCTGTGACTAGCCAATGCCCCATTCCATTCCAAGACTTTATAAGTTCTATGTGTATTGCTCACATACGTTTGATTATACATGGTACACAAAGTACGCAGAGACACCCATCTATTTTCAAACAACACCCAAATTAAGTACCAAGTTTCTGGAGTTACACTTCAGGATGTATCAGAGGGCCCCAGCTTTGACAACCCTCTGTTGAGGTTTGGTCTTTTGTTTATATTGTAATGCTGAATACTGGCTCCCAAGGCCTAGTTATCCCATGGATGAGAAAATCTGCATATACACAAATGATGCTATGTCGTTTTATTCCCCAAGTTATCCCTATTAGTTAAATAAAGATACTGACAGCCAATAGCTGGGCAGAGGAGACATAGGTGAAGTTTGGGGTTTCCAGGCTTGGGGTCAGAGGAGAACCACGAGGAGGGAGAGAAGAAGGTGGAGAGAGGAGGAAGCTGCCTCAGGGTAGGTGAATGGTGCAAGCAGCCATGCGGGCTAGCCAATTGGGGTTAAGAGCTGCTCAGATGGAACATGGCAAATTATAACTTGGGATTACTGACTGCGAAGTACATTCTTATAAAATAGATGGGGTATTTGCCCAGCTCTAGTGCTGGTTAAGGCTTATTATAAATATAAAGGTTGTGTGTCTTTTATCTGGGAACTGAACAATCAAAAGTTGTCATCTGCTGGTATATTTGTCAGCAGTTGGGCTATGCTAGAGGACCATTAGCCCTTTCATTCCAATGTAAAGGACTTCACTCCCAGTCCCCCTGAAGCCAGCCACAAAAGCTGGCTTTTCTCCTCACCTCTCTTCTCCAGATCATAAGGAGTCAGCAACTCAGTGCCTCAGTGAGGGACCGTGAAAGGCAGCCTGTTTTGGTTGAGCAAGGCTTGTTCGGGAGACCCAGTAGAAAACTCTACAAGGGACGGACCAGTGAGCCATGTTCCCAGAAATATGTGCCTGACACCACAGAGCCCCCAACTCCATAATTCTGTGACTATCAGTCACGCAGACAAAGCCCCAAGCTCCTGACATTCTAGCTAGACTCTACCCTCACAGTTACCTGACAATAGCCTTGTAAGCTCCTCCCCCAGCTATCCTGCAACTGCAAGATAGCCCAGCCCACTATAAAAGGGGCTGCTTGGCCCCTCCTCTCTCTCTCTCAAGCTCTCACCTTTCTTTTATTTTTTTTTCAAATGCAAGTTTAAGGTTTTTTTTTCCCAACTTTTATTAGATATTTTCTTCATTTACATTTCAAGTGTTATCCAGAAAGTTCCCTATACTCTCCCCCCTCCCGGGCCTGCTCCCCTACCCACCCGCTCCCACTTCTTGGCCCTGGCGTTCCCCTGTATTGGGGCATATAAAGTCTGCATGACCAAGGGGCCTCTCTTCCG
>LR753379.1:48694-72249 GCA_902729485.2 Mus minutoides | reverse complement strand
TGGGTACTTTCTCTAGCTCCTTCCTTGGGAACCCTGTGTTCCATCTAATAGCTGACTGTGAGCTTCCACCTCCATGTTTGCCAGGCATTGGTATATTTTCCCCCGAGACAGCTATATCCGGGCCCTTTCAGCACTATCTTGCTGGCATATGCTATAGTGTCTATGTTTGGTGGCTGATTGTGGGATGGATCCCTGGCAGTCGCAGTCATTGGGTCCATCCTTTGGATTCAGCTTCACACATGATCTCTGTAACTCTTTCAATGTGTGCTTTGTTCTTAATTCCAGGAAGGGGTGACGTGTCCACATTTTGATCTTCCTTCTTCTTGAGTTTCATGTGTTTAGTAAATTGTATCTTGGGTAGTCTAGGTTTCTGGGCTAATATCCACATATCAGTGAGTACATATTATGTGAGTTCCTTTGTGATTGGGTTACTTCACTCAGGATGATGGCCTCCAGATCCATCCATTTGCCTAGGAATTTCATATATTTATTGTTTTTAATAGCTGAGTAGTACTCCATTGTGTAAATATACCAATTTTTTTGTATCCATTCCTCTGTTGAGGGACACCTGAGTTCTTTCCAGTTTCTGGCTATTATGAATAAGGCTGCTATGAACATAGTGGAACATGTGTCCTTATTACCAGATGGAATATCTTCTGGATATATGCCCAGTAGAGGTATTGTGTCACCTTTCATATTCTAATCTCTAGCTCTCCTTCTCCCCCTTCCCTCCCCACTTCTCTCCATGTGGCCATGCGTGGGGGGGGGCTCTCTTTCTTTATATCTTCTCTCTTTCTCACTTCCTTTTTACAATAAAGCTCTAAAACCATAGACCATCTCTTCCCATCAAGGCCTATCATACTTGAACGATGGAATAGGCTTTCCGTTGACCTCCCACTGGAAGGCTTTGCACTCCAGCCGTGGACTGGACCAAGGACTCTCACCAGTGTGGGAACCACCCAGTGCCCCCTCTCCCCGTGCCCACTACTCTCTTAGGCCCCAGGGATGACTGAGCTGCCCTCGGGGGCCCCACTTTTTTCTCAGCTTTTCCACAGTGTCTAGCAGTGTTTGGGATGTCAAAGACTGAGAACCTGTTAACTCTGGCCTCCATGAGGTCCAGAGACCTCGGACTGCCCCCTGTCCACCCCCCTCCCCAGCCTGTGGACTGGGTCTGTGGCTTCCCACAGCCAGACACCCACCCAGGGCTGAGTGGAGAGCATGCAGCAGCACTCCATGTCTGTCCGCCCAGAGCACTGGAGCTCTGGCAGGATGAGGGGTCTCTCCCACTCCTTCATTCCCCCATGCCTGCTGCCCAACACCTCAGCCCTTGAATTCTATGACTTGTTTTGATTTTCCTGTTTGCCCATGCACCATGCACTTGATTTCATTCTTTCCAATGCTGTCCATCTCTCTCCCACCCAGTCTTGTTTCACAGGTCCATTCACTGTCATACGTAGCTATCAAGGCAGCTGGTGAAGAAGCACTGACACATGGAAGAAATGCATGCCTAGGTTCTGTTTAGACACCTCAAAGAGCATCCCTTAGCCCAGCTATAAAAAAGTGGTGCTCCTACCACATACAGAATCTGTAGTCAGTGTGGTGGAGATGAGTTTGTGAGTTCCCACAGAGACAGTGGAAGCCAGAGAATAAGAAGGAGCCAGATTAAAACAGATTGCCTGAGTTTGAGACCAAGCAATGTAATCCAGTGAGAAGCTGAGAGAAACCAGATTGAAACAGTTAGCTGGAAAGGTGTTTGAGCTAGAACATTTGGGTTGAACCAGCCAGCCAGAGTTCAGAAAGTGCTAGGAAGGGTGAACTTATTCAGCAGCAAGACTCTGAGACAATGACTTCTGGTGAATGAAAGTTAGTTTTACAGTCTTAATTTCTTTTTTATTCCCCTCATTCTCAGTTGGCTCTGACTAATCTATCTTCTCTATTTCTAACTTTCATTACTCTATATTTATTGTAATTTAACTTGCTTCTCGAATCTTATTCTTGAAAATGCCCCCTCCAGTCTGGTTATGCTCTGCCTGCCTCAGCCTGTCAAAGTTCTAACCCAGAGCTTCACCTATCAATCCTGCATGGAATATCATACTCCAGAATATCTAATTCAGTCTAAGTAATGTAGCTATTTATTGTTAAGTGATATGACAGGGGTGTGTGTGACAGTTACCTTACAGAAGGAAAAAAACTGATATCTCATAGGTGTAATGTCACCTGCTTTGCTATAGTTTGTTTTAGCCTTTAGACATAGGCCAATGATTTTTCATTTTAAGACCAAACAAACAGAATATGCTGAAACTCTAATGGTTTTCAATAAATCAAGACAGTGAGAGCTGAGGTAAGCATGACTCTTTTGTTAGCTACAGAGAACTCTTGGAAAATGTAAATTAAGAAGGAATAACAGTACCGTGTGCCCTGACCCCTGTTCCATTCTTCTTTTCCTGAGTGACAAGCCTTATATTGGGACTTATATTTGCAAACAAATTTGGATCACTGAAAAAAAGCAATCATTAGAAACATCCTATTAAAATTGTGACATATGTATTACCTACATGTTATAATCCTATGAGTGCTTCTCAGTGTATGATCTGAGACAGGGATATCAGCCATAGCTCTTGGAAGCTTGTTAAAATTCCTTGACAAATACTAACCCATTAGACAAGTTTCAATGGACATGTCAGAAAACTTTGGTCATAGAGACAATATTTCCAGAGGACAATTAATAATTCGTGTGTCGGTTTTCACTTTACCTTCTCCTTTTCTCTCTAATATTGTATGATGCTCTTTAGACTGCCAGAGTCCCAATTAAGAAAATGTCCCGACAAATCAAGTTCAGTTTCTCCTAGGTGATGTGATGGTTTCATTTAGATATTGCCTTAAATGAAAATGTGCTGCTTTAAAACTCTGTAACTGTGACTGCTGTTCATGTCATGACTGAGTTCCTTGATCATATTTAATGGCCCACACACTGTTTTCTTTCTTTTTTTTCCATGTAAGAGTTGAGAGTATGAGAGTTGTGTCTTGTGCTGCCCTACCTTTGTCCTCTATGTTTTATACGAGTACCAAGAGCATGTCATGTTGTCAGTGAATCCCGAGCGCCATCTTACATCACACAGAATAGTTACCTCCCTCCCTCAAGAGAACATTTTTATATGAGTGAATGCAGGGAGCCATTCCTTAGAAATTAGTTATAAATATGTTTTTATTTTATCGTCAACAAAGTATGGACTTAAACACTTTGGAAATCAGATTAAATGAAGTTAAATTCTACATGAAAAGAGCTGATATTTACAGCCAAGTGGCCAGATGAACAGCAATGGTCGTTTCTTACCAGAACAGGCACAGGATCAAGGATACTGTGTATGAGTCACTGCATTCATGAAGTGACTTCCAGCAGAGCACTCGTGCCAATGTCTACTTTACAAGGAAGATGCAAGTTCGAGCATTCACAGAGCTTGCTCTGGAATCGTAGCTTCAGACATCATGGTTCAGACAAAATGTGGTACCCGAGTGTTGGGACAGGGGCCACCCTGATATTATTGTTCATGAACTTAATGCAGCTTTGATTATAGAGATGTCAGAAAGCTACATTAACACATTCACAATAAATAAAAACCAATCCAAAATTGCCTCCAAACAATTATCATGAGAACCAAACCTCCAAATGAAAGCAAAAATCTTTCAAGCCAAGAACTTTTTTTTGCTTTTAATATTTTTTATTAGATATTTTCTTAATTTACATTTAAAATGCTATCCTGAAAGTTTCCTCTACCTTCTGCCCACCTTGCTCCCCTACCCACCCACTTCCACTTCTTGTCCCTGGTGTTCCCCTATATTGGGGCATATAAAGTTTGAAATACCAAGGGGCCTTTCTTCTCCATGATGGCCGACTAGGCCATCTTCTGTTACATATGCAGCTAGAGACACGAGCTCTGGGAGTTCTGGTTAGTTCAAATTGTTGTTCCATCTATAGAGTTGCAGAGCCCGTCAGCTTCTGGGGTATTTTCTCTAGCTTCTCCATTGGAGGCCCTGTGTTCCATCCTATAGATGACTGTGAGCATCCACTTTTGTATTTGCCAGGCACTGGCATAGCCTCATATGAGTCAATTATATCAGGGTCCCTTCAACAAACTCTTGCTGTCCTATGCAATAATGTCTGAGTTTGGTGACTGATTATGGGATGAATCCCTGGGAGGGATAGTCTCTGGATTGTCCATCCTTTCATCTTAGCTACAAACTTTGTCTCTGTAACTCCTTTCATGGGTATTTTGACCCTATTCTAAGAAGGAATGAAGTATCCACACACTGGTCTTCCTTCTTCTTGATTTTCATGTGTTTTGCAAATTGTATCTTGGGTATTCTAAGATTCTGTGTTAATATCCATTTATCAGTGAGTGTAAATCCAGTGACTTCTTTTGTGATTGGGTTACCTCACTAAGGATGATATCCTCCAGATACATCCATTGAGCTTCTTGCTAAAAGTGTGGCATGGTCATTAGATGTCAGAGCTTAAAATAGCACTGCTGTGTCACTAACAAATTTTGTTAGTGGCATTAATTACATGCAGACATAAAAAGGATCCCTTGGTAAATTCCAGCAAATGAGGTGGTAAGAACTGTAGACTACCTTGCTAAGAAAGAGAGAAGGGGAGGGTCTAATGATCTGCTTTCAAATCGTACAGCTTCTCAGTGAACAACCCTGATGTGAAATCTCCCTTCTGCGCCAAGCAGATTAGGAGTGTGTGTGAAATAGGATGTGTCAGGTTTACAGCAGTGACACATTCAAAATTTGCCCCCCCAGAATCCACAGTTTACCTGCCAGTGTGTCTGCAGCCAGGGCATGGGAGGGCCGGTGTCTGCTTCCCCACCTCCCCACACATCTGTGTTGACACTGAAGCCTTGGCAGCTCCTGAGCCACAGAAATCCTTCACTTGAAGCCTTGCCGCGCTCTCTCAGCCATGGCAAGCCACACCACCTCTACGCTTTCACCAGCTCACATACTGTTGACTTAGCAGCTCTAAGCTCAGAGTTTAATGGAAATCTGTCTTGTTGAATCTTCTACTACAGAATGTTACACAGATATTTTCTTAAATCCTGAACTGGAAATGATTTTTTGTGTATATGTAGACCTTTACAAAAGAGGAGAAGCACTTCACTTAGCCTTCCACTTCACCTACCTTCCCCAACTAGCATCTCAAGGATGTGAAATAAGTTAGCTATTTTAGGAAGGTAAAGGGAGGAGCATGGTCATTGATGCTTCTTAGGTTTCAGGCTCCCTGTGTTAAAGGAAAGGGCATAAAACAATATACTACTCAGGAGTGCAGAGCACCTCCCAGCCTCCCAGCAGAGCACACAGGGCTCTCGCTCTGAAGGGCTCTGTGTTGCTGGCTTTTATGGGTTTGTTCCCTGCCATTTCCATGGACCTGACCAGAAAGTGAAGCAAGGAAAACAGCTCTCCCCTAACAAACAGAGCTCTCTGATGGTGAGCACTGGGAAGACCCACTGACACTATGAGCAGGCCACTGTATTCAGTCTAAAAATACTCGGGATGCCCTTTCCAGGAAAGCACATGACAGAAGAGGAGGAAAATGATGCAGGAGGAGGAGGAGGAAGGGAGGTGAGCCGGGGCACCTAGGAATTCCTGTTTCCTGCTTACCCAAAGGAGACTTGCGCTGGTTAGAGGCACTGTTCAATTTAATTACAGAAGTGCACTTATCTAATTAAATCTAGCCTCTTTCTAAGAATGGGCAATGAACACATATAAACCGCATTGGCCCAGTTAAGGAATTTGGATGTGGGGCTAGAGAGGTGGCTCAGTAGTTATGAGCGCCTGCTGCTCTACCTGAAGACCAGAGTTTGATTCCCAGCACCAATATCAGGTGGCTTCCATCTGAGGACATTGGGTCTCCTGAAACCGGAATGACGGGAAGTTGTTAGCTGCCGAGTGTGTGCTGGCAGACAAACACAAGTCATCTTCAGGAGTGGTGGGCCCTCTCCAGTGCCACTTCACTGACGTGTAATGTTCCCTCAGCAGCTTCCTTCCCGTTTTCACACCAGACATCGGTGGGTGTGTTTGGACAGCCTACCCTTCCTGCTTCCAAGCCCTTGGGATGGTGTGAATTGCCAGCCTATCAGGTTGTCAGCTGTCTTCTTCTTCTTCTTCTTTTTTTTTTTTTTTGATTTTGGTTTTTCGAGACAGGGTTTCTCTGTATAGCCCTGGCTGTCCTGGAACTCACTTTGTAGACCAGGCTGGGCTCGAACTCAGAAATCCGCCTGCCTCTGCCTCCCGAGTGCTGGGATTAAAGGCGTGCGCCACCACGCCCGGCAGCTGTCTTCTTGATGCTTCTTCAGTTAAGCGAAAGAAGTTAAAATAAGATTCCTTACAGTGTCAGTCACAGATCAAAGCAACCTTTATCCTATTCTGGATGTCTTCATAATGGTATAGCATATTATACAGAAACCCAGGGTGTCCAGAATGAGCTGTCAGCATGGTCATGTGGCAGCTTACCTTCTGTCTCTCCTGTGAGCTGGTGCAGCAACTTTACTTATTATCAACTGTGATCAGATCCTAGACCTAGAATTGAAAATATCATGCAGACTTAACTCTGTTCAGTCGAACATTTTTATTTTATTTTAGGAATCATTGGGGATTGAACCTGGGGCCTTGCTGAGCTCCATCTGTCTCCAGCCCCCTTGTGCCATAAGTTATCACTGAGCCCTCAGGCTGTCCTTAAACTTACTCTGTAACATGGGCTAATCTTGAACTTGTGCTTGTGACCTGGCACTGGGTGTTTCGTTTGGTGTCGAGAGATGTCTAGTTGAGGTTTTGTCTCCTCCATTATTTGGCTATGCCATTTAGATTTCTTTTATATGTGTATATACTTTAAGGAGCTTCTGTAGTATTAGGTTTCTATATGACCCCTAGAATGGCCCTTACTATTGGCTGTCCTTCCTCGTGCTCCCTTCCCTATGTCCTTTTCCCTCTCCCTCCTTTTACCATCCTCCCATTCCAGTCCCTCACCCCCCACTGAGATCCATTCCTCTCTCCAGTCCCATATTTTATACCCAACCTCTGTGGTTAAATAGACTTTAGCCTGCTCATTGAAGACTTAACATACAATGAATACACAACCTATTTGCCTGTTTGGATTTGGGTTGCTTCACTCAAGATGACTTTTTTTTCTAGCTCCATCCATTTTCCTAGGATTTTTCATGATTTCCCCCCTCTCTCTCTTCTCTCTCTCTCTCTCTTTCAAAAAAGGATAAAAGGATGAATAATTTTCTACTGTATAAATGTACCATATTTTTTTAATTCATTCATCTGTTGATGGGCATGTAGGCTTTTCCCAGTTTCTGACTGTATTAGTTACTGTTCTTAGAATCATAGAATTTGCTGGGTGTGGTGGCGCATGCCTTTAATCCCAGCACTCCGGAGGCAGAGGCAGGCGGATTTCTGAGTTCGAGGCCAGCCTGGTCTACAGAGTGAGTTCCAGGACAGCCAGGGCAATACAGAGAAACCCTGTCTCGAAAAACCAAAAAAAAAAAAAAAAAAAAAAAAGAATCATAGAATTTATGGAATGAATCTATCTATCTATCTATCTATCATCTATCTATCTATCTATCTATCTATCTATCTATCTATGATTTATTGGAATGACTTCCAGGCTATAGTCCAGCTATTCCACAATGGCTAGGTGTAAACAGAAAGTCCAAGAGTCTAGTTGCTCAGTCTCACAAGAATGGATGATCTGTGTATACGAACATCGTTGAACAAGTGTCTCTGGGATTGTATGTAGAGTTCTTTGGGTATATAGTCAAGAGTGGCATTGCTAGATCTGGAAGTAGATCTATTCCCTGCTTCATGAGGATCTGACACATGAATTTCCATAGTGTCTGTACAAGGTTTTCCTCCCACTAGCAATGAATGAGTGCTCCCCTTACTCTGTATCTCCGCCAGCATGAGCCATCACTTGTGTTATTGACATTATCTAGTCTGACTGGTGTAAGATGAAGTCTCAAAGTGGTTTTGATTTATATTTACCTGATGACTAGTGATGAATGATGTTGAATATTTCTTTAAGTACTTCTTAGCCATCTGTGTTTCTTCTTTAGAGACCACTCTATTTAGATCTGTACCCCATTTTTATATTGGGATTTTAATTTTTTTGATGTCTAGTTTTTAAATTCTTTATGTATTTTAGACTTCATCTCTCCATCTTATGTACCACATGGGCATTTTATTGATATATATGTTTTGAGACTTTTGTTGATAATCCTAACAAATGTATCTATAGCAAAAAGAAAAATAAATTGATTTTTTTCTTTTTACCATAACATGTTTCTAGAAGTTAAAGTGGGAAATGAATTATCATCACAATTGTTTTTTATTAAGCCACTGATCAAATTGAAAAGTCTGGTATATAGTCTGAAAAACCATAGGGAGACTTTCCTTTTCCACATAGCAGTTTTATTGATTCTCTGGGGATTTCAAATCATGCACCCTGATCACAGTCTCTTTCTAGTCCTTCCATGTCCTCCTCTCTTTGTGGATCCCCCAAAAGAAGTAAAAAATAAAAACAAAAGAAAACAAAATCAAGTTCAATTTATGTTGTTTATATATTCACCGGAGCATGGTCACACTCTCATTGGACTGTGTCTTAAAAAGACCCAAGTCCTTTTCTTCCCACACTTCTGCCAGAGGCCATCAATTGTGGTGTGGAAAGCTACTCTTCAGCATCCCAATCACACTTTTTAAGACTTCTCTCCTGTGGCTTTCTTTCTAGGCTATTACTATATTTTGGGGGGAGGGGTAGAGGGGTAGAGATAGGGTATGGGTTGCCAGAGAAACCTTCCATGTTTCTCTCAACTATGCATCTGCAGTCATAGATATCACAGCAGAAGTAGCCTCTTTGCTCTTCCCAGTCAACGGGAGCATGGACCGTGGGCCTCCAGCACAGACCATGAGCATGGCTCCTTTGCTGCACTAGGACCAAAGAGTGAAACTAGGTACTTAGTGGCAGCATGGACCGCAGATGTTAACATGGCTTCAGGTGGTAGTGCATGCCTCTTAGATCAGTATGCTCCCTGATGGCAGCACACACCACAGAGACTTTCATAGTCTTCGGTGGTAACTCGGACCACAGACATCAACATATACCCCGTCTGCAGTAGGACCTCAATCTCAGACATGGCCCTCGGATACAGCAAGACCTAGATCAATATCATGGCCTCAGGTGGCAGTTCAGGCCACCACATCAATAAGGTACCTGGCTGCAACACAGCTTACAGACATTTATGTGACTTCAGGCTGCAGCACATACCATGGATTTCCTCAGAGTCCTTGATGATAGGTAACATGTGCCACAGACAATTTTCAGGTCCCCATCAGGGTATGGCTGGGCAGGGCATGGGCAGTCACAGGTCTAGCTGACTCGAGTCACCCAGCTACTAGCTCTACCACTCCAGGGCCTTGACTGCTGACTCAAAAGCCAGTAAGATTTTCTTCTTTTAATGCAGGAGCTTCAAAGTAAAAAAGGGACTGAGCTAACTTTTCAACTAAAATGCTTTATCTGGTGAAGGCATTGTGATTTTGAGTGCAACAGTTTTTTTTTTCCAAGTTCTCTCTACTTTCCTGGTGAACGCCTTTAATCCCAACACTCAGGAGGCAGAGGCAGGTGGATTTCTGAGTTCGAGGCCAGCCTGGTCTACAAAGTGAGTTCCAGGACAGCCAGGGCTACATGAGAAACCCTGTCTCGAAAAACCAAAAACCAAACCAAACCAAACAAAAACAAAAACAAACCACAAAAATTTAATTCATTGTCTTAATGAAGTTGTACTTTTCTGTGAAATTCATTGTTACAGTGGGGTGCCCTGGACAGAGAGGCCACACTATGGGGCAGAGAGGCATGTTAATATGGTGAAGTCATATAAGTTGCAAAGAATTCCATCTTCACAAGGGAATGTGCAGCAGTCATATAAGAAGTGTACATTGATTTTTGACTTTTGGAATAGTCTACAATAATTAGATAAACATGTCCAGTGTTGAATGTCTTAGGTCAAGATGATTATAGACACTCTTGAAAGGCAAGAGGTCCAGAAAATGATCAGATAGATATCAATTGTGATTTATAAGATAAAAATAGCATGACTTGCCTTTAAAAATAAAGAGACGCCACATAAAACAACTTTTAATAATGCCCCGAACAGTGCCTTTATGATTTGAATATGCCTGTGTTCTTCTGAGCAAACAAAGGTTGTGGTCAAGTTTACCAGTTCATCCTGACCTTTGCTAGAAAGAAGGCATGGGGGGAGACTTAGAACTGCAAAAAATTGGAATCTACAGATTTTGAAAATCATTTAATGTTTAGAAATTTAGTATAGGAAAAAACCCCAGTGTTATTCCTTGTATCCCAGAGCTTTTAAAGAATTTTTTGAATGAGGAAAGACTTTGAATGAGTGAAAGACTTTTATGGTCAATTGACTTTAGGCAATACTGAGATAAAAATCAAACAGCTTTATTTATTGCAATGTTTCTCAGACCATTTAATGTCAGTTAATGTGTAGAAGAGAATTCAAGGTTGGGGAGATGGCTCAGTAGGTAAAGCTATGGCCAAGTAAGCCTGATGAGCTGAGTTTGGATCTCATGACCTGGGTAAGAGCAGGATCCAATAGTGCAGACATGTATGATCCCAGCACACACCTAGTAAGAGATGGGAGGCAGAGACAGGAGAGCTACAGACTATTGAAAGCCACTTACCAGGGCTTAAGCAGTGCTGAAGTGACCCTGTCTTAAATAAGGTGGGACCGGAGCAACTGACACTCAAAGTTTGTCTTCTAACTCCCACGGGGACAGTGTGGTAGTACATGCCCACAGTCACACATGCAGGCATGTGCTCATACAACTGTTCACATGCTAAGAATGTACATTCACATCATAGAGAGGAGAGGAGAGGAGGGAAGGGAAGGGAGGGGAAGGGAGGGGAGAGGAGGGGAGGGGAGGGGAGGAGGGGAAGGGGGAGGTAGAAGAGAAGTGAGAAGAGAGAGCTTTCATATTCCTTAGTATAAGTTGGGAGACATACTTGACTCAGACTTTAAATCAATTCTGTGTTGACTGATCTTCAGTTGCTAGGTAACTACAAGACACATATCTGGTCCAAATCACAAACAGTAATGACTCACTAATAGAGGGATTACTTATTCTTTGTCAAAACTAGTCTTGGTAATTCTCTGTTGAGGAGTGTGTTGGTCTGCCTTTTGTCAGCTTGATAAAGCTAGAGAGAGTCCTTTGGGAAGAGGAAGCCTCAATCCACAAGGTGCCTACCCCTCATTGCCCTGTGGACAAGTCTCCAAGGCATCTTTTTCATTAGTGGTTGATTAATCAAGACCACAGCCCTACGTGGTACCATCCCTGGGAATGTGATTCTAAGTTGTATAAGAAAGCAGGCAAGTCCAGGGGAGCAAGGCTATAAACAACACTCTTCCATGGCATCCTCCTGCGTCCAGATTTTGTTTTGGTTTCCCATACTGACTTCCTTTCATGATGAACTACAAATTACAAGAGGAATGAAAGCTTTTCATCCTCAGTTTGCATTTGGTCATATTTTGTCACACCTGGAAGTCCTAATTAAGACAATGAACTTGTGCCTATACTTGAATATGTCTTAATTTCTGCATCTTTTCTGAGGACACGACACCCATATGTGTACTCTGCAATGTCTCAGTGCCTTCTAGGGACCTTTCTCTCTCCTAATTGTCTTTCTTACACCCCAAATCTGTACACTCACAAAGCGAACAAAATAAATTAACACTGTTGCATTTTGAAAAATGGTCTAAAAAGTATTTTTTAAGTGCCCACTCACTAAATTAATGAAAATTAGGTATTTTAAGCACTTATAAGAAACCTTTACTCCAACATTACAAAGAGCTCTGTCGTCACCTTAATATGTAAACTCATTTAACTCAAGAAAATTGGCCTAAATATTTGCATTTTAGATAGAAAAAAAATCTTTGTATTAGTAGTAAGTGAATTTCATGGTCACCTGGAATGTTTACACAATGTGGGAAGCCTTAGGAGACCAAAAAAATCTCACAGCATATTGCCATAAGATTAAAACACATGTTCTGATTTACACAGGCCAAGTATCTGCTAACGGTTTTATCCCATTTTTAAAACAGTTATACCCAGATGTACCATTTTAATGTGTGCAGTGAAATACATAGCTAATGTATGTTTTCCCTGACGTATGTGCTAGGACATTTCCCTTAAATCAGTTAATGAAAATGTATCCTCTCTTCAATCTTCCTTGGGCTCCCTCATGGTCCTGCATCAACAATTTTCAACTAAAAGCACCTAAGAGGTGGCTGCAAAGATGCTGCCAGCCATGTGTTTCATGGTTTGAGGCATAATGAAAAGTTATTGGTTTCTTAGATATTCGCTTACAAACTGGGCAGCTTCAAATCAGAAGTGAGTTAGGGATAGTTCTTCAAGGGCAGGTTCTCAGTGGGATGGATGCAGAGCTTAATGAATGGCTGCAGGTATGTAGGTTCCTTCTGTGTGTTTTTCCCCCCTATGGGAAAACCACTATAGATGGGTGTCTGCTTCCTCATGGAGGAACCTGGGGATTTGTCTCCTTCTAATATAAACATTTACAAGAAATAGCTTAACTTCAGTGTCTCTTACTTTCATGCCCAACACATACTTTAAAAATTGTACCTTTAATCCCCATACCAGGGAGGCAGAGGCAGGGAGCTCTCTGATTTTGGTGCCATCAATATATATATATATATATATATATATATATATATTCATTCTTAACTGTGATCCTGTATTTTCCCTTTGTTTTATCCTGAGAAACAGAGGTTTTACGTAGCTGCCTACTTTATATTTAAGACCTAGCTTATAGCTAATACTAAAACTCCCAGGAGAGTCAACCTGGCATGAAGAAACAGTATTTTTCCCGGTTTATTGATAATTTCAAAATATGGTGAGACAGGTTCTGTGTGACCCCAGGGGTAAGTGCCACTGAAACCGGAGAGCTGGACAGCAAGTGGAGGAGCCAGATGTACAATGGCCCTGAAACTACACAAATGTCAGTGGTGTCTGGGATATGGAGCTCAAGGGAAGACTTTATTGTGCTTAAAATCTTTTTTTTACAGAGGTGTGTGCAAGACCAATGAGAAAGTGCTCTCTCTGTTCACTGTGGCAACGCTGTAACCTCCTCTTTCAGACTTCTGTTCCTTTCTGTCCTTGATCAGAGGTTGGGAGGAAATCCGGAATGTTGTTCCTATCATTTCTCTGATAACATCTGTCACCCATAATTTATTCTTGGAATGGTTAAAATACCACTGAACATGATTCTCCAAAGAAATATCTTATGTCATCCAAAAAGAGAGAGTTTTAGAAGATGTACTTAATAAAACTCCTTGGCATTTGGACTGTAGTGACGTATGTACCTTACAAGTGTCTAGCCATAAAGAACAGGGCAGTAGACAATAGCTGGCCTCGCCTGGGCTGCAGCTAGAAGTAGCTCTGGTATCAACAGTGTGTCAGTCATCAGAGAGTTTCCACTGTTCACTCATCACTCTAAGGGATCTTCACGTCTGTGAGGGGTCGTTGTCTTCTTTCTTTTGCCAAGCAAGGCAGATGCTAATGCCAAAGCCTAAACAATAAACTTACGGTGTTACACACTGTTAAGTTCTGTTACTGTGTAACTACAGGGGGCAAATACATTGAGTTATTGAAGAGGTCATATATTAAAAATTGACTTTAACTAAAACATCTAAATCATATTTACCGAATTAACTCAGCAAGCTGCATTATTGTAGCTTGTATATAATAGGATGTATATCAATATACCCTATACATTAAGAATAGTTTATTTACCTTAAAGGATATACATGAACTAAATATTAATAAAAATTGTTTACACAGTCTCAAATGGATTTTTTCCCTTGCAATATTTGCCACATTATCTATGAAACATTTTGAAACAATTTTGCTTTTGCGTTCTTCAATGTGAACGGAATTGTATTATAGAAAAACTAATTACAAATTTCATCTTTAACTAAATTAGCCACATTGTAAACACCATTGTTCCTGTTTCAGTGTGTGTACCTTTCTGTATCTGTGCTAGACAAAGAGACACATTTAACCAGTAAGTATTATACAAACTACATTTCATGATCTAACAGTCCAGATTTTGTCCAGATTGGTGAGAGGGCTTTTTTAAATTTAATTACAAAAATAATCCCAGCTGAAATATGTAGAAAGATTGCAATAATTAACAAACCATGTTTTAAAGTCCTAGTAAAAATGACACGTTGAGTCATCCATACCAGTGAGTGCTGAAGCTAGTGGCAGGAAGACTGATAATGGAATTCACAATGGAAAGAACCGGCTGTCCTCACTTAACCTCAGTGTCCCTGAATGGAATCAGCTGAGAGACACGGATTTCCAGATACAATTCTCTATCCGTCCCTCATATGCATTATTCTTGCTGAGAAGCTAAATTTGCTTTGAGAGGGCCTTGGGTTCCAGCTACATCTTTCATGACCTGTGATAGAGAAAAGGAAAAAAAAAAAAAAAAAAAAACGAGGCAGCAATTAGACAATTCATAATGTAGTGTGTTCTCTGAGAGCAAACACAATTTCTTTGAGTGAACAGTCTCGCAAAGTGGGTGGTTTAGAAGGGGATTGTTACTGAAGAAATCAATGTTGCACAAATGACTCAATCACAAGAAGGAATGTTTTAGGATGATTGTATATGAAAGCGTCTTATTGTTGTGATCAGACAGCATGACCAGGGCAGCTCTTATAAAGGAAAACACTTAACTGGGGCTGGCTTATAGTTCAGAGGTTTAGTCTAGTATCATCATAATGAGAAGCATGGCAGCCCACAGGCAGACATATTGCTGGAGAGTTAACTGAGACTTCTTCATCTAGATCAGCAGGCAGTAGGAAGAGAGTGACACTGGGGCTTGGCTTGAGCTTCTGAAACCTCAAAGACCATGACCAGTGACACACTTCCTCCAAGAAGGTAACACCTCCAATAATGTCACTCCTTATGACTCTATGAGGGCCAATTTTGTTCAGACCACTACAATACCAATACATTGTTATAGTATTAGATGATGTAACTAAATATTTTTGTCATATCTCTAGAAATATCTCAGGATAAAGATGGTTTTACTGGAAGAATGTATTTAAAATGGAGAAAAATAAAGGAAAAAGGGGAATATACGAAGCAAACATAGTGAAGTGACCAAAAGTTTTACTTTTTATTGTAATACACTTTAATTCATCAAAATAAAGAATTTCTAAATGATATATTCCCACGCCCAACTGCTATCACAATATAGCCTGAGATAGCTCTGAGTTTACAATCCTTTTGCATGAGATCTGAGATTACAGGCATACTCATGCCTGGCTGTAAGGACTCATTTATTCCTAGAGTGTATTTTTCCCTTCTTAGATGACAATCTTCTAAATTTAATTCTTGTATTGAAGTACTACAGGCCTCATGTTACTTGCAACATCCTTTGAGTCTGGAGTCCTCACCACAGGCTAATGGTTTGTTCGTTTCTCAGCCAATGGTGTTATTTTGGAGGCCATGGAACCTTTAGGAGGTAGGGCAGGCTACTGGGGGTGAGTTCTGAGGGAATTTTATCCTGCTGTTCAATTCCTGCTCTGCCATGATGTGAACAGCCTTTGCTTCCAGCTCCGACCATGAGCTGCTCTGCAAAGCCTTCCCTATCACAGAGGACTAAGCTCTCTGAACTCAAGCAAAGCTTTCGCTTTAGCACAGATATGTGACAAGTGGCTGGCACAAAGCCTGGCTCTTTTCCATGCCTTCACTTAAGTGACTTAGGCTTTCATCCCCGTTACTCTTGTTAACCACAGGCCTGAACTTTGAGGACTAGGCTCCTGAGAGATGTGTATCTAGACTGATATTCAGACTGACTAGCTCTAAATCTTTTCTCTACATCCTTTTATGAGGCAAAATTGATCCACAGATCCGCTTAAGAAAATACCATATTCTGTCCATTGTCCTGCATTTTCTGGAGCCATCATTAGTTGGGTTTGAGTTTCTCCACTAGTTCCAAGTGGTATGATAAAAGGTATGTACAGAGGTATGGCCCAAAGTGGGAGGAGGCCTTGTGTGGGACCCGGATAATTTCTCTAGGTGATGTGCCTGGGTTCACAACTCCCTTACTCCTGGACACAAACTTAATTTTGTGGGAATTGAGGCCTATGTGCTATATTTATGAATAAGTTAATAATACAATCGAGATGACTGAAAGTTACTCAACCCCATCTTTAACTGTGCAGAATTTGCAATAAAATAACTTACCTTCCTAGAAAAGGCATTCTGATGGAAGAATTTAACATTCACATCCAGTGAGAACTCCCTAAGCCTTTGCAATTGTTTTACTCTGTTTTATAGATAATATGAAAATGCGTATCAGGCCTTATACCTGAAGCATATAAATGTTTCTTACTGTGTAAAGATCATTTCTGATTTTTTAAAAAAGTTATGGTATTTCTGATATTTTTTTCTCAAATATGAATGTCATTATCAGTTTGACTTTTAGCCAGAATGGGTCTGTAGTTACTTTGCAGATCCTTTTGTCTGATGGATCACAGAATGTATTTCAGAGAAAATTAGAGATGTGTTCTCACCTGTAGTATTCTCAGACACTTTTTTTTGTGCCTCAAAGCTAGAGAAGAACCCTAGTTGAAGCATCTTGCAGCTAAGCATTCTGGTTACTAGAACTCTCCAAGATTATAAAGAGCAGAGGCTTAGAGCTTAACGACAATGAAGATGTCTGTATAGCAGGAACTGTAAGTGTGAGCCATTATGAAAATGGACTAGAGTATGTCATTGTTACTGTTTAGCTTATAGTTAGTGCTCATGACTTCCTACATTGCAAACCTTGACTGTGCGTTGTCATTTCCATGAGTGTTTATTATGACTTACCATAGTAACAGACCAAAGTCATGCATTTCAGTTTCGGTCAGTGGAGTGTGTTCTCTAAAGGCAGACTGTGAGAAGACCAGAGATACTCAGCATTGAATCTGGCTTTGAGTGCAGAGCCTCTGTGTCCTCAAGCTTTATCCAAAGTAATGCATGATGTGACACCGGCTGTGTCTGCTGGCCTCATCCTTTCTAGACTGGCTGCTTGGGTATATGTATAGATTTCTTCTTGTTGTTACCATATTATTCACACACACAAATATATGTGTGTGTATACACAAATATTGCAACCATTCAATAAATAAGATATTAACTAATCATTCTCTGTATAAGTAATAGCATTGCTGTTTTTACTCAAGCACATTATGTGTACCATGGTTGTCTGTGAAATCATTTCAAAAAACGTTCTTTTTATTGTGTTTATATTCCCCAATTTCATGGTGTAAGGTCTTTGACAACCCAGTGTCAAGCACAATCATGATAGGGATAGGAAAGTGTGAATATGGTAGTCCATTGGGATAACGCAGTTCTTTGAGAGTGTGAATAATTTCTCTATGGGGCTCTTAGGCCAGGACATAGAGGATTTGTGACTTTTCCAGGAGAAAAAGGACTGTTTAGAGGCTTATAGGCTCTGTGTTGACTGCTTAGCCTATGAATAGGTCATTTTCAGATGAAGTTTTTTGTTTTTATATTTTTAACTTTATTTAGCAATTAGCTACCCATGGTAGGGAAAACCACTGAAATGTTGGGATTTCAGAATACCAGGAACCATGTGCTCTATCAGTCTTTAGAGGGGATATATTTACAGTTATCTTCTGTAGGTCTTACCTTACGTTACAATAATTGTAAGAGTAAACTCTGGTGCCCTGGTCTTGTACATCTGTATGTGGATATATCATATTCTTCAAAGTAGCAGGTTATTTTATTCTCACCTTCTTCTTCATCCAAAGCTTTTCTTTCTGTTATTCCTATCTCAATATTATCAGCATTCTTGAGCTGAGTTCTGTCCTAGAGACACTCTAGATTCCCCCTTAATTACATCTCTTACATTGATACAACAGAAAAACCTACAGGTTCTACCTTCAAAATGGACCCCAAGCCCTTCAAATTATCTTCGTTCTGCTATCCAACACTGTTGCCATAGTACACTAGCTGCTTTCATTCTTTGCTCTTTTACAGATCTTCACATTTCTCTTCCCCTTCTCTCCCCTGCTCTCCTCTGCCCTTCCCTCCCCTACCTTTCCCTCCCCTATCTTTCCCTCCCCTCCCCTTCCCTAGGATCTCTTTCAATTTCACTCAAGTGTTTTAGTGATTAGAACATAATAAACATTCAATATTTGTGGAAATAATTGATTGATAAATGTTAAAAAGACTCAGAAAAGGTAATCATCTACAACAATGGAAAAATATTAATTCCAGTGAATCTAAGACCAGGCCCAATATGTTTGTCATTATAACAAGATATGTATCAATTTTAGTGTATATGTTTTATAAGCGAAAAGTCCAAATTTATATGATACATAACATTTTTCCTTTGTGGTGAGGAATTTGTAGAGTACAACTTTTATACAAATCTAATATTTCTCCACGATGAAATATTCAGCATTGTTTTATAAGAAAGTGGTAAGAAGGGTGGAAGACTGTTTAATTTGGCTGATCTTCTCCATTCTTTCCTAGAAAACAGGATCTACAGCGAGAACAAATTTTACCTCTACAATTTAAATAAGTTTTTATAAAATCATATAAAGAAATATTACTGACACATTTAGCAGCCAATTCTTGGCCATTGTAAAAGTTTTAATAGAAGCTCAAAATTATAGTTGCCAATTTTCTTTTTGTTTAGAGTAAATTCTTCCATTTTCTACATAGGTGATCTTACAACTCACATCAAAACTTTCTTTTGTCAAAAGTTCTCAAAGTAGACTCCATGCAATGGGTAGAGTCATTGGGGGTAGGGCTTGTACATCAGTGATCCCAGTGCAATGGAGGTAGAGGCAAGAAGAGTTCAGAGCCAACCTTTGCTTTGTAAGGAGTTTAAGGGCAGCCTGGACAACATGATTCCCTGCTTCAAGACAAAGCAGTATTTCCCAAAGGTGAGCAGTTTCCTTAAGTGATAAGTGAAGGAGGTGGAAGTCCTGAGGGACACTGCTCCTAGCAATTCCTTCTTTCTTTTCTCCTCTTTACACAAAGAGAGCAGTTTCCTTCCCTTCTATGTTTTATTAATTTCTACTTCAGAGAGCTAACTAAAAGCAATTGACTACTTTTTCACATTTAAGAGCCCCGATGTCTTTTATTAAAACGTAGTAAGTAACTTTAGATGTGTGTAAGCTGCAACGTATTAATAAAATTAGTCTTCAAGTTAGGGTCTTCAGCCACATTAGCTCTATGTAGTTAATCTTCTCGTTTGTGGGGGTAACCTGTTTTTTTGTTGAAAAGGCTGTGAAATTTACTCTGAGGTGGTTTTCTATTCGCGGTATTTGGCAGTGCATTCAATAAGTCTTTAATTGCGTCTGATAGAGATGCCCGTTCATCTGTCTCACACGTGTGTCATACTCAGCGTGGCACCAGCACATGTCTGTTTCTGATGCTCATGAGTAAGATACCAACAAACCCACAATATTGGTACAATCTGTTCTGGACCAGGTTCTAAAATGTTAACCACAGGAAGTGATTTTTATTCCGTTTTTTAAAAACATTCCCCACCACCACTACCACCACTACCAGCCTCCTACGTGCTCAATGTGGGATTTTGGATTTACTGGATTCTTAAAGTCCTCCAAATTACTGGGTTAACCAAGTGGAAGGTGAGTGCACTCATTTAGACAAATGCAGATAAGTATCTGCTAAACTGATAGCTTTCTAAGATTGTTCTAATTGCTTTATTATAACCAGAGTTTTAGTAATGTCCCCTGAAGCTTATAAACTGGAAGTCACAGCATATCCAGCTAAGTGCATTAGTGTGATCATAGTGTTTCTGATAATTTGTAGGATATTTTGGTCCCTCCATTTATTACCTTTTTTAATGCATTTTTTATTGGAATGGGTAAATGAGTTCTATGGAACACTTGCAGATACTAGAGGACAACTAGCAGGAGTCAGTTCTCCTCCCTTGTCATCTCAGGAACCAAGCTCTGGCCACCAGGCTTGGAGGCAGGCACCATTACCCTCTGAAACATCGTGCTAGCCTCAGAATCTGCTTCTGTGAACTCTCCTGTGCAGCTATTCTACCTGCTACCTCAATCTGCTCTTTTGCTTCTTTGTTTCCACTGGACATGTTTTTCCTTAGTGCATTTCATTTGATTTTAGGAGGACTCCAACTAGAAAAAAAAATTTTATTCCTTGAAATTCAAATATATTTACATCATTTTCATCTTCTATATTTATTTATAGAAATGTTTTGTATACACACACACATCTATGTACACACATACTTGTTGGATTATCATGAATTATGAAGTTACTTGTCTGTGTATGATTTCAGGGCTTACTCTTTGTTATTGGATAACCAGTTCAGGAGCTCTTCTCTGGGGAAGACCTTCTCTCTAGTTGTTTGTGGTTCCTTGTCTAGATTTTAGGTCCCTTGACATTTCTCCCTTCTAGGTTTTCTTGTCTGTTGGTGTCACTCTTTGTTTGGGTCTTGTTTAGGTAGCCATGTTGATCCAATTTCATGGTGTAGCTTCTCTTGAGTTCTCTAGGAAATAAAATCTGGCTCCTACAGCCTCTCTGCCCACCGTCTGCTGTGATCCTCTGGCCTTAGGTGTCCACCATCTGCTGTGATCCTCTGGCCTTAGGTGTCCACCGTCTGCTGTGATCCTCTGGCCTTAAGGTGTCCACCGTCTGCTGTGATCCTCTGGCCTTAGGTGCCCACCGTCTGCTGTGATCCTCTGGCCTTAGGTGTCCACTGTCTGCTGTGATCCTCTGGCCTTAGGTGTCCACCGTCTGCTGTGATCCTCTGGCCTTAAGGTGTCCACCTTCTGCTGTGATCCTCTGGCCTTAGGTGTCCACTGTCTGCTGTGACCCTCTGGCCTTAGGTGTCCACCGTCTGCTGTGATCCTCTGGCCTTAGGTGTCCACCGTCTGCTGTGATCCTCTGGCCTTAGGTGTCCACCTTCTGCTGTGATCCTCTGGCCTTAGGTGTCCACCTTCTGCTGTGATCCTCTGGCCTTAGGTGTGGAAGCTTTGTTGTAGTTGTGTCTATTGAAGCTAGACACCACAACATTTCTTATTCTCTGCATTTTGATTGGTTGTGGTTATCTATAGTCTCTGAAGGTTGCATGGAGACATTTCCTTTATGAAGGGGCGAGGATACTTCTCTACAGGTGTAAAGATAAATATTTAGATTGTAGTTTAAAATTATGCTAGTTTGCAATTATGCAGTTATGGGGAAGTTGTAGATTCTCCTCTAAGACTTAACACTTCACTAGTCTGAGGGAGTTACCTAGACTTCCAGTATCAGACAGGGTCACCCTCCAGTTGAGCAGGTCTTAAGTTCTATTGGTGCTCCCAATCATTATGTTGGTAATGACAGACATTAATTCAATAATTATGTAATTTAAAGTGAATCTAGTGCTGCCAAGGATCCGTATGTGGCATTCTTATGTTGATTGTGAATAATAACCAAAGTAGGCTCAACACCATCTTCCAGACAATCATCTAGATTCTAAGCCATGCAATGAAGTGTCTACTGAAGCATCAGGATGGATACTTACATGCAACCTGAAAATAGGTCTCTTTAACATAAGATCTCAGGAGATACCTTATTTAAGAGATTAACGTACATGTTGTATGTAGAAAGGAATATTTTATTGCCTCCAAAGAAATTTTTGTGGTGTTATTTCCATGATCTTTTTTAAAGCTTTTTTAAAAATTCTAAGTACAAATATTTAATGAGAAAATGTTGAAAGAGAAAACAGACCAAAATTTACAGCAAACATGTACATTTCTTTTTTAAAAAATAATCTTGCATGCACTTCTAAGATGAACCCAGGTTTGAAATCATTCACTTGAAAAACAATAGCCATGCCAACATGTGAAGATTAAGGGCATGTCTTCACAGTGTAACTCTTGCATCCCAGGACTCTCCCAGGCATCCTTCTCCAGCTTAGGAACTTTTGAGCTAGAGAAGATTAGCCACTTTCTTCCAATTTATCCAAGCAGAACTGTTGTGGCAGGTATCAAAGGAAATATACCCAAAGCCTTATAAGCCCTGTGAAGTATAACCTTAATGGGGGAAATTCCATTTCTGTACAGGAACCTGTTCAGGGGAATGTTTTATAACACAACAAGCATTTCAAATAACACAATACAAGGTCATTATTTTTCTGTTGACAACCTTGTCCTTTCTTACTGAAAGCAGTGACCTTATCTGAACCTCAAATCATCTCAATGAGTGAACATTATAATCTGTAATAGTATATTGCATATTTGCCTACAAGTATCTTTTTTCCCCATTTAACCATTTTGATGAAAAGAATAAATATTAGGGAAGGTTAACTAATGATGAGTTTAAAATAGGTTAAAAATATGAGAAAATTGATTTTTTCATATTTTACTTAAGCTCCCACATATGATTTTTATGATGCAAACATACCCATTTTCAACTCACAAAGCAATACAAAGTAATTTTAGTATCTTAGATAAAAAAGAGTCAAAAGTGGCTAAAATATTTTCTAAATAGAAACCACATAATATTTTTGGTGGGTATGTTGTTGAATATTTAATTTAGATCATACAAGCTTTGTGTCCAACAACTGGAAAAACATCCATGTTTAAGAAAAAGAGGCAGAGTGAGTAATCTAAGAGCAGGGCAAACTAGAAGTAATCCAGAAAACGAAAGCAAGAGATACAGAACACTGTGCGAGTACCTGTCAAGTGAGGGACACTCACCTTGTTTAGCTCTAAGGCCCATTTTTTTTTTTTTTACCAATTTTTTTTATTAGATATTTTCTTAATTTACATTTCAAATGCTATCCCGAAAGTTTCCTCCCCCTCCCACCGCCCTGTTCCCCTGCCCACCCACTCCCACTTCTTGGCCCTGGTGTTCCCCTGTATTAGGGCATATAAAGATTGCAGTACCAAGGGGCCTCTCCTCCCAATGATGGCCGACTAGGCCATCTTCTGCTACATATGGAGCTAGAGACACGAGTTCTGGGGGTTCTGGTTAGTTCATATTGTTGTTCCTCTTCTAGGGTTGCAGACCCCTTCAGCTCCAGGGGTTCTATCTCTAGCTTCTCCAGTGTGGGCCCCGTGCTCCATCTTATGGATGACTGTGGGCATCCACTTCTGTGGGAGACAGCTATATCAGGGTCCCTTCAGTAAACACTTGCTGTCCTATGCAATAGTGTCTGAGTTTAGTGACTGATTATGGGATGGATCCCCTGTGGGTTAGTCTCTGTATGGTCCATCCTTTCATGTTAGCTCTAAACTTTGTCTCTGTAACTCCTTTCATGGGTATTTTGTTTCCTATTCAAAGGAGGAATGAAGTATCCACACGCTGATCTTCCTTCTTGATTTTCTTATGTTTTGCAGATTGTATCTTGAGTATTCTAAGTTTCTGGGCTAATATCCATTTATCAGTGAGCA
>LR753379.1:21794-48594 GCA_902729485.2 Mus minutoides | reverse complement strand
ACCTCACTAAGGATTATGTCCTCCAGATTCATCCATTTGCCCAAGAATTTCATAAATTCATTTTTTTAATAGCAGAATAGTACTCCATTGTGTAAATGTACCACATTTTCTGTATCCATTCCTCTGTTGAGGGACATCTGGGTTCTTTCCAACTTCTGGCTATTATAAATAAGGCTGCTATGAACATAGTGGAACATGTTTCCTTTTTACCAGTTGGAACATCTTCTGGGTATAGGCCCAGTAGAGGTATTGCTGGATCTTTCTGTAGTACTATGTCCAGTTGTCTGAAGAACCTCTAGACTGATTTCCAGAGTGGTTGTACCAGCTTGCAATCCCACCAGCAATGGAGGAGTGTTCCTCTTTCTCCACATCCTCGCCAGCATCTGCTGTCACCTGAATTTTTGATCTTAGCCATTCTGACTGGTGTGAGGTGGAATCTCAGTGTTGTTTTGATTTGCATTTCCCTGATGATTAAGGATGCTGAACATTTTTTCAGATGTTTCTCAGCCATTCGGAATTCCTCAGTTGAGAATTCTTTGTTTAGCTCTGTATCCCATTTTTTAATGGGGTTATTCGTTTTTCTGGAGTCCAGCTTCTTTAGCTCTTTTTAGATGTTGGATATTAGTCCCCTATCAGATTTAGGATTGGTAAAAATCCTTTCCCAATCTGTTGGTGGCCTTTTTGTCTTGATGACTGTGTCTTTTGCCTTACAGAAGCTTTGCAATTTCATAAGGTCCCATTTGTCAATTCTTGATCTGACTGCACAGGTCATTGCTGTTCTGTTTAGGAATCTTTCCCCTGTGCTCATATCTTCGAGGGTTTTCCCCACTTTCTCCTCTATAAATTTCAGTGTCTCTGGTTTTATGTGGAGGTCTTTGATCCCGTTAGACTTAAGCTTTGTACAAGGGGATAAGAATGGGTCAATTCTCATTCTTCTACATGATAACCGCCATTTGTGCCAGCACCATTTGTTGAAAATACTGTCCTTTTCCCACTGGATGGTTTTAGCTCCCCTGTCAAAGATCAAGTGACCATACGTGTGTGGATTCATTTTTGGGTCTTCCATCCTATTCCATTGATCTATCTGTCTGTTGCTGTACCAGTACCATGCAGTTTTTAATCACAATTGCTCTGTAGTACAGCTTAATGTCAGGCATGGTGATTCCCCCAGAGGTTCTTTTATTGTTGAGAATAGCTTTTGCTATCCTAGGTTTTTTATTATTCCAGATGAATTTGCAAACTGCCCTTTCTATCTCAGTGAAGAATTGAGTTGGGATTTTGATAGGGATTGTGTTGAATCTGTAGATTGCTTTCTGCAGGATAGCCATTTTGACTATATTAATTCTGCCAATCCATGAGCATGGGAGATCTTTCCATCTTCTGAGATCTTCTTCAATTTCTTTCTTCAGAGACTTGAAGTTCTTGTCATACAGATCTTTCACTTCTTTAGTTAGAGTCACACCAAGGTATTTTATATTATTTGTGACTATTGTGAAGGGTGTTGTTTCCCTAATTTCTTTCTCAGCCCTCTTATCCTTTTTGTAGAGAAAGGCCATTGATTTGTTTGCATTAATTTTCTATCCAGCTACTGCACTGAAGCTGTTTATCAGGTTTAGGAGTTCTTTGGTGAAATTTTTGGGGTCCCGAATATATACTATCATATCATCTGCAAACAGTGATATTTTAACTTCTTCCTTTCCAATTTGTATCCCCTTGATCTCCTTTTGTTGTCCAATTGCTCTGGCTAGGACTTCAAGTACTATATTGAATAGGTAGGGAGAAAGTGGGTAGCCTTGTCTAGTCCCTGATTTTAATGGGATTGCGTCCACCTTCTCTCCATTCAGTTTGATGTTGTCTACTGGTTTGCTGTATATTGCTTTTATTATGTTTAGATATGGGCCTTGAATTCCTGATCTTTCCATGACTTTTATAATGAAAGGGTGTTGGATTTTGTCAAATGCTTTCTCAGCATCTAACGAGATGATCATGTGGTTTTTGTCCTTGAGTTTGTTTATATAGTGGATTACTTTGATGGATTTCCGTATATTAAACCATCCCTGCATTCCTGGGATGAAGCCTACTTGGTCCTGATGGATGATCGTTTTGATGTGTTCTTGGATGCGGTTTGCAGAGGATTTTATTGAGTACTTTTGCATTGATATTCATGAGGGTAATTGGTTTGAAATTCTCTTTCTTTGTTGGATCTTTGTGTGGTTAAGGTATCAGAGTAATTGTGGCTTCATAGAATGAATTGGGTAGAGTACCTTCTGTCTCTATTTTGTGGAATAGTTTGAGGAGAGGTGGAATTAGGTCTTCTTTGAAGGTCTGATAGAACTCTGCACTAAACCCATCTGGTCATATGCTTTTTTTGGTTGGAAGACTATTGATGACTGCTTCTATTTCTTTAGGGGAAATGGGCCTGTTCAGATCGTTAATCTGATCCTGGCTTAACTTTGGTACCTGGTTTCTGTCTAGGAAATTGTCCATTTCCTCCAGGTTTTCTAGCTTTGTTGAGTATAGCCTTTTGTAGTAGGATCTGATGATGTTTTGGATTTCCTCAGGTTCTGTTGTTATGTCTCCTTTTTTTTCTGATTTTGTTAATTAAGATACTGTCCCTGTGCCCTCTAGTGAGTCTGGCTAAGGGTTTATCTATCTTGTTGATTTTCTCAAAGAACCAGGTCCTGGTTTGGTTAATTCTTTGAATAGTTCTTTTTGTTTCCACTTGGTTGATTTTGGCACTCATTTTGATTATTTCCTGCTGTCTACTCCTCTTGGGTGAATTTGCTTCCTTTCGTTCTAGAGCTTCTAGGTGTGCTGTCAAGTTATTAGTGTATGCTCTCTCTAGTTTCTTTTTGATGGCACTCAGGGCAATGAGTTTTCCTCTTAGGACTGCCCTCATTGTGTCCCATAAGTTTGGGTACGTTGTGGCTTCATTTTCATTAAACTCTAGAAAGTCTTTAATTTCTTTTTTTATTTCTCCTTGCCTAAGGAATCATTGGGTAGAGTGTTGTTCAGTTTCCATGAGAATGTTCGCTTTGAATTATTTATGTTGTTATTGAAGATTAGCCTTAGTCCATGGTGGTCAGATATGATGCATGGGATAATTTTAATAATTTTTTATCTGTGGAGGCCTGTTTTGTGACCAATTATATGGTCAATTTTGGAAGAGGTACCATGTGGCGCTGAGAAGAAGGTATATCCTTTTGTTTTAGGATAAAATGTTCTGTAGATAGCTGTTAAATCCATTTGTTTCATGACTTCTGTTAGTGTCCATGTGTCTCTGTTTAGTTTCTGTTTCCAGGATCTGTCCATTGGTGAGAGTGGGGAGTTGAAGTCTCCCACTATTATTGTGTGAGGTGCAATGTGTGCTTTGAGCTTTTCTACAGTTTCTTTAATGAATGTTGCTACCCTTGTATTCAGAGCATAGGTATTCAGAATTGAAAGTCCATCTTGGTTGATTTTTCCTTTGATGAGTATGAAGTGCCCCTCCTTGTCTTTTTTTATGACTGTGGGTTGAAAGTCAATTTTATCCGATATTAGAATTGCTACTCTAGCTTTTTTCTTTGGACCATCTTCTTGGAAATCTGTTTTCCAGCCTTTCATCCTAAGGTAGTGTCTGTCTTTTTCCCTAAGGTGCGTTTCCTGTAAGCACCAAAATGTTGGGTCCTGTTTTTGTAGCCAGTCTATTAGTCTATGTCTTTTTATTGGGGAATTGAGTCCATTGATGTTAAGAGAAATTAAATAAAAGTAGTTGTTGCTTCCTGTTATTTTTGTTGTTAAGGTTGGGATTCTGTTCTTGTGGCTGTCTTCTTTTAGGATTGTTGAAGGATTACTTTTTAGTTTTTTCTAGGTTGTAGTTTCTGTCCCTGTTTTGGTGGTTTCCCTTTATTATCCTTTGAAGGGCTGGATTCGTGGAAAGATATTGTGTGAATTTGGTTTTATCATGGAATACTTTGATTTCTCCATCTATGTTAATTGAGAGTTTTGCTGGATATAGTAACCTGGATTGGCCTTTGTGTTCTCTTAGGGTCTGAATAACATCTGTCTAGGATCTTCTGGCTTTCATAGTCTCAGGTGAGAAGTCTGGTGTAATTCTGATAGGCCTGCCTTTATATGTCACTTGACCTTTTTCCTTACTGCTTTTGATATTCTATCTTTATTTAGTACATTTGTTGTTTTGATAATTGTGTGTCGGGAGGAATTTCTTTTCTGGTCCAGTGTATTTGGTGTTCTGTAGGCTTCTTGTATGTTCATGGGCATCTCTTTCTTTAGGTTTGGGAAGTTTTCTTCTATTATTTTGTTGAAGATATTTGCTGGCCCTTTAGTTTGATAGTCTTCCTTCTCATCTACTCCTATTATCCGTAGGTTTGGTCTTCTCATTGTGTCCTGCATTTCCTGGATGTTTTGAGTTAGGATCTTTATGCATTTTGCATTTTCTTTGAATGTTGTGCCCATGTTCTCTATGGAATCTTCTGCACTTGAGATTCTCTCTTCCATCTCTTGTATTCTGTTGCTGATGCTCACCTCTATGATTCCTGATTTCTTTCCTAGTGTTTCTATCTCCAAAATTGTCTTACTTTGGGTTTTCTTTATTGTTTCCATTTCCCTTTTTATGTCCTGGATGGTTTTGTTTAATTCCATTACCTGTTTGGTTGTATTTTCCTGTAGTTCTTTAAAGGATTTTTGTGTTTCCTCTTTAAGGACTTTTACCTCTTTAGCATTGTTCTCCTGCATTTCCTTAAGTGTGTTATTCATGTCCTTCTTAATGTCCTTCTTCATGTCCTCTACTAGCACCATGATATATGATTTTTGGGTGTGTTGCTGTATCTAGGACTGGCTGAAGTGGGAGTGCTGGGTTCTGATGAAGGTGAGTGGTCTTGGTTTCTGTTATTAAGATTCTTACCTCTGCCTTTTGCCATCTGGTAATCTCTGGAGTTGGTTTTTATAGTTGTCTCTGGTTGGAGCTTGTTCCTCCTGTGATTCTGTTAGTCTCTGTTGGCAGACCTGGGAGCCCAGCTCTCTCCTGAATCTCAGTGGTCAGAGTACTCTCACCAGGGAGCTCTCCTCTTGCAGGGAAGGTGCACGGAGTTTTGGTGTTCAGACCTGCCTCTTATGTAAAGTTGAAGACACTATATAGGGTCTGTCCTAGAAGATGTTTTGCCTCTGTGGTCTGCACACTCACCTGCACAGACTGGTCTCTGTGGGAGCCTTTGTAGTCTGTGAGCTGACCTGAACAGACTGGTCTCTGAGCGACCTGAGACCCAGTATGGCTCTCTCACAAGTTCCAGCCGGGGAAAGCCCTCCCAGGCTGAGAACTCTCCTCAGGCAGGGAGGGAGCCTGGATGTCTAGAACCCAAAACTGGGTGTGTCCCAAAAGGTGCAATGTTCAGCTGTTTGCTCATTCACCCTTTGCAGTCCCTGAGCTGACCTGCGACCTAGAACCCAAGATGGCTCTCTCACACGTTCGGGCAGGTAAGGCCCTCCCAGGCTGAGAACTGTTCTCAGGAGGGGAGGGTGCTGGGATGTCTAGAGCCTAGAGCTGGGTCTGTCCCAAAAGGTGCACTGCTCAGCAGTTTGCTCACTCACCCTTTGCAGTCTGTGAGCTGACCTGTGCAGACTCGTTCTGAGAGACCCTTTGCAATCTGTGAGCTGACCTGCTCAAACTGGGTCTGAGCGACCCTTTGTGGTCGTGAGCTGACCTGTGTAGACTGGTCTCTGAGGGACCTAGGACCCAACATGGCTCTCTTACAAGGTCAGGCAGAGAAGGCCTTTCCTTGGGGAGAATTGTCCTCTGGAGGGAAGGGTGCTGGGATGTCTAGAGCCCAGAGCTGGTTGTTTCCCAAAAGGTTCAGCCCTTTGCTCACTCACCATTTGCAGTCCATGAGCTGACCTGCGCAGACTGGGTCTGAGCGACCCTTTACAGACTGGAGCCTGTCCTTCTTATACTCCCAGTTGATTCTGGACTCCTCTGAGTCCAGCTTATACTGTGATCCTTTGATTGTGGGCTCCTGTGAAATGCTGGTCCCAAGATCACGAGGGGAGTCCTCTAGGGCTGGTTGGGGAGTGCATAAGCTGTGCGCCCAAGGAAACCACGCTGGAGGGGACCTGAAGGGACCTCTTCTAAGGCCCATTTTTTAATAGGGTTATTTGGTTCTCTGTCTGGCAATTCCTGTTTGGAGATGAGTTCATGTGTGCTTATTTTGTATTGTCTTCCTTGCATTGGTATGAGAGATGACATTTAGATGTAAGAGGTAAGAATTACATCATGATCTATTCCAGCTTTAACTATAAAAAAAACACTGGCATTTGTAAATTCCCAGACTGAGTTTGATATGTGCATTTTAACATCCGTTTTTATTTTAAATTATTTTAAGAACTTTTCATAATACTAAGTCCAGATGAGACTCTCTGAAACCCATGTCTAAGCAAGAGATTCCAGCTGTGGGGACAAAATTACATATCATGTGGAAATTATTGCAATCAATGTGATTTGCATACATGCAAAGATAACATTGGAATAAAGATATTGTGTTTGTCAGTGGAGAGTATAGACTAGATAAGTAACAGCCCAGGGTTCGCTGTTCCTGCGAAATCCTCCAGATGAGATTTGTAGAACTCTGCTTGTTTTAATTCCCACTCACAGTTTTGGAGAAAGAGAAGCTGCGAAAGAAGCTTTGGTTGTTCCATGGCTTAAATTGATTGACATTGCATTGAGTGAAGAGCAGTATAAAGAATCGAGATGGTTTTTACAGCATTGTGAAGCAGACAAAATTGGTATTTGCTCACAGTTTTTTGTCTTTATTTGCTTCAAAGTCTTTTAAACTAAGTCTCTTGTTACTCTTGTCTTGTAAATGTCTATTCATAGTTCTCTGACAGGCAAATTCCCAGGGACGGGAAACATAGTAAACATAGATTAAGGTGACTTATGATTAGTGCTGTAGTTGTTGAATTTATTGCTGAGTTCCTGGAGTTTTAGCAAAATATACAAAAAGATATTCTAGCCATGCGCCTACCCATAGTTGAGTCCCATGAACTAAACCCTAAGAGCATTTTAATTTTTACATGATAAAATGTTATACTCAAGAATGCCTTTTTCATGTTAATTGCAAAGTGGATTTATTTCAGGCTAAAAGGAATTCATCCCTTAATTATTTTAGCAGAATTCCAGGCTATTTTATCATCCCAGGATCGAGCCATGCTGCTTCCTCTCTTTTTCACACCTGCTCGACCTCTGTCTTGAAGGCTCCTGTCCTCATTTATAGCAAGCATGTGTGGGTGTGTGAGTTTGGGTTTCTTTCTTCCTTTATAGCAAGCATGTGTGCCAGTTTGGGTTTGGATGCTCAGGGCGGGAGACCAGCATCCGCTCAGTCGTTCAGATGCCTCAAGGTGAGATTTCAGTGACAGGGTTCTCAACACCTATGATGGGACTGATGTTCTTTAAGCCATCAGAGAGTTTTTTTACTTTTTCTGTCCGTAAGGCATGTTGTTACAAAACACTGTCAGTGCATTTGAGACCTTGTAAGTTCATCCTATAAAAGGAATTAAGACAACTTTCAAATGCAGCATATACACATTGCTGTGTGAAACTTAGACACTAGCATTGCTTTCTTGGCAATGTGCAAATCATTTAGAAAGTTAGTATTTAATTGAAGAATCCACTTCTCACCAACATCATGATCACACCTCAAAAAAAGATGCCAAGCTCACATATCCCTCTGCTTTATCTACCTGATCTGATCTAATCTAATTTCTCCTTTGAGTATCGTATCTGCCCCAGTGGTAGTCTGAGGCTCCTCCCTAATTTGTCTACAGGCTCTCAATGCTGTGGTTTTTTTTTTTTTTTCTTTAATGATAGAAATAAGGTTTCAGATGCAAAGGCTATGCCTTAGTGCTGGGCTCTTAGGTTCTGGAAGTTCTGATCACTGGAGATTTATACTGGGTTTCCTTCACTTAAAATAATACATTTTAACTGATTTCCACATAAAGAGAGATGACACTTAAACTAAGTTGTATTCTTATGCCATACACTGTAATTATTCAGGCTCAAAATAACTTTAATTATACTAGATAGACACATTCTAAGAGTTGGTCTCAGCTGGTATGCAAGAATAATCCATAATTGAAACCTTACAAGTTATGTCATGTCCACTGTACTCAGAAAAACTGAAAAAAAAATTAAAAAAACAACCCCACCTATATTTAGAGTATACTGAAGCAGGTGTGTTATTTCTTTAGAGGGAAGGAGTTGGTATGAATTTGAGTTTTTCATATTAATGCATTTATCTTCTGAAATTATTCATACATTTGTGTGCATGTGTGTTTGCGTGCATGTGTGCACATGTGTGTGAGTGTGTGTGTACATGTTTCTGTTACATGCCTGACAGCATGTGTGGATACACACCTTTGTGACTGCATGTGGAAGCCAAAGCAGGAAGTTACGTGTCTTTTATCATTTTCTGTGTTACTGGAAGCTTGGCATTTCAGTTAGACTCGATGGCCAATGACCTCTTGGCATCTGCCAGTCTCTGCTCCTCAGTGCTGGAGTCATAAGCATGTGTAATCATGACTAGCTTTTTATATGGGAGCTGGGGATTCAAACCCAGGAGCTTATGCTTACACAGGAAGTACCCACTGAGCCATCTGCCCCGAGTGCACTTTGACATTTTATAGACCTGGTCATCCCTTCCCCCAAGCTTTTCATGGTGATGGGGTCAAACCCCTCAAGCATGTTAGGCAAGCACTCTGTCAGTGAGTTGCTTCTTAGCCCTATTTCCATTTATTACATCTTAATTTCTAAATACACTGACTAAATACACTGACTGTGTCATTTGCGTCACAGGATGGTAAGGTAATGTTAGGTCTGTCGAATATACACATTGTTCTATAAAGTTACTACAAGACATGGTTCTTTTGTTGATTACAATCAATCCCTTTCATGGGATAGCCTGCCTTATTTCCCTTTTCTATTAGTGTGATAAATACTTTGGTAAAAGAAACTTAATGGAAGGAAGGTTTATTTGGCTCTTGGTTCCAGGGTAAGGTCTGATGGCAGGTATGTTCACATTGCATCCATGGTCAATAATCAGAGCAATGAAAGAATGCACACCAGGGCTGTGCTCCCTCTCTCCATGTGCACCAGGGCTGTGCTCCCTCTCTACTGCATCCTCTCTACATCCCTCTGGTTCAGCCAGGGATGCCAGTCCACACAGTAAACGATCCTTACAACCTTGATTTATGTAGTCAAAACAGTCCCTCAAAAGTGTGTGCAGAAACCTATCTCCTTGGTGATTCTAGATTCTGTTAATCTTACAATTAAAAGTAGTCATCATAGTCTCTTATAAGCAACACATTTGCTTGATGTTTTTCCTTCCAATGTAATAAACACAATAGGAAAGAAACTTGCATCAAAAAGATCTTCATTACATCAGCTCTGTTTGTCCCACTCATGTTAGAAGATGCTTCTTATTATATTTTGTCTGCTTATACTTTCAAGTGTTTTCACTGCATTTGACCACTAAATGAAACTTATTAGAAACCTCTAGAAAGGGGTAGGTTTGTGAAAACACTGAGGGGGAAAAACGCAAAGGAATTGGTGTTAGGATGGAGATAGCAGAAAGGAGGAGGTCCATCAGAGCACTCTTTTGTTTTGACCCAGACTTAGGGAGTCCCTGAAAAAGGAGTCACATACTGTACCTCTTTACTAGTTGAATTTCAGGTGAGAACCCAGAGAAACTTCATAAGCTTGGAAATTTCAGCAACCTAGAGCGACCTTCCATGACAGCGCTCGAGACTCGCCATAGAAACTGTGGATTGTCTAAGGCAAATGGGCCAAGCCTGGTCAAAAGCTCTTGCATCCTGTGGCATATGCTGCAGTGACTGCGCAGATCCTGAGACATGCAAATGGAGTCATGAAAGTGGCAGAGAGAGAGAGAGAGAGAGAGAGAGAGAGAGAGAGCGAGCGAGCAGACATGACCTTATAGATGGGAGTTTGGTTAGCAGATATATAATCTCAGTAGAAGCCGAGAGAAGTTGATTCAGAGGGTGTAAGAATGGATGCCAGGCATGTGACATGTCCCAGAGCATCTACTCAGTCCTGAGCAAAAGTAGCTAGAGTTCAAATGAGCTCAGAAATCGCATGATTACTGTAAATAGTGTTATTTTTTCATACAGGCGGACTTGTGACTGGAGCTTTCACACATTTTTGGGCACATTGAGATTCTTAGCTAATGTGTATTCTTGGCTCAGGGAGCCGCAGCAATCACAAGAGAACTGATAGCACTTGCTCAGCTGTGTCCTGGGGACCACTTGGATGACATGTGGCAGCACTTTATGAGGCTCGGGTTGGCAAACGAAACGTATCTTCTACAGGGACCATGGAAATGAGATTCCTTTGATCTTGCAGTTACTTGAGATCTGTATAAGAATAATTCACATACTCCATCATCGTGCAATAATACCAGGAGTGGTTACAGTTCTGTCTGTTTTGTCTAGGAATGAGATAAAAGTAACATCCACAGATTTCTAGAGTTTCAGACCCAACACCAAGTAATTCCCAAGTTCATGTTGAATTGCCTCCTCCCAGAGTTTATAGGTTTATTCTGGATCGCAGATCTGCAGAGCCGGGCAAATGACAAGCTGCCAACAGAACAATATGGTATGTGCTTAAGAGCCTTTAGAGTCAGAACCACAGCATTCTAGAGCTGAAAGTCAGCTCTAAATGTTTATCCTTTCCTGCATCTAACCCTGTTGATGATTTCCTGACCTCAGACATGATTTTTATGACTAAGGAAGAGGATGAGGTTTTTAAACCACAGAATGTAATAGAGTTGGGCATAGATAGCTATGTATGGGTGGTGTTAATTGAATGCAGGATTTAAACATATATCCCCCAAATATGAAATTATTTTAGTTTTAAACACTTTATAAAAATGAACGGCAAGCACTACATTTTATTAGATTGTAGCATGCTAAAAATATATCATCAATTCTATAATTTTTTCTGGTAGTATCTTAGAATAGGCTTAAAAGAGAATGTCAAATTATATTTATTTATTGACAGCTGTAGCCTGCTTATAGAGGAAACAGAGTCTTATTGTTCTTTAAAGTGAAGTTGGGTTAAAGTGTAAGTTTAATAAGTATCAGAATCTCTTATTTTCTTATGTGAATGTAGCTTATGTTCAAAAATGTGTTATCATACACAGTTAGGGGTTTTCCTTAGGTGAGTCCTCCAATGTTGACCACACAATGTGAACATTGAAACCCTATATTGGACTTTTGCAAAGCTACACTCTTCTAAAGTATAGTTACTAGCAGGAGAATTTGTCATAATTTAAACAACCTTACTAATTTCAGATATACAATTATTTATTTACATAGTGTTGTCCACTGTGAGTGCTATCATTAAATACACAGGAACCGAAGAGGCCACCCACTTTTTTTTTTTAATTAGATATTTTCTTCATTTACATTTCAAGTGCTATCCCATAAGTCCCCTATACCCTCCCCTCGCCCTGCTCCCCTACCCACCCACTCCCACTACTTGGCCCTGGCATTCCCCTGTACTGGGGCATATAAACATTGATAGACCAAAGGCCTTTCTTCCCAATAATGGCCAACTAGGGCATCTTCTAATATATATGCAGCTAGAGACATGAGCTCTGGGGGTTCTGATTAGTTCATATTGTTGTTCCATCTATAGGGTTGCAGACCCCTACAGCTCTTGGGTACTCTCTCTAGCTCCTACATTGGGGATCCTGTGTTCTGCCCTATAGATGACTGTGAGCATCCACTTCTGTATTTGTCAGGGACTGTCAAAGCCTCATAGGAGACAGCTATATCAGGGTCCTTTCAGCAATATCCTGCTGGCATATGCAGTAGTGTCTGCATTTGGTGGCTGATTATGTGATGGACTACCCGGGTGGGGCATTCTCTGGATGGTCCATCCTTTCATTTTAGCTCCAAACTTTGTCACTGCACCTCCTTCCATGTATATTTTAATCCCTATTCTAGGGAGGAATGAAGTATCCACGCGTTGGACTTTCTTGATTTTCTTGTGTTTTGGAAATTGTATCTTGGGTATTCTAGGTTTCTGGGCTAATATCTACTTATCAGTGAGTGCATATCAAGTGACTTCTTTTGTGATTGGGTTACCTCACTCAGGATGATATCCTCCAGATACATCCATTTGCTCAAGAATTTCATAAATTCATTGTTTTTAATAGCTGAGTAGTACTCCATTGTGTAAATGTACCACATTTTCTGTATCCATTCCTCTGTTGAAGGACATCTGGGTTCTTTCCAGCTTTTGGCTATTATAAATAAGGCTGCTATGAACATATGGAGCATGTGTCCTTGTTACCAGTTGGAACATCTTCTGGGTATATGCCTAGTAGAGGTATTGCTGGATCTTTCGGTCGCATATGTCCAGTTTTCTGAGAAACCACCAGACTGATTTCCAGAGTGGTTGTACCAGCCAGCAATCCCACCAGCAATGAAGGAGTGTTCCTCTTTCTCCACATCCTCACCAGCATCTGCTGTCACCTGAATTTTTGATGTTAGCCATTCTGACTGGTGTGAGGTGGAATCTCAGGGTTGTTTTGATTTGCATTTCTCTGATGATTAAGGATTTTGAACATTTTTTCAAGTGCTTCTCAACTCTTTGGCATTCTTCAGTTGAGAATTCTTTGTTTAGCTCTGTACCCCATTTTTTAATGGGATTATTTGAATTTCTGGAGTTCAGCTTCTTGAGCATTTTGTAAATATTGGATATTAGCCTCCTATCAGATTTAGGATTGTTAAAAATTCTTTCCCAATCCGTTGGAGAGGCCACCCACTTTTGAACCGAGGCCATGAAGTGCATAGAAACTGCCATGGCTTTATCTGAGCTTGTGATCTCTGTGCATTGCTCACAGAGATAATTTTTATTCAAATGTACCAGAGTGTGTACCTCATCTACTTCAAAGACTGATGTTTTCTCACTGGGCACAGATTAATCACCTTCCTACTGATCTTCACCGGGGGTCTCACAGTTAGCAGGGCTCCATGCTCGACCCAATGTTCTCATCGTCTTATTTTTGTTTAAAGATTTACTTATTGTATTTTTTGTTTTTTGTATATGGGTATTTTGCTTGTATGTGCACTATGAATATACCTAGTGTCCAAAGATGCTTGAATAGAGGGTCAGATACAGACAGAAATTACAGACAGTTAGAAGCCACCATAAACGTGCTAAGACCCAAACCCATGCTCTCTGCCAAGGCGTGTATTCTTTACTGCTGTACCATCTCCCCTGCCATCTCCCCTGCCTGTCACCTTCTTGATTGCTGTGATGAAGGTCTTCCAAATTTTCAGTTTGGACAGGTTCTCATAAATTACGTGGGAAGCCTTTTCCAGCAGCTCTAGACAGAATTCTTGTTCCCCCCCCCTTCTGTTTTTAATGCCCTCAAAAACACCTGCTCAAACCTGTACCTCATGGCACACTCACATAGTGATGAACTTGAAGTAGGCAGTGTACTGGGTGTAGAATGTAAAGCTCTCACACTTGTAGAGAACACAGGATAAAAAGAAATTGATCGTCACTAGCTTGCACAGAAACGTGGACAGTTGTGACTTTGAGCGTTGAAATACTGTGGGCCGTATCGATGTTAATATCTACTTGGAAATGAGCTCTGAGATAGCTCAGCAGATAAGGGTGCTTGCGGTCAAGGCTCAGAACCCGAGCTCGATGTCTGGAACACACACAGTGGAAGGAGAGACCAACTCCTGAGGATCATGCTTCGGTGTTCATAAACAGCATGCCTGCCCACAACTCCCACCCCCATCACTACGTTTACATTTTTTCAGAAGATTAATATTCACACTATGTACAGCTTATTTTAAGATGTGGAATGTTGAATTTTAAAATAATTGTAAAATTTCCCAGTGAAATATGACTTGATTTAGAGTGTGTGCATGTGTAGTGACATTCAGTTATGTTTGACTTGATGCTGTTAACTAGAAAGATTTAAAAAAAAAAAGAATTTATATGAATCTTATTTAATGAAGCTTGAGAACTGAAATTTTGTTGCATCTGGAACAGAATCCTGGCACAGATTGATCAATGTAATGGAACCTTTGGCCTTTTCTGGCCTAACTTTGTTCACAAAAATGAGAGCGATTCTTTGAAAAGAGGCTGTATGTCGTTAACCCTGCTTTTGACTACTCACTGTGCTCACAAAAGCAAGGGAAATGAGTAAAATGGATTCAGAGCTGACTAGGGCTTCCTCTGACAGAAATGATGTGTCCATGTGGTGCACTTTCTTACTTTAAATCTTTTCTGTGTAATGGGGGGAGATTTCTAGGGATGGGATGAGAGAGAGAGAGAGAGAGAAATGTGAATTTGAATCTGCTTTACTTTTTCATAATCTTTGATCCCCTAACACCTCCCTATTACACATTTGTTTTTATTTCTTTTATTAACATTTAAGAACTGTCAATATTTCTGCGGCATCATGTGATACTTTGGAACAAGTACACAAGATGGGATCTTAAACCAGCATCAATGCTTGTCCTCTGTATGCAGGATGTTATCTAGGTAGTATGATTTGATAATCAAAACAAGTATATTATTAATCAAGTCTTGCATAAACAAACAGGGCTCCCTCCAATTATTGCATATTATAAAATGTACTGTATTGGATATGAAACTGCATGAGCTGACTCACTGGCTGCTGGTCTCCTGAGTCATTTTGTGTCACGTTAGAAAAGTGGGCATTCCAGCCGGGGATCCATCCCATAATCAGCCACCAAACACAGACACTATTGCATATGCCAGCAAGATAGTGCTGAAAGGGCCCTGATTCAGCTGTCTCATGTGAGGCTATGCCAGTGCCTGGCAAACACAGAAGTGGATGCTTACAGTCAGCTATTGGATGGAACACAGGGTTCCCAATGGAGGAACTAGAGAAAGTACCCAAGGAGCTGAAGGGGTCTCTAACCCTATAGGTGGAAGAACAATATGAACTAACCAGTACCACCAGAGCTCGTGTCTCTAGCTGCGTATGTAGCAAAAGATGGCCTAGTTGGCCATCATTGGGAAGAGAGGCCCCTTGGTCTTGCAAACTTTATATGCCCCAGTATAGGGGAATGCCAGGGCCAAGATGTGGGAGTGGGTGGATAGGGAAGCAGGGCGGGGGATGGGGGAACTTTTGGGATAACATTTGAAATGTAAATGAAGAAAATATCTAATAAAAATTGGGAAAAAAAGAAAAGTGGGTATTTCATATTTTATTCTTACAGAGAGTCTGTAACTTTATATCTCTCTGATTTTTGTTTTCCTCTGCTTTTTATTTTTTTGGCCAGCTTATAAAGATGACTTTCCAGCGTGTGTGTGTGGGTGTTGGATTATCAGTGGTATCTGCACTTTGGGTTAATTTTTCATGTCCTTTCTGTCTGTTGGGGAAGCAGTTTAAGTGTGATGAATCCGAGTGTGGGTGCTGGGGTTTTCTGTTGGAGTAATGACCATGGCTGAGGTGCAGAACACAGAATGTGTTTATTTTTTTGAATGTTATTGAATTCCAGAATCATCAAACAAATTATAACATGACATTCTCTAAAGCTATTGACCCGAGGCTCATCCTGTGACCTGAAGCTTGACTAAAGGGAATCATTATGTCTTTTCATGGCATGTGCAATTGTAGTTAAATCAAGCATAAAATGACAGGCTGTCTTCAAAGTTATATTAACTTAATATATTAGAATCATTATAAAAACCATGACTCCAAAGATAAGATGTCATATAAAATGCTCACTGTCATACATGTCTAGAATTGATTTTTGATAATTAATAAGTTTCAAGAATTATTGACTAGCTTTACAGGATGAATGTTGAGCATAACCTTGGAATCACATAAGTTCCACTTAAACTTATTTTACCTTAAAAATATAACTTGGCATATATTTCATAAGACTATAGCCAGCGTCCTACAGACTGTAAATATACCATCTACATAAACACAGAAACACACTTGTTTCCATTCATCGCTCGCCCTTAGTGGTTACACGGATACTAATAAGGTTGAAGAAAGAGGTAAGACATGCTGTACTAAGATAAACGTCTATCAAAAAGGAAAAAATAACTGTATTTAATTATTGAAAAATAGCTCACAGGCAAACCCAGTTACAGATCACAGACATGATTAGCCCTCTCTAAAGGGCAAATGTTTTGGATCCATTTGAGGGCAGTTTTCACTCAGTATGAGCTATTTAACAATGTGGCGAGAGCCATGAAGTGATAATGGTGAATGTTTCTGCATGAGGAGCAGGAAGGCACACTGTCTGCACTCAAAGCCCCTATCGAAATTCACTAGCACTGGACTTTATAAAAGTTCCTTAACTTCTCTCTCTGTCTTTGGATTCTTTCCTCAAACAGTGATCATGGTAAGTCCTTAGAGAAGTTTTATAAGAATGTAATTAATACAGTAATGTTGAGCACTTAGCAATCAAAAAGTGTATGTTCACTATTTTACTTTCTATTATTTTATAACGATGAGTTCAGGACACCCCTCTTTTTAAAATCTCTACCTAGCAGTGGTTAACATTATAAACACGTTTCACTGGTTGGTGTTCTCTCGTACCTAGTCACTCATTAACCTTGTTATTTACAAATAGGCAATGCGAAATAATTTATAGGATATATGATTCTTCGACACAGGGATTTTATGTCAGGCAGAATTGCATTAGTAAAAATAACTTTATAAACATCCAATTTACTTCATTATGCTTCTCATAAATATATGTTGGAAGGCTGAAGTTGTAAACAGGAACCAGATGTGATGAATCTGTAATATATGGCTTCAAAGTCATTGCACAAGCACAGATTTTCTAAACTAAACACAGTCACAAATATTTAGCTCTCCAGAACTACTGTAATGGCAAGATACATGATGTAGTTAGCCCAGAAGGAAGACCAAATTCACATTCTAACACAATTCTACTATTTAAATCTGTGCCAAAGCTAGCCTGTGAAAATAAAATGTCATATTGGTTGGTTTGTACTGTATGTTTTTACTTAAAAAGTTGAATACCTAAAGCAACATCCTCAATGTAATTAAAATGTTTATTAGATTCAATCGGGGTGCACTTGAAGTTACAGCTTATAAAGTATAAGCTTGAGAATTAAATTGTAGAGAGGGATGGCAACTGGTTATAAACATATCTGTCTTTTCCTCGGGGTCGCACCTCCATACCCACTGCACAGCCGGGCATAAGCTCACACACCGAGGGTACACTCCACAAGCTCACACACCAATTCATTTGCTTGCTGCCAGTGTGACTGTGTTCTGTGGATTTACTTACCTTCTCTCCACTCCCTTTTCCTTATCTGTGGAAAGATTTATGCTGGTACTAACTTTATGCAGTTAATTGGGAAGATTATTGTTATTGATTGTACATGTGCAATCTGCGTGGTGCACAGAGAATATCTTTACTTATTATCTATATTTCCTGTTAAATTGGAATAGATTTGAAGTTATATTATTTTGCTCAGTGCATGTCAAAGAATGTAGAGTCAATATCTAGGTAACCAACCAGAGACATGTCAACGGCAACAGAGGGAATATATATATATATATATATATATATATATATATATATATATATATATATATATATACTTGAAAAACAGTATTTTCAATAACTTTCATTGGTACATGTTGAGCAAAATATAGCTGTTTGGATTCATTTTAATGCATAATCCCATTTCTATTCCAGCATGCTTTTCCTTTTCCTGACAATATTCGGTTTTCAGCCAGGAGCTGCTTTAAAATGACCTGTCTGGATTTTTTTCCTGGTTTTCCTGTCCCCTACTCTTCCATGATGTCAAAATATTGCCTTCTCACCCCTTTCAGTCATTTCACTCTCTCCATCATTCCTCACATCTTCTCTCTGAAGTGGTCAGCATGTAACACCCCTAGCCTCACAAACTAGTGCAGAGTGATTTTGACAAAAAAAAAATCTGTCCCTCTTTTGGAGTAATAAACACTGGAGTACATTTTCATTGATATTAATGGATTTAAGTAATCGGAAAAGTGATGAAACCTTTTAGAGCAGCAAATGCTATAGCATAATAGATTGGACTTCCAGGTAAAATGGTGGATTAAAACTCAGCAGTGAGACTTAGTGAAGGAAGAAGAGGGTATGCTACACAATACTGTTTTCCAACAAGAGGCAATAGGTGTAAGGCAATTTATTGATCTGGGTGAGATCTCTACAGAGAAACCAACAGTGAGGACTCAAAGAGATACCACAAGGACACAGCCGTAACGTGGTGCTTAGGTGAAGAGCACCAAGGAAGAGCTCCGCACCCTGTGTGGGTGCTGTGGGAACAGTTAGTATCTGGTGACCAATAGCTAGTTGGTGACCAAGAGCTAGTTGGTGACAACCAAGGACTAAAGCGCCAACACACAGGTTCCAGCAGAGCTCAGTGGGAACTGCCAACCAAGGCTTTTGCTCTCCCCCTTCTAACACATGTGCCCTTCAAATGGCCAGGAAAAAAGAGAAGGCTGCAGAGGTAGAACAGAAGGCTCAATACAAGCTGAGGGCTGAGTTTGCAGCATGCTGTGGAACCCGAGGCTAAGTGTGCTGATGAGGGGCTGAGGCAGAGAGTTTTCCTGTCTCTTCCCTCTATAGTCAATGCTATGTCCAGAAAGAAATGCCCACCTTTAGGAGCTTCACAGACAGAGGGAGATGAGCTGTCCACACACCTTAGGGTTGGAAACCAGGGCAGGCTGAAGATATGGAAGCAGATGTGTGACCCTCAAGGTTTTGTGGAGTATCCTATCACTGCCTTGTAGACCAACAACACAGGGCATGGGAACTGAGAACTAATACTGTTTTTCTTTCTTTTTTTTTTAATAATTCATAAAATCTATCCAAGAGAAACGTGTTTAAACTCGACTGGGGCATATCATACTCTGATGTGCATTTATTGGTTTGAACTGGAGTGACAAATTTCCATCTTCTCATCAGCTCAGGTCACCACATGGAACACCACATTGAGGGAATGAGTAAGAACTTGTCCCACTAAGCAAGGAGTTCGGATTGAGGGATAGTATTTTTTTTTTTCTTTTTTCAAGACAGGCTTTCTCTGTGTATCCCTGGCTGTCCTGGAACTCACTCTGTAGACCAGGCTGGCTTCGAACTCAGAAATCCACCTGCCTCTGCCTCCCAAGTGCTGGGATTAAGTGCACCACCACTGCCCAGCAGGAATAGTATTTTTTTAATCGATTGTACTTTCCCCTTTGTCTTTCTTAGCTTTAAAAAATAATTTTTAACTTTGTAAAATTCTTCTATATTTATATTAAGCATATTATATTTTTAAATTTAATTATTATGTATAATAAATATATATAAACTATTTAATAAAATATATAAACTATTTAATAAACTACATAATTACATATAAATAAACGAGTCTTATATGTATAAAATATTATATATTATATTTAAAATACAATATTATATGCATATAAAAACACACAAGACATATTCATGGATATTTATTACTCCCCCTCAAAATATTTCAGGTTAACAAATCACAAAGACATCATACATCAGAGGGATGGCTTAAAATGTGATATAAATACACAATGAATTTTTTAAATTTATGAAGAATGAAATCCTATTGCTTGCAGAAAAACGGAGCAACTAGAGAAAACCTTCTTAAGCTAATTAAGTCAGCCTTAAGAAGCAGCTCTGAGCACTACATGCTTCCCAATAGGATCAATAAGTATCTAAGAGCTGATTACAAGTGGAAAATTAGGAGACAAGAATCAGGTTCAGGGAGTTTGTCCATTTTTATTTGTGTGTAAAATTTTAATATAAATGTGGTGTGTATGGAGGATATCATCCTGATTGAGGAAACCCAATCACAAAAGAAATCACTTGATATGCATTCACCGATAAGTGGATATTAGCCCTGAAACTTAGAATACCCAAGATACAATTTGCAAAACACAAGACAATCAAGAAGGAAGACCAAGTGTGGATACTTCATTCCTCCTTAGAATAGGGAACAAAATGCCTATGGAAGGAGTTACAGAGACAAAGTTTGGAGGTAAGACGAAAGGATGGACCATCCAGACATGACCCCACCCGGGGATCCATCTCATAATCAGCCACCAAACGCAGACACTATTGCATATGCCAGCCAGATTTCACTGAAAGGACCCTGATATAGCTGACTCCTGTGAGGTTATGCCAGTGCCTGACAAATACAGAAGTGGATACTCACAGTCATCTATTGGATAGAACACAGGGCCCCCAATGGAGGAGCTCGAGAAAGTACCCAGGAGCTGAAGGGGTCTTCAACCCTATAGGTGGAAGAACAATATGAACTAACCAGTACCCTCAGAGCTCCTGTCTCTACCTGCATATGTAGCAGAAGATGGCCTAGTCGGCCATCATTGGGAGGAGAGGCCCCTTGGTCTTGCAAACTTTATATGCCCCAGTATAGGGGAATGCCAGGGCCAAGAAGTGGGAGTGGGTGGGTAGGGGAGCAGGGTGGGGGAAGGGTAGCATTTGAAATGTAAATTAAGAAAATATCTAATAAAAAAGAAAAAAGTATCTAAAGACTCAAATAGGTCTATATATTTTTTATTTAGAGGGCGAAATGAAACTTAATATCACTATTTATCTTCTTAACAGCTCCAATGGTCCTGTTCTAAGCCATTACTTTTATTGGGATTTCTTTTAAGACGCAAAAATGTTGGAAGACAGCACTTATAGGTGTCATTTTTTCATATCGAGTTATCTTACTACAGACAGCAGAGATATAATTGGAATGTGCTTTAGGCTGAGGAGAAAGTGGGATTAGCATAGCCTCAGTAAAGTGGCAGACAAGAAACACAAATGTGTATATGCATGTGTTGTGTGTGTATGTGTGTGTATATGTTTGTATATGTTATATGTGTGTGATATTTCAAACTGAAGCAGAAAAAGCAGTGTGTAGTCACACCCTAGGAGGGTCTCCTCCAGGATCTAAAGGAATCTACTACTACCTCTGAAAAGTTCTCCCACATCCCAGGCATGCCACTGTCTTCAAACCTACCCTGGGAATAGAAATTATTTCAGTTCACAATAAAGCGTAGAGAATATAAGAAATAGAAATGAACCTATTTCATTGTGATGCCGTTTGGGATCATTTGTGGTTATTTTTAGATAGTTTAATTTGAGCAATTTTAAAATGGAAATCCATAGCAAATGATCCAATTTTCAAAAACATAACTAGAGTTTCCACTGTACTAACCAGGCAAGTGAACTGGTTACAGCTACAGTAATACTTGGCCCATAGAAACCCCGATGATGAGAGTGTGGAGACCAGGCTGACCCACCTCTCATAGTTGGCAGAGAAAGGCAAACCCGCTCCCTGCTCTCTCCTCAGGTGTGTTGTCCTTGCTTCTCTGAGATCTGCAGGCTCAGGCAATGTGCTGAGCTCTGTCAAAGAACACAAGAAACCTGACCACCTAGGAGGAGCTAGTTTTAGGGTAGAACAGTTGTGCTGTGGAATCTAAATAAACAATTCTAAGCAGATGTTGGAGTGGCAATACAGTCTTCTGATATTCGCCTTTGCTCTGCTCTCAGCCAGTTTGTCATCAGTATCCAGCTCTGTAAAGTATCCAGCTCTAGAGCTCCATTTAAAGCAAATCTCAGGCTGCCAAGACTAAACACTGAAAAAGATACCACTAGATGCTTGAGTGATGCTATTGCTGAAGAGAAGAAAGTTTTGCCTTAATTTCTGTGAAACTGACTTAAGCTACATAGTCCCATAGCTGAAGTTTTTGAAACTTTCTTGTATGTTTTTTTCTGAATTTCAGTTTCCACATTATGTGATTAATGATAGTGATGAAATAAAATATATATTGGAAAGCAAATTTAAAAGTGATTTGTTGAAAGCATAAAATGTATAAATAAGTTTATTGTTAATATAATCTAAATTGAGTTCATATTTTAATTTTGCTCAGTTTCTATTTAAAGAAAGAAATATGGTAGCAGTGTATCATCGTACATCCCCAGATGTTTAGGAGGTTGTATGTGCACATGTGGCTCAGTCTGCATGGGTCAACTTATCAGGTTTCCAATAGAATGGTTCAAAACACCTCTTTTTTCTTAAAAGTGTTTTACTATGGTTGGAGAAGTGTAGCAATGTCCTATCCAATATAGTGTATTTATACAGGATGCTGTTATAACCCCTCCAAAGCCTGGCATGGTTCCAGCTGCAGCTGTAATTAATTAAGCAAGTAATTAAAAAAAGTGTTCACTCTGAGCAAGCATCACTTGTCTTAGTGATTTACTGGATGATGTATTTCTTAAGACTTTTTCATTGCATATTCTTAGAAGAAAAAAAACCCCACATCATTCATTCTAGTAATGCCAATTCAAGTATGTTAAATACAAGGTACTTTTTCCTATTATATGTCATCCCTGTTAACACTTTAATCTATTCATAACTCAAGAGCTTGCATTATTTCATTTGAGGAAAGAGGTTTCAGAACATGAGCCTGTATTAGATAATTCTATCCCAGAATTAACCCTGATTTTCAAAAGAGCTCCTTGAAGAAGCACAGTGACTGCTGTTTGGAATGCACCAATCATGTGGTAAATAGATGAAGACATTACATAACTAAATGCCTTCCTTCAGAAATTAATTTGAATATTATGAGTTAATGATATTTCTTCTGACCACCCTAGCTACAATAAAAATAATAAAATTCTTACTCAAGAACTATCTATCATTACTATCCAAATTTATTTGATTATATGAAATAGACATATAACTAAGAAAGAATTAATTAAGTCATCTCATGGAGGGTATTAAGTATTAGTATTAAGGTTATTATGTATTTAAGCATGAAGAAATACACAGTGTAGGGACACAGACGTGTGGTCCAAGTAATTGCACGATGAAGTCAGGAGAATCCCAGGTTCAAGGTGTGTGGGTACCTCAGAGAAAGACCCTGCCTCAAAACCTCAGAATAACAACAACAGCAAATCCAAGATACTATGGAGAAGTGAATTACTTCAGATAACTGAAGGTCTTGCTAAGTAAGGTAAAGGACGCTATAATGAATTTCTGCTACAGAATTTTAGTCGGAAACCTGTAACTAATTAGCATGGAGTCTCTCGGGAATATTCTTTCCATGACATGTTGCAAACCTAATCTCTTTCACTGTCAGAAAGCTGACTTGTGAATTCAGTCAAGTGTTGGGGAAAAAAAAAAAACAAGACAGTAACAAGCAGCAGAGACTCGCCGAGTGGGAGGGCTTGGAGGAGCCTGCGGACCTTCAAAATCCTAAAAGATGAGCTTTGCCCTTTGATCATGCAGTTAATCTTTTCAGGAATTTAATAACACTGGGGGCATTTTGCTTATTTAACCCAGTGGTAGCCAATAATTATAATAAAATTGAAAATGCCTGGAATCACCTGATGAGAACAGAAATGCAATAACAGTGCCTCCCCATCATGAGACTTCAGTGCTTCAGCTCAACAGAAGAGAGACTGGGTAAAGATCGGCCAATCCCTCTGCACAACAGGTGAATGCCACTGTTATTTGATGCTACAATCTCCACATCAAAGACTTGACCTTACAGCTTGCCACTGTTCCTAAGCACATTTATCCCACCTTTCTCAATCCTTTCTATTGGTTTCACCACTTAGAGTAGTTTGTTACTAAGAAAGTACATCATTTTGTCTCCTTCTGGAAAAGAGAATGGGACAGAGACAAAAGCATCATCACATCCAAGTTTAGAAATGATGTCATGAAAACTGCTGGAATGAGCAAAAGATCATTTTAGTATCACAAAAAAATTTTTGTTGTTGTTGTTGTTGTTTTCGAGACAGGGTTTCTCTGTATTGCTCTGGCTGTCCTGGAACTCACTTTGTAGACCAGGCTGGCCTCGAACTCAGAAATCCTCCCGCCTCTGCCTCCCAAGTGCTGGGATTAAAGGCAAGAAATCAAGATGCCTCATTTCTAAATTTAATTTGATATGACAACTTTTTAATGCAAAGTGTAGAAAACATTAAAAATATACTACTTCAATTCACACAGGTTGTGGCTATTGCAGGAGAGAAGAACAAATATTTCCCAAGGTAAATTCATTTGGTTAAATGTAATAGTAAAACATAAAACCGCATAATGAAATTTACCATGTTTATTTTATGGAGAAATAAATATAACTAATTTTAGTATTATTTTTGGAAAAGATTTATTTATTTATGTAATATCAAAGATAGTTTCCTTTTTTTTCTTTTCTTTTTTTTAAATGTTTTTTTTTGTTGTTGTTGTTTGTTTGTTTGTTTTGAGAGATGGCTTCTCTGTGTAGCCCTGGCTGTCCTGTAACTCACTCTGTAGTCCAGGCTGGCCTCGAACTCAGAAATCCACCTGCCTCTGCCTCCTAAGTGCTGGGATTAAAGGCTTGCGTCAACGCTGCCTGGATCCTTTTCTTATTATTAGATATTTTCTTTATTTATATTTCAAATGTTATCCCTTTTCCTAATTTCCCATCCAACCCCCGCCCCCCATCTCCTTCCCCCTCCTCCTGCTCACCAACCTACCCACTCCTGCTTCCTGATCCTGGCATTCCCCTACACTGAGGCATCAAACCGTCACAAGACCAAGGTCCTCTCCTCTCATTGATGTCCCACAAGGGCATCCTCTGCTACATATGTAGCTGGATCCTTGGGACCCTCCATGTGTACTCTTTGGTTGGTGGTTTTGTCCCTGGTAGTTCTGGAGTTACTGGTTGATTCATATTGTTGTTCTTCCTATGGGGCTGCAAACTCCTTAAGCTCCTTGGGTTCTTTCTCTAGCTCCTCCATTGGGGAACCTGTGTTCAGTCCAATGAATGGCTATGAGCATCCACTTCTGTATTTGTCAGGCACTGGCAGAACCTCTCAGGAGACAACTATATCAGACTCCTCTCAGCAAGCACTTGTTGTCATCCACAATAGTGTCTGGGTTTGGTGACTGTATTTGGGATGGATGCCCAGGTGGGACAGTTACTGGATGGCCTTTCCTTCACTCTCTGATCCAAACTTTGATTCTCTATCTCCTCCCATGGGTATTTTGATTCCCCTTCTACGAAGGACTGAAGTATCCACACCGTGGTCTTCCTTATTCTTGAGCTTCATGTGATCTGTGAGTTGTATCTTAAGTATTCCAAACTTCTGGGCTTATCAGTGGCTGCATACTATGTATGTTCCTTTGTGAATGGTTACCTCATTCATGATGATATTTTCTAGTTCCATCTATTTGCCTAGGAACTTCATGAATTCAACATTTTTAATAGCTAAGTCATACTCCATTGTGTAAATGTACATTTTCCTTCCTAAACTCTACCTTTTTCTGCTCTTACAACTCACTCTCCTGAGAATTCTCCAATTTATTCTCCTTTACCTCACCCTCCTGAGAATGTTCTGATCTGCTTTCTTTCAATTCCTTAGCTCTATTCCCTTGGTTCTTAAAAGCTCCTTGAGAGCTCCACGAACTGGGCAAGAATGTAAATTGCCCATTGTTTCGCCCTTTTCTTGGCCACCTCTACCAGCGGGCTTGAAATGCAGCCGCTTACCAAGGACTATTTTACCGCAGACTGCAGGCATGGCCGCCTTTCCTGGAGGGCTTGAAGAAGCGGATCTGAAAACTTAGCCGCCTTTACCTGCGGGCCTCAAAACACGTAGCCGCAAAAAACGAGGGCTTGCCTGCTCTACTTACCAGGCACCGTCCGAGCTCGCCCTGGACCGCCTGAGTTCTGAAACCTTCGTGCGGGTCAGAATTACTTCCTCCCTCATACGGGCAACCATCTTGTCGTGCTCCGTCCCCGCCCAGCAGGGAATAAGACGCAGGACAACCAGGTTTCTTCTCAGGACAGTTTACTCAGGAAAACGTAAAGTAGCAAAATGGTGGAATGGCCAATTAAACCCTGTCCTAGCCAATCACCGATCAAACAAGATCAAACAACAGCTGACACTGCCTAATGCCAATTAAGAGTTGTTTATGCCAGTACAGCTGAGGCGGTCGGTGCCATCTTTAAGGAACAGTTGAATGGCTCCCTACACCTGATGACTAAGGATGTTGAACATTTCTTTTTTTTTTTTTTTCTCTTTATTAGATATTTTCTTCATTTACATTTCACATGCCATCCAGAAATTTTCCCTTACCCTCCCGCATCCCCGCCCTGCTCCCCTACCCACCCCCTCCCACGTAATGGCCCCGGCATTCCCCTGTTCTGGGGCATATAGAGTCTGTATGACCAAGGGGCCTCTCCTCCCAATGATGGTCAACCAGGCCATCTTCTTACATATATGCAGCTAGAGACATGAGCGCAGGGGGAACTAGTTAGTTCATGTTATTCTTCCACCTAGAGGGTTGAAGACCCCTTCCGCTCCTTGGGTACTTTCTCTAGCTCCTTCCTTGGGAGTTCTGTGTTCCAACTAATAGCTGACTGTGAGCATCCACTTCTGTGTTTACCAGGCACTGGTATAGCCTCCCACAAGACAGCTATATCAGGTCCCTTTCAGCATTATCTTGCTGGCATATGCTATAGTGTTTATTTTGGTGGCTGATTATGCGAGGGATCCCTGGCAGCCGCCGTCACTGGTTGGTCCATCCTTTTGATTCAGCTTCACACATGATCTCTGTAACTCCTTCAGTGTGTGCTTTGTTCTTGATTCTAGGAAGGGGCACTGAGACCACATTTTGAACTTCATTCTTCTTGAGATTCATGTGTTTAGTAAGTTGTATCCTGGGTAGTCTAGGCTTCTGGGCTAG